>CM046881.1:575096470-575672529 GCA_025667525.1 Glebionis coronaria
CCAAAAATGAACGACCCAAAATGAGAGGAACTTTTCGATCGATGGGAATGTCTACAACGATAAAGTCAACGGGATAGTAAAATTTTCCGACTTTAACGAAAACGTCCTCGGCTACTCCACATGCCATGATCGTAGAATGATCGGCCATCTCGATGGACATGTTCGAAGGAGTAAGAGCCGGAAGCGAAAGCGATTTGAAAATCTCGAGAGGCATCAAATTAATACTAGCACCAAGATCGGCCAAGGCGTAGCATTCCTCCATATCTTGTATAGCACACGGAATCAAAAATTTACCGGGATCACCGACTTTTTGTGGTATGCGGCTAAGAAAAACCGATGAACAACTAGACGATTGTTGTAACTTCTCTTTGTTGTTAAGCATACTTTTGAAGTTTGCGGCGAATCGAGGCATCATGATTAAAGCATCGGCAAAACTTATGTTAAAATGCAAATCACGAAACATTTTCATAAATAGCTCAAATTGATAATTGTTCCTTTCTTGTGCTTTCTCTTTGTTTCGTCTTGAAGGGTAGGGTAAAGGTGGTGTGGGTTGGTCATTAGGCAACGGCCTTGGAAACTCGGGTTCCACAATTGGTATTGGTGTAACCGTAGGTGTGGTTTGAGCGGTACTTCGTGGGATTGTAATGTGCTCCTTTTCGACCATCACCTCGGGTTCTTTCTCGATTTCCTTCTCCGTAGAAGTACTTGGACGAGAGATCGGTTCCTTGAAAGTTTTACCACTTCGTGTAGTAATAACCTTCATTTCTCCCTTCGGGTTTGCAATGGTATCACTAGGAAGACCACCCGAAGAAGAGGGCTTACACATGATAGCTTCAAACATCTTAGCCATTCGGTCCTCAAATTTTGATTGCCTAGCATCCGCTTTTAATAACTCTTGCTTAATCTCATGTTGTCCTAATTCCATCTTTTGTTGGTTTTGTTGAAGACGTTGGACATTTCCTTCCATTTTGTTAGCATGAGTTTTAAGTTCATTAGCAAGTTCATTTTTAAGCTCGTTTTTCAACTCGGACCTTAAGCTAATCATCTCACGTTGCATATTATCAAATTTAGCATCATTTGCTTTTGCATAATCCAAAAATTCTCCTTGCAAATTTTTCGTGTGAGCATTTTGAAAACCTTGTGTAGTGTTTTGAAAATCACGGTTTTGGTTTTGATTAGAGATTTGTCCATTCCCACTTTGATAATTCCCTTTGTTGTAATTGCGTGTGTTGCCTTGGTAATTACCTTGGTTGTTGTTTCGATAATTGTTAACATTTTGATTTGGTGGAGCTTGATTTTGGCGGGAACCTTGGCCGTTTTGGTTGTAAGTTCCCGTTGCTACATAAGCACTCGAAGTGTTACCATCCGCGGTAATGCACTCGGATAAATCATGAGCTCCTCCACACGATAAACAACTCTTAGCAACCGCTTTAACCGAAGCGGAATTGGAAGCTTCTTGAGCCTTCCAATGGGACATTAGATTAGCAAATCTATCAAAAAACCGATTCTCCTCATTAGCTTCATCATGTAAGGCATTAATGCCACGAGACGATTGTGACGAAGATGACGAACCCATATTGGCAACACTCGGTGTGTTACGAGGGCTATAAACCTTAGATCGATTCTCAATGATTTGTAAAGCCTCATTTGTCGTCTTGCACAAAAAATTACCACCCGCGGCGGCATTCAAATAATCTCGTTCATGATCATTAAGCCCATTATAAAAGGTATCAATTTGATGCAATTCCGAAAAATCATGGTGAGGACATTCATGTAACATCTCCTTAAATCGTTCCCATGCCATTGAAAAACTTTCATTGTTACGTTGCACAAATCGTGAAATCTCATTTTTTAAGTGTGTTGTTTTCGATGGTGGAAAAAACTTGTTCACAAACTTAGAAACGAGATCGGCCCATGTCAAAATAGAATTTGGCGGTTCTTTCTCGAGCCAAATTTTTGCGGGTCCATCCAACGAATATGGAAACAACATCATCTTAATGGCGTCATGCGGAACATCTTTGAATTTGCTAGTGGCGGTGAGACGGTTGAAATTCCTAATGTGGTAATGCGGGTTGTCTTTCTCATGACCTCGAAATTTGTTTGCTTGTAGCATCGACATTAAACCCGTCTTAATCTCGAAATTCTCCGCAAGGATGGCGGGAATAACAATGGCCTCTCCAAAACCCTCGGTGGGTGCTTGTAGCAACTCCATCATAGTACGATTAGCCATTACGACTTCTTGTTCTATAATAGGTTCCACCATTGGAGGTTCTTCAACAATCAACGACCCTTGATTTGCTTGCTTTTGTAGTCGTTTACGAGCTCGTTTAGATTGATTACGAGTGATCATAAACTTCACGAAGAATGGGAGGTGAGCAAAGAAGATTCTTTTTGGTCGTTTTGTGGATTTTCAATTTTTTTGTGTTTTTGATGATATTTAATTTTTTTGGTTTTTGGTGTATCTTCGTAGACAACAATCTACAAAATCTCTCCTCGAATCAAACTCTTGATTAAAGAAGCCTCAAAGGAATGAAAACGATCACGTGGAGTGAACGCCTTCGAATGACTTTAGAACTTTGGTGAAAACCAAATTGTTCACGAGGGTTTAATCACAAAGAAAACCAAGCAAATATAGTATACGTATTAATACTTTGGGTGGCAAAACCCTCGATTAGCCTTCAATCTCAAAATACTCACAAGCAAGCGGGGAAACGAGGCGGCGCGAAGCACTTAAGAGCCTTTTTCCTTAGGGTATATTTTATAATACCCGCCTTATACCCACCTTATAGTTCGTATCTTTCAAAATCGAGCTTCACGAAAGTATTTATCTATTTTTGCCTTTTCTTTTTGTTTGAGATTCGAATACAATGATCGAGTGATGAAATCCCGAATCAAGGTTGTGTTTCCACACTTTTGGAGATATTGTATTTTGGTTGTGATACTTAATACAATATATTAATAATATTCACAAAGAAAAACCGAGAAAACCGATAATACGTGTTAAGGGAGTTCCACTTAACACAAATACTATTTATGGATAATATCAAAAACAAAATTTTCCAAATTAAATCACGACACACCTCCCCGGCAGCGGCGCCAAAATTGATTGTAGTAAAATAGAACTCTTGTTTAGGAAAACAAAGAGCGTAAATAGCGGTAAGTATCGAGTGATGATTTTAGGAAAAATCAACACTAATGACCCAATCACTTAAAAGAGATGAAAGATTCGTTTCCCAAGGAGGTATGGTGTTGTGAATTAACTTGTATTTATTTGAGATTAATATTGAGAAGATGGAATGACGGTTTCTTGGAAATTACACTATGACGTAAAAAACGAAAAGCCGTAGAAAAACCACAAAAATTAAAAATTATTAAAACCAAAAACAAAATATCAACAAGGCTAAAAACAAGTCTAAAATAATATAAATAAAGTTAAAAATCCAACAAAGATATTTTAAGACCTTTTATTAATTAAATAATTAATTTTAAAAGCTAATTAAAGCCCTAAAATTAAATTTAACTAATTCGAATGTCTAAAATATGATTTTATTGAATAATCACTTAACTTATATTATTAAAAGACTAAAAAGTAATTTTCTAAAAATTAAAACCTATTAAAACTATTTTTAAAACTCTAAAATTGATTAAAAGTGATTAAAACCTAATTAAACTTAAAATAATTATAAAAATAAATCTACAAACTTAAAAATAATTCTAAAAATGGAAATGGTCCTAATTAATGACAAAGATTCTAGGAAAAATGAAAAAGAAGGAAAAAGAAAATTTTGAGAATTTAATATTAAAATAATATTAAAATAATCCTAAAAATAAAAAGTTTATAAAATAAATTCTAAAAATTTTCTAAAAATCCTAAATAATATAATTAAGAGAAAAACACAAATCTAGGCTTCTAAACCTTTTTTAATAATTTTATAAAAATCTTTAAAGTTTATAAAAAACCTTAAAATATTATAAAATTAAAAATAAAAGTTTATAACACCAAAATTAGATGTAAACCTCAAAAATATATTTTAAAAACTAAAAACTATTTTTCCTAGAAATAAAAACTATTTTTGGTATTTTTTAATGATTTAATAAAAACGTCTATTAAATAAATTCTAAAAAAATAAACTAATAAAGTGAAAAATATGAAACCAATTTTAAAAAATCTACAAACCTATTACTTACCTAGGAAAAATAAGAAAAGTGAAATAAGCTAGAAAGATAAGCAGGAAATAAGCTTAAATGCTACGGCTTATTATTAAGCAAAGCAATGAAAAACGTGTTAACTAGAATTCAAAACCAAAAGTATCAGTCAAAGTCCCCAGGGCGCGTTTGGTTAACACGTTGGGTTGTTGAACGGTTGGTCACGGGTTCGAGTCTAGATAACCCCTTTTTTTTTTCTTTTTATTCACTTAGTTGCGCCGCAACGCTTGTGTCTTGCGCCGCAACTAGTGAAACGGGAGTACCTTGATTTGTAGCTCCTTTAGTTGCGCCGCAACTAGTAGGTCTTGCGGCGCAGCTTGTATAACGTGCCTGGTTTTTTTGCTTGTGTTCAAGCTTTCACAGATTTCAAAAGGACCAAGAGGTGCTTGGTCCTATGGCTTATTTGGAGGATGCTTATTGGTACAAGAGGGCACTCTTGTGCTCCTTTGAGCACAAGAAGTCAATGCACAAAGAGAACAAACAACTAGCACCACAATAAGATCAAAAACACAAGTACACAGGCTATGCAATTCTCTGTGAAGATAGAGCAGGTCTGGTGGCCTATTATGACCTATTACTTGCTTTCCAATGAACTTCAAAGGCTAAAACTGGACACACACACTCTCCAATATGCACTTAAGCCATAACAAACATGAAATCTTACACTTACTTCACAACTTATGAAATTAAGCACCAAAATATGAAGAGAAATAAGCAGATTGAGTACTTGCAGGTTTTAGCTATCCCTTTTTTCCTTTAAACTTCACAACTTGATCCAAAATTGTTCCAAACTAATTAATTACTTATTACTAACCTAACTTAACTTAATTCACCAACTCTAACACCCTAACAAAGCACAAATCAAATGATCTCCCCTGCTAAAACCTATAGCCAAACACCCTCTTATATTTTTGAAAACGTTTTAAACAACTCAAAACCTTTTAAACCCTAACCAAACTGATTTCTATATCATCTAACATGCACATAACATCAATAGAACACAAATCCAATAAGCTTAAACACCTTAAACTCAGAATCAAACAAAAATCAAATGAACTCTTATTTTTCTGAAATTTAAACAAGGAAAAAGGTGTTACCTCAAGGTTTTACATCCAAAACCTTGGTGGATGTAAAATCCACTTCCAAACCAGCCCGGGCTGGTGCTGATCCTTGATCAACACAATATTCCACCTGTCTAACACAAATCAAACAAGAACAAAACCAAAAACCAACAATATGATATATTACTGATTTTACTTAACTTTGGTAAAACCTTTTCCAAAACTTTTCCAACCTTCTAAACACGTTTTCTAAAACCTAATATTACCAATAATCAAGAACCATAAACACCAAATACCTTGGACAGATTTCTTACCAAAAACCTTCCAAGTTTTAGAAACCTTAAACAACTTTGAAAATCAAAGTTGCTTAACCATAAAACAAAGTGGAACTCAGAATCAATCTCCTCACAACACACAATCTTTTAAAAACAATAAAAAAGGAATTACACTTGAATATTTCAAAAACCAAACTTTTTATTTCTTTAAAAAGGAATTACATGTGAGAGACTAGAAACTGGAACAAAGGGATCACCACAGCTTGGGTCTCCTTTTATAGAGCCTATAGAACATCCTAGAAGCATAAAAACATAAAACCCTAATACATAGAAAATCCCAAATGTGCCCTTGAATGATTTTGAGTGCATTTTGTCCTTTCTTGATCTTGAACGTTTATTTTGCTTTGGGAGGAAGCAAATAATCTTGGCCATTCAATTGGGACACGTCATGATGCTTGGGGGCTAAGGAATGATGTGATTGGTGGATTGGGGAATTGGGGGTTTGGTGCACATGTGTGGGATGCAGGTTTTTAGGAGTGGGAAAGGTTTGTGAGTGTGTGAATTACTTGTGTGCAAGTTTAATTGGAAATTTACCATGGATAAGTGAGGGTAAATTCTGGGCTTGGTAAAATGGTGAATAGTACTCCCTTTGATCCGAAATTGGGGGAATTACATGTGTTAGGCGCTTTTTTTGTTTTTTGAATGTTTCAGTTGCCACTTTTGGTCCTTATGTTTTGTTATTTTTGGCTTTTAAGGTTTCCAGCCCTAAAACTTGCATCCCTTTGATAATAAGTTTCACATTTTTGCAATTTTGGCACAATACTTTTGGAAAAAGGTTTTAAGGATGATTTTTGCCATTTGGTGATTCTTTAAGGGCTGATTTTGGACTTTGATGATCTTCAAAGGTCTTTAATGAGTCTTCCACTTTATGAGGGACCATAATTGGCAATTTGAAATTGTTGAGGGACTATACTTGCCATTTCTTCAAAGTTGAAGGACCTTTTTGCAATTTTGACAAACTTAAGGGACCAAACTTGTAATTATTAATATACAAGGGTTTTAAGTGTCATTTCTTCAATAAATGATGATCAATCTTGCTTGTCTTCAAGTCTTCAAGGGTATTTGATGAAAATTCCATGATTAGGGCCCGGTTCTTTGTACGGCTTCGTTTCTCGTGTTCGTTTTTCCTTGTTTCTTGTGATCTTTTGTCTTTTTCACGATATCCATACCTAAAATACACAAGTAAACAAACACAAGCATATATATGGTATTTTATGACATTTTAGTGCATTTAAAGCCCGAAAAGAACGATGAGATCATGTATAAATGCCATCTCATCAGGTGACATATTTTTAGCTTAAAATCAGTCTAGATACACCTTTTTGTTATAGATAAAAGTTATTTCAGTATTTGCTTTCATTTTGGTTAGGCTTTTAATGAACTTGCATGTCTAAACTTGGTATAAGGAGCTAAAAATTCAGCAAGTCTTTCTTTACTTGATTTTGTGATAATTTGCCTTAGTAAGTTTGTAATCTGTTAGATATGGGTAACATCTAGGATTCTAGATCAGTTACATGTTAGTTTTATAGGTTGTGTGCAAGATTTGGTAAGTTAAAATTCACCAAGTGACCAAGTAGATCAGTCATAGTTCATCAGACCCCTTTGTGCCTTTACAGTAACTTATTTGGCCTCTTTGTGTTTGGTATTTGACTGCAACCTACTCTTTTTCTTGTTTTTTGTGACTCCCCACACTTCCATGAGTGTGGGGGTGCCCTTGTATCCAATCAAAACCAAGAATTGAGCAAGTTATAGCAAAATAAAGCACCATACCCGTTTTTTAATACAAGCAGTGGGAACTCCTTTCCCACTGCTAGCTTTGCTGTTCCTATTGCTTAGCTAAAAAACAGAAAGTGCATAAGTGTCACTTTCAGAAACTTGGAAATTTGTCTTTTGTGAACTTTTTTTAGAATTAGGACTTCATTCTTTTTCCATTATTTTTCTTTTTTAATTCTTAATTTTTCTGTTTAATTAGTTTTTATATTACTGTTCATTTTATATTTTTTGGATTATTTTGCCTTTTTAATTAACTTTTAATTAGGCTGTTTTTGTCTTTTAGTGTAAAAAAGTATTATTTTTCAGTTTTAAAATTTTTCTTAGATTTAGATAATTAATTTAAGACTTTTAGTTTAAAAATATTCACTTTTCACTGTTTTAATTATTTTTTATAATTACATTAGTTTAACTAGGGTTTAATTATTAAATTGTTTTGTCTTTTAGTGCAAATTTTTACATTTTTCAATTTTCTACTGTTCATTAGGGTAATTTAGGATTTTTAAAATTGTTGAATTAATTTTGGCATTATTTTATTATTTTTTAGGATTATTTTAATTTAAAAATAGTTTTAAGTGTTTTAAAAATAGAAAAATAGTTTTGAAAATTTAGGAAAAATAGTTTTTAGTCTTTAAATAATATAACTTAGTTATTAGTTCAATAAATTAATATTTTGGGCATTTTGTTAATTATATTTAATTTTAGGGCTTTAATTAGCATTAAAAATTGAATATTTAATTAATAAAAGGTTTTAAAATATGTTTGTTGGATTTTTATTCTTATTTATATTATTTTAGACTTAGTTTAATCTTTTAATTAATTTTTAGGTTTAATTTTTAATTTCGTCACGTTTTACGTATTTACGTTCGCGTTTTACGTCAATGTCGTAGTTTAAATCGTAGTCGTAGCTCGTCTTTATTTTTCTCTTTCTAAACCAAAACGTCAGTAATCCAAACATTGTTATTTTATATTTTCGCACATTAATACACACACCTCCTTCGAGAACGAACTCGCATTTATTCGATTCTTCGGTTTTCCTAAATCGTCGAGTTTAATACTTGCCGCACTTATACGCTCTTTTTCTTAAAAGACGTCTTTACTCAACATCACATTCCGATACCATCATCATTCCGACAAGGTTACATTGTGATCTGAGCATTACGATCTGAATCATTCCGACAATAACTTTGCGATCTGAATCATTTCGATAGCTTTGCATTACGATCTAAGCATTCCGATAGTAAGATATTCCGATCTGGGTATTCCGATAGAAAGAACATTTCGATAGAACTTGCTTTTAGATACTTAGTGGATTTTCGTCTATTTGGCATTTAATTTGGTAATTTGGAAAATTTCAAAAGCAAACACAACAACAAGATAACAACATCTTTTAGGTAACAACACAAAAAACTCATAACCTTATTTCATTGTTCGATCATATTTGATAATCTTTTTTCAAGGGATCACAAAATCAATTCACATTCATTTATGCCAACTATGACTTCACTCACCGATATATCGATCATTTTGGGTACCGATACTCGCCCGCCTTTGCTCATCAAAGATCTATTTGAAGCATGGCAAGGCCGTATGAGAACATATATCATGGGCAAAACACATGGTCGACTTATGCTTCAATCAATTGATAAAGGACCATTAGATTGGGGAGAGGTTACCGTCAACAATGTGACAAGACCAAGGGAGTATCATGAGTTAACCGATGCCAATAAAATCATTGCAGATGCTGATGAAAGGGCTGTTCAGACAATTCTTCAAGCCCTTCCACCCGATATCTTTCGAATGGTGAGTGAACATACAGTAGCAAAGAATCTTTGGGATCGACTTGCGGTTTTGCTACAAGGGACATCTCTCACTAAGCAAGAACAAGAGTGTCAACTGTATGATTTGTTTGATAGGTTCACATACCTTCCAGGGGAGACACTTCATGATTTTTATTGGCGTTTTACCACTTTGATGAATGACATGAATGTCTATAATCAAAGGATTGAACAGTTTTAGTTAAACACCAAGTTTTTGAACACACTACCCCATGAATGGAGTCAATATGTGACTGATGTCAAAATGATTCGTGATCTACACAAGTCCAATTCAGATCAACTCTATGCTTTCTTACAACAACATGAGAAGCATGTGATCCAAAACCGAATTTCTCAAGGACATTATCATGAACCAATGGCATTATTGGCAAACCATCCTACACTGTCATACCACAACTCTCAGCTTGCTTTAGGACACAAATCTTCATATCAACCTGTGTATCAAACACCAAGCTTTCCACAGTACTCGATTCTGCCACCACCGCCAACATCTTATCACCAACCAGCAACATCATCATCACAAGGAGATTCACACCCATTACCTTATGCTTCACACCAGTATTCACCGTATCAACCTCCTACCAACCTTGCTAGTACCTATCCACAACTGGAGGCTCCTCAACCTCATTACTCACAACAAGTCAGTGCTCCAACCAATCAGACTGTAGCTCAAGCAGCACCAGCTTTCTACTGTGAAGATGACATCCCTGTCCCTGAATTTAGACAAGGAGATAGCCCTACTGAAATCCTTGCTCTGATGTCTGCTTATTTAAGTCAAACATTGAACAAACGAGGTTACCGAGCTCCAGCAACAACTAGCAATCAGTTAAGGAACTCGTCTAACTCTCGTCAACAGGCAACTATTCAGGACGGAAGAGTCATGGTGCAACCACTTCAAGGAAGATCCAATTCGTCTACTGCTGGGGCACGTTCATCCACTACTTCTGCTACAAGGGCAAACAACACTGGTAAAATGAAGGTGGTTATTTGCTACAACTGCAAAGGGGAAGGGCACATGGCCCGAGAATGCAAGCAGCCTAAGAGGAGAAGGGACGACACATGGTTTAAGGAGAAGATTTACCTGGTGAATGCTCAAGCCCAAGGCCGTGAGCTTGATGTAGAAGATTTGCATTCCTTGCAGATCCGGGAGTAGCGGAAACTGATGGTCTCACAACAGTCATCACCAACAATGCTGCATATCAATGTGATGATTTGGATGCATATGACTCTGATTGTGATGATCTTAACACCGCCAAAGCAGCTCTTATGGCAAACCTTTCACTATATGGAGCTGATACCATTTCTGAGGTACCAAATACTGCTACAGATACTCGTATTGTACCTTATCAAGTTGAGCAAATGTCTGAGTATTCGGAACAGCCTCCGGTGGTTAGTAACTCAATCGACGAGACAAACAATGATAGCAATAACATTGCAAGTCCTCAGACTTTGAGTGAACCACAACCGAGAGCTCTTACGACTATCAATTCGTCTGCTCAACCTGATTTGGTTAGGGTCTCGGCATCTTTGCTTAGCAGAATGAATAGTACGATCCTTGAAACCATGAATGCTAATCAGACTTTATTGTCCGAGCTTGCTTTGCATAAGGACAAGGTTAAAACCTTGGAAATGACTCCTGTGTCCACTACCTTAACCAATCCTGAATTTGATAGGTTTAGGAAAGTTCAAATGGACAATCTGCTAGAAATTGAGAGTTTAAGAGCAAATCTTTCGAATGAACTTAAAGAAAAAGAGTCAGTCGTTACTAATTTTCAACAACTTCAAACGGATTTTGAAATTCTTGAGTCCAAACAGCTTGAATTGGAAATTAAGACGTCTGAAAGAATAAAAGAAACGGAAATTAAGCTTTTAAAACAATATGTTGCTTCACATCTAGTACACTTGTTTCATGCATCATTTAAAGAGTTTAATCTATCGCGTCTTATAGACTTACCACCTAACCGGGGGTATGCAAAGCAAGCGCTTAACCACAACCCACGACTTTATGATGCAAGAAAGTTAGGATTGGTATTAGATCCGATAGTGTTCTCAAGTGATTCTATGACACCATATGATGAAAAGTAGTTAAAATTACTTTCTACATATCCTAAATATGATTATGCTCAAATGAATGCACAAAATGCCACAATAGATCTTAGAATTCGTTTTAATATGAAAAAGAGAACTCTCCAAACATCCACTTTCATGCCGACTAGAGAATGCCTTAGTATAATTCCTACACTTGTAAACTCGGACAAACCAAAGGAAATTCCTAAGAATCTTCCACCGGTTAGTACGGTAAAGCTCAGCTTGGAAGAGATTGGGAAATACCTTACCGATTTTGACAAGGTCATCTTGGAATGTACGACTTCAACGGCTCAAACCGCTGGAGAATGGGCGTTCGAACACATGAAAACAGTGTTTCAGAAAGAGATCGTTCCGTTTGTGGACCATATTAAACAAGGAGTCTATGATCTAGCGTGTAATTTAAGTTTTGAAATTGGTGAAGTTCAAAAAGTTTTCAATAAAATGGATGATGCTTATGAACAACACTTAATTGAAAAGGAAAAGATTTTATCAGAATATGACCGCTTTTTAGAACATATGGTGTCTCTCGAAGTGATGCAAGTTGTTACTGTTAAATATACTCATGAAATTTCATCTACTGTGAATATTTGTGATGATGTGCATGAATCTGTGAATACTGTTGAACATGTGAATACTGTAGAAAATCATTCTTGTCATGAATCCAACGCTGAATTTTTAAAGCTTCAAGATTCGTATAATACACTCTCAAAAAGTTTTAACGAGCTTCAACAACATTCTATATCTCTTGAAATTGAGAATCAATCTAAAAATGAAACTCTTTCAAAACTAAATGATGGTGGAAACTCCGTTGAGACAAGTGACAAGATGATTCAGATGGTTCAAAATTTAGAAGAAGAGATGATGAGAATTAAGAGAGAACTACTAGAAACAAAAACGGAACTAGAGGCTACAAAGACTAAGAATCATGTCCTAGAAAATAGAATTAATTCTATACTAGGAGAGCATGAACAAGTAAGGCAGGGAGACTCACAAATTTCTGGTTCAATAGAAGAACACCTCGCGTTTAATGCGACATAGCAAAAGTCTTTAATTGACAAACTGAACAAGAAATGTGAGGAAACCTCTGACCTAAAAATTCAGCTCATAGACAAAAACATGGTTCTAGCAGAATTAAAGGAGACACTTCAACTCAAAGAACGAGAAAGTGTTGATAATCCAGCTACTGTCTTTGCCTCGACCTCTAGTGCTTCCAAACCCAACCCACGTGTGCTATATCGGGATCCAAAATTTAAGAAGAGTCCCACTAAGTTTCCCACGTATATGAAAAATGCCTTAGAACATGCTGATCTAGCTAGAGAGATTGTTGATGAAATGCGTGAACGTGATCCTACAAGTCATAGTGTATATGAGCTTTTATTATATGTGGATCGCGTTCAGGATTGTTTAGCAAACTTAGAGTACATTGGGCAACCGATATCTGTACCCATCTAAACAACAAACCACCATTGTCATTACTCCATTCAATAAGACCCCAAGAGCTAAGCCTGTTTTAAACACACCCATCAAGGCTAAGTCAAAATATGTAACTAATGTTCCCTTGACTTCTACAGGAGTAACTGTGTCCACTAAGGCTAAAGGATCTCAAGACAAGAAAGATAGGATCAAGCCTTCCACTAATAGGACTGAGAAGAAGAAAGTAGATGTAAAACCCGCATGCTTTTACCATGAATAGTTCCCTTAAGATCGTACGTCCTAGATTAAAACTTACCTTATTCAGTATTGATCACAATCATGTGCTATTAATCAAGCAAGTGCATACGTGTATGACATGATAAGTATCGATTACGTACAAACTCAGGATAAGCAGTTAATAAGTATTTACTATGCACGATCACGTAATAATTATTTAAACAATAATTAATCACGAACATGCGATCATGAAATCATGAACATAATTAAATCACGAGCTAATATTAATTACGTATATATATATTTATTACGAACACGAATAAATATATTAGGTCACGGTAATTATTTAACGAGAACACACAAAACGCGAACACAAATAAACACGAACAAACACGTAAAACACGAACACGAGAACACACTTATTTTAGACACGGAAAACATTTGGGTTACCCCATGTGGGCCCCATTAACCATGAAATAAGGAAGGGAGAATGGGCCTAGCCCATCATTTTTACTAAACAAGAAAAAGGAGAAATCTTGTGTCATTTTTACAAAAACAAGAAAAATAATAAAACCCTAAAAGAGTTTTTCTCCTTCTCCTCCTTGTTCTTTTGTAGCCGCCACCCATCAACACACCAAGAGGGGTGTTCTTGTTGATTTTGATCTTGAATATTGTACAAGTGTTCGTGTTTGTTCATCCTCTATTGATCAACACATTCGGTATACTTTTTTTTAACCTTTCTTTTTAATTATTTCTTTTGATTTGATCTAGTAAGATTAATGAAGAACATGATGTTTTTAAAACCTAATTAAAAACATAAAATAAACATGTTTATGATTATGTGGTAGATCAAAACAAGGGTTTTTAAGGGTGTTTGTCTAGCCGACACCTAAACCGAACCCCTAAGGGGTCACGGCTTGGCCAAGGAACCACCACCGAGACCATAAGGTCCCGGTTTGGTGGTGTGGGTCCCACGGCAGCAGTAAACCAAGGGGAACCCCGATTTGGTTCGGGGTAAGGTGTCGATTTCATGACCGGTTCATGGTTCTTAGTCAAAACCCGGTTCATGGTTCATGTTAAGATTATTATTTTGTATAAACTTATGTTATAATTAAATTAATAAAATGACATGATTAATTTAATATACATGACTTAGGTTATAATTAACTTAATGATTAAAACCATGGAATTACTAACCTAAGTATTTTATATTTATAGACTTTATAATTAATTAATTAATAAAAACCATAGTCATAATTAATTAATTAGCATGACTTAGGTTATATTATTAATACAAAATAATACATGTTTTAACCTAAGTATTTAACCTTATTTAATTAAAAACATGATATATTTAATTAAATACTTTTAACCTATAGTTTATTTAAATTACATGAGATAATTATTAAACTATGCACTATATCATATGACTTAAGAAATAAGCATATAAACACTTAGACTTATATTTTTAGCTTATGTAACCAGCTTAATTCTAATTATGGAAACTTCTATTTATAGAAACGTAATTAAATAAGGCAACTAATCTATTAATGGAAACCTTCTATATATGGAAATCTATCTATTTCAGGCAGCTAATCTAATCATGGAAACCTTCTATATATGGAAACTTATTTAATTAAGGCAGCTGATCTATTTTTGGAAACTTTCTATTTTTAGAAACTAATCTATTTTAAGCATTAAATTCTATTTTAGGAAACTTTCTATTTTTGGAAACTTTCTATTTTTGGTAACTTTCTATTTTTGGAAACTTTCTATTTTTGGAAACCTGCTATTTTTGGAAAGTTACTTATTATTACACAGTAAGTATAATAATACATGAAATACCAGTAATACTTAATCAGATTTATCAGAATACAAGATAAACACAGTTTAAGGCTTTAAACAGTAAACCATGACCTAAAACATACCAAGTAAGCTAAGATGAGACGTAAAACCCAGTACGTAATCAGTAATTCGATACTTATACACGTGTGTATTCATGTAGCGTTAGTGATCCAGAAGTAGGAGTCTTTCTTCCGTTCATTCACTGGACTTGAGGTACGGATTCCCGTCCTTTCAGTATGGACATTCTTTCCTTATTAGGATTTCCCCGTATGCAGCCAACTGTTTTCCCCAGTATTTGTTTTGTTGTTTTGAACTGCTTATGTTTAATTAGCATAATCTATAGCCATATACAAGCATGACCAGTTTCACCTAGTTATGGAGGTACCATAACCATAACATTGGAGGCACCAATGTTATGACTTCCCCACGGCGGAGTGATTGCTCGTGGCGTCCCTTTTCAGTTTTGGCCATATTATTATATCAGGTGGGGCGTATGGGTGCATCCTAGTTACATGTTTTATTCAGTTTATCATGGTGAATGTGGTGTGTGCCTTGCACCCTTCACAAGGAGTTGATCCCTCCTACCCAAACCAGTATATTGATTAGAGGCATCCCCTCTAATCAGCATGATGAGGTCACCCCTCCAAGTATTCATGCACGTAACCTTTTCATGACCTATATGGGCTATGGTATATATATGTTAAAACAGTTTTCATAAGATAAACATAAGGCTTTTCAAACTATAAGACCAGTTTTCTTAATACTTAACCAGTTTACTCAGAACTTAGTCTTCCGCTGTTATATGTTACATGCTTATCCTATTCATGCTATATTGTATATCCGTGCACTGAGCATTTTGCTCAGCCGTTACTTTCCTTTCCATGTCCCAAAACGGCAGGTACCCAAGACTCGAGCATTTGGAGGATGTGCATAGGATGGAAGCTGCCATAGACTTCTTCTCCTGTTTCCTTCATATATTTATGCTTGTTTAGTCTTTCTTTCAGTTCCTTTACTTTATTAGGTTTTGGGCTTATGTTTGGGAACCGATGTTTGATTCCGATTTTCCCTATGGTCATGTATGTTTTACTACATATTACCTTGCATGCTTTGATGACACGCCATAATCACGCGTGACATTCCATTTATCAGAAATGGGGTGTTACAATTATGGTATCAGAGACAAGGCTTCGACCTGTAGGCTCTAAAACTCAACCTGTGACTAGTGGGTAGTCACCAGGAGCTTCCTAAGCCAACGATTGTTATTCCACGTATTGATGTTTCAGCGCGTCGTTGTTTTAACCATTATGTTTTCAGCACCTTTTTGTTTTAGCCATGACGTTTTCAGCACCTTGTTGTTTTCACCATGATGTTTTCACCAGTATCGTCTTACTAATATGGAATGAACAACCGTCATCCATACTTAGTTATGTGTCATTGTCTATGCATGATGTTCCTCGTGAACTGTGACGATGTGGACTGACCCCAGTAGTTCATAATTTTCACATAAAACTTTTTCTGTTAAGTTTTGACAATGACTTTTAATTATTATGTTTCATGCATTCATGCATTTATATCATATGTCATCTGTTGCAGGAATTTTGACTAAGTAATGGTTGGTACAGGACTGGCCCTGTTTAGTCGCATGTGCTTTTATCGAAACTTTTAACTTTGGGACCGACCCATAGGCGTCCCCTCGCCATGTCTTTTGTTTTGGAACCGACCCATAGGCGTTCCCTCGCACATATAAAGGTTTTATAAACTACATTACGCATTCATGCATTGTTTTTCTTGCATAAAATTTTTCTCATGATTTAAATTGGCATAAAATTTTTTTTTCATGTCCCATCATAAGTTATTATGTTTTTATGTCAAGTATGCCTTCATACTGTCATGGTTAACTTCAGTTTCATGCTGATTATGTTATACACTTCTTCGTAATAGATGGTTTCATGTTTCCTCATGATAATTCCGTCTTCATGTTGATTATGTTTCACGCCTCTTTTGTTATTTACGTTGTCCTGCAAGACATTGTTAGATTTCTTGAATCATGCTTTCATGATAGTCATGGTTGGTTTCCATTGATCATGCTGTCAGGCAAATCATCGTTGAATTTTGTGTAACCACACTTTAGCGTTTCTCTATGCAACCAGAATGATGTCTATGCTAATACTGCCAGGTTATCATGATGGTTTTCCTAACCGTTTAACCGGTTTACTTTCCTTAAAAATCATGACAAATGATCGAGGCCATACCGATCATTTCATGTTCATTCCATGTGTACTCCACGTACCGTATTTCATGTGTATTACATGTACCTTAATCCATGTGTATTCCACTTGCAATACTTCACGAGTATTCGCTAGTCGATTCTAAATCATCTCAGGCGTATGTTCACTTGCTGATATTCTACAAGATTGTCGATGACCGCTCATAGCTTGGAGATGTTACTGAAGGTTGATGCTGCTGATGTTGGGAGACGCTACGAGATGCTGATGCTGATGCTGTTCACAACCTGGAGATCCTAGAAGACGAAGACAAAGGCGTCGGAGCAAAGCAATTGGACGAGAAGATGCTTCACCATCAGACAATTCCCATCAATCATTGTCCCAAATTCATAGTTACATGTCACACGTCGTTCGGCTGTCATTTCAGCCATATGAGTGCAAACCAGTACCAACCGGCCACTCAGCTAAATAGTTACATGAGTCACGGTCATGAGAATGACCGTCATGGAACCGACAGACAAGATGATAGTAACCACTACTATGACAGCAACTATCCTAGGAATCGCAACCGAGGCTCCGGCCACGGACGTGATCAGACATGCAAATGATCAGTAGTCCTACCGATCCGCCAATTCTGGCATATTAACCTAATATTTGTAGTTCTAATTGTTACACATCTCGAGACACATGTCAAGACATCAGTCAAGATACATGTCTCACGTATACTTTCTGAGGACACATGTCAAGATACCAGTCAAGGCATATGTCACGCTCACATTTCTCAAGACACGAGTCAAGACACATGACTCACGTCTAATTATGGAACATTTCTAAGAAATTCTGGGTACCCTCCAAGGGTATATCTATGTTGTTGTGCCAGGTATTAATCAGGCCACAAGAATTTCAATACCATTATCGGCGCATCAGTGAGAACTGTCACGTTGCTGATGTCACTTTCATTTCTTTCACCATAGTTCATATATTTATAACCATGGAGGACGCCTTTCGTATTCTCACGCATACGAAGGTTTTCCTTCAGCTCAATGATAAGATCCAAGCTGTTAACGCATTTCCTCGGACAGACACGAGATGAACTTTATCCTAATTATGTACTATGAACACCACACCATGCTATGATTCATAATTATGTACAGTAATGTTCAGGCTCCTGAATACATTCAGCTTGATTTTCCATCAGGAAAATCTGTACAAATTATCTATGCTTTTCAAGCACGTGCTTTGTTAGCCATATTGCTAAAATTTTCTAGCTGTCAGTAACACACGACTACTAAGGTCCTTTTACGCATAACCAACGGATTATTCCAAAATTGTTCCTTACACTCCAGAAGAACCTTCAAGGAGAAGGATGGTACCATGAGATTATGTGTCGACTACCGTCGACTTAAACAAATCACCATTCATGACCGTTATTCACCTCCACATATTGACAACATGTCCAATCAACCGTATGGTGTTAATCATTTTTTCAAGATCGAACTCACGATCATGCTGCCAACAGTGACGAGTGAAAAAGCAGGACATGTCCATGACTGCTATTCGTGCACGACTCGGTCATGCTAGATTTATGATTTTGAATTAGTCTCATCAATGCTCCAACCGCATTATGGACTTAATAAATTGAGTTTCCATGAACTCCTAAACAAATTCATCAGCGTTTTCATTGAGGATAATCTGATTTCCTCTAAGCCTAGAGAAGAACAGGAAGACCATATCTGCACTATGTTGCAAATTCTATGACAAGAGAAATTCTACCCTGGAAATTTTTTTCCAATATCAATTCTGTTTGATTACAGTGACACACTGAATCACATGGGCTTCTATGGTTAATCTTACCATGACTCAGCTTATGCGTAAAGGAGAGAACCCTACACTACATTAGCTGTTCTAGAAAATTATACGCTAGGAGAAGTCTAGATTCAGAGACTCAGAGTTTCGCAAACTCCTAGGTATCAAGTTCTACGAAGCAAGATACAGTTACGTTCATATATAGGTACCTGACATACCAACAGGTTAAGATAGGACACCAACAAACTGGGATGTTTTCATCATATGAAATTGTGAATCGAAAAGGGACAAGATCTCCATGGATTTTAGTTACCAGATTTCAGCAAACTCAGAAGAAGCATGATGCTATCTGGGTTATTGTCAACAGTTTGATCAAGTCTGCAGAATCCTTACATCCGTACGGATTTCAGAACCAACAGATTGAACGAACATGTTCCAGCCAAGGCTCATCCGATCACTTGGCAATCCCTCAGCTATCGGGTCAGACAAAGATTCGTAATTGTACTCCTAACTTACTTCACGTTTCATTCTAATTCCACGACTTGCTTTCGCGCTCACGTTCATGACACTATTCACGTTCATATCGTAATTTGGCTTACGATTTTACGTTCATTTCTTTTCTCATTTTGGGAAGTTTGCAAGAACTTGTGAGACCAGACCCAAGTTTAGTATAACTCTCCATCATCAGATAGACGTTTCACTTCATATTCCACGTCTCACCTTGTAGCGTTTGGTGTTACCGCCATTATATTCTATGATCACGATATGTCTCACATGTCATGTTCATTCCACGTTCCTCATATCATGATCAAAATAGGTTACACGTATCATGGATCACGATATGTTTACTCATACTACACTCGCCATATCTCCACGTAGTACGTTTAAGATTTTTCATGTATCACGTTCAAAATTTTTCACGTACTACGTTTCTTTATGTCTCGCGTATCGTTTCTAATTATCAGTTAAGTCAGATGGTCTTGCATCGTGACGTTTCAGTTACCCTTGCACGTTAACTCTTATTTTCCACGATCGAATTTAGGGGATCTACCTTCCGTTGATAACCAAGAATTTCTTCGTATTCCAAGTCAAGGTCAGGAGGACCAAGATTTATCATTTGTGTCAAGATCTTCTGAAGGAACCGTTCCAACAGGGAGGCCACTTGGAAACAGACAAGTTCATCCGGACTTCTTATCCATATTTTCTCTTATCGATTAGATATGTCCTTTCAGTCACGTCACGTTCTATGTCTTTTCAAGACATGTCACGTTCCACGTTCCCTTCTACCATGTCACCTTCTTTTCCGAAATTTTTGCATACCTTTCCAGTTTGATTCGGGTATGTTCCGCTTCCAGTTACTTTATCTATAATTCGGGGACGAATTATTCTTTTTAGGGGGGAAGAATTGTAAAACCCGCATGCTTTTACCATGAATAGTGCCCTTAAGATCGTACGTCCTAGATTAAAACTTACCTTATTCAGTATTGATCACAATCATGTGCTATTAATCAAGCAAGTGCATACGTGTATGACATGATAAGTATCGATTACGTACAAACTCAGGATAAGCAGTTAATAAGTATTTACTATGCACGATCACGTAATAATTATTTAAACAATAATTAATCACGAACATGCGATCATGAAATCATGAACATAATTAAATCACGAGCTAATATTAATTACGTATATATATATTTATTACGAACACGAATAAATATATTAGGTCCCGGTAATTATTTAACGAGAACACACAAAACGCGAACACAAATAAACACGAACAAACACGTAAAACACGAACACGAGAACACACTTATTTTAGACACGGAAAACATTTGGGTTACCCCATGTGGGCCCCATTAACCACGAAATAAGGAAGGGAGAATGGGCCTAGCCCATCATTTTTACTAAACAAGAAAAAGGAGAAATCTTGTGTCATTTTTACAAAAACAAGAAAAATAATAAAACCCTAAAAGAGTTTTTCTCCTTCTCCTCCTTGTTCTTTTGTAGCCGCCACCCATCAACACACCAAGAGGGGTGTTCTTGTTGATTTTGATCTTGAATATTGTACAAGTGTTCGTGTTTGTTCATCCTCTATTGATCAACACATTCGGTATACTTTTTTTTAACCTTTCTTTTTAATTATTTCTTTTGATTTGATCTAGTAAGATTAATGAAGAACATGATGTTTTTAAAACCTAATTAAAAACATAAAATAAACATGTTTATGATTATGTGGTAGATCAAAACAAGGGTTATTAAGGGTGTTTGTCTAGCCGACACCTAAACCGAACCCCTAAGGGGTCACGGCTTGGCCAAGGAACCACCACCGAGACCATAAGGTCCCGGTTTGGTGGTGTGGGTCCCACGGCAGCAGTAAACCAAGGGGAACCCCGATTTGGTTCGGGGTAAGGTGTCGATTTCATGACCGGTTCATGGTTCTTAGTCAAAACCCGGTTCATGGTTCATGTTAAGATTATTATTTTGTATAAACTTATGTTATAATTAAATTAATAAAATGACATGATTAATTTAATATACATGACTTAGGTTATAATTAAGTTAATGATTAAAACCATGGAATTACCAACCTAAGTATTTTATATTTATAGACTTTATAATTAATTAATTAATAAAAACCATAGTCATAATTAATTAATTAGCATGACTTAGGTTATATTATTAATACAAAATAATACATGTTTTAACCTAAGTATTTAACCTTATTTAATTAAAAACATGATATATTTAATTAAATACTTTTAACCTATTGTTTATTTAAATTACATGAGATAATTATTAAACTATGCACTATATCATATGACTTAAGAAATAAGCATATAAACACTTAGACTTATATTTTTAGCTTATGTAACCAGCTTAATTCTAATTATGGAAACTTCTATTTATAGAAACGTAATTAAATAAGGCAACTAATCTATTAATGGAAACCTTCTATATATGGAAATCTATCTATTTCAGGCAGCTAATCTAATCATGGAAACCTTCTATATATGGAAACTTATTTAATTAAGGCAGCTGATCTATTTTTGGAAACTTTCTATTTTTAGAAACTAATCTATTTTAAGCAGTAAATTCTATTTTAGGAAACTTTCTATTTTTGGAAACTTTATATTTTTGGAAACTTTCTATTTTTGGAAACTTTCTATTTTTGGTAACTTTCTATTTTTGGAAACTTTCTATTTTTGGAAACCTGCTATTTTTGGAAAGTTACTTATTATTACACAGTAAGTATAATAATACATGAAATACCAGTAATACTTAATCAGATTAATCAGAATACAAGATAAACACAGTTTAAGGCTTTAAACAGTAAACCATGACCTAAAACATACCAAGTAAGCTAAGATGAGACGTAAAACCCAGTACGTAATCAGTAATTCGATACTTATACACGTGTGTATTCATGTAGCGTTAGTGATCCAGAAGTAGGAGTCTTTCCTCCGTTCATTCACTGGACTTGAGGTACGAATTCCCGTCCTTTCAGTATGGACATTCTTTCCTTATTAGGATTTCCCCGTATGCAGCCAACTGTTTTCCCCAGTATTTGTTTTATTGTTTTGAACTGCTTATGTTTAATTAGCATAATCTATAGCCATATACAAGCATGACCAGTTTCACCTAGTTATGGAGGTACCATAACCATAACATTGGAGGCACCAATGTTATGACTTCCCCACGGCGGAGTGATTGCTCGTGGCATCCCTTTTCAGTTTTGGCCATATTATTATATCAGGTGGGGCGTATGGGTGCATCCTAGTTACATGTTTTATTCAGTTTATCATGGTGAATGTGGTGTGTGCCTTGCACCCTTCACAAGGAGTTGATCCCTCCTACCCAAACCAGTATATTGATTAGAGGCATCCCCTCTAATCAGCATGATGAGGTCACCCCTCCAAGTATTCATGCACGTGACCTTTTCATTACCTATATGGGCTATGGTATATATATGTTAAAACAGTTTTCATAAGATAAACATAAGGCTTTTCAAACTATAAGACCAGTTTTCTTAATACTTAACCAGTTTACTCAGAACTTAGTCTTCCGTTGTTATATGTTACATGCTTATCCTATTCATGCTATATTGTATATCCGTGCACTGAGCGTTTTGCTCAGCCGTTACTTTCCTTTCCATGTCCCAAAACGGCAGGTACCCAAGACTCGAGCATTTGGAGGACGTGCATAGGATGGAAGCTGCCATAGACTTCTTCTCCTGTTTCCTTCATATATTTATGCTTGTTTAGTCTTTCTTTCAGTTCCTTTACTTTATTAGGTTTTGGGCTTATGTTTGGGAACCGATGTTTGATTCCGGTTTTCCCTATGGTCATGTATGTTTTACTACATATTACCTTGCATGCTTTGATGACACGCCATAATCACGCGTGACATTCCATTTATCAGAAATGGGGTGTTACAGTAGAAGTGCACCCTAGGAACGTTATTTCAGTTTTAAATAAAAAGAATCATGTAGCTAAGACAAAAGGTTCTCTTTATGAGTGGAAACCTAAGCAAAATGTGAATTCTAATGCGAAATGTTGGAATTGTAATGAATGCATGTTTTCTCAGCGTCATGATTTATGCCTTGTTGATCACGTGAATGAAATGTATGCCATTAAGAACAATCTTGAATGGATTCCAACATGGAAGAAATTTACCCAAGTTGGGTGGCAATGGAAACCCACTGGTAGGACCTTTACTGCAAATGGAACTAAGTGCCCTTTAACTAGGATCACATCCACGGAAGTTAGGTCTAAGCGTCCTTTAAATAGGAACACTAGCACTAAGAAATGGAAAAAGCGCCCTTTAACTAGGTCTGCCCCCACTATTGTGCCTACCAGTGGTAATGTCCCCAGTCAAAAAGTACCTCAGAATACTAGACAACTAGAATCTAAGCCAACTATTAGTAAGAAAATCTGGAAACCTAAAGTTTCGTCTGATAGCAAATCTAAGATAATTGTATCTGTACCTGCTAACTCAGAAGAACAATTAGAATCCGATACATCGTCTGTGTTTGGTAATATTTTCAGGTCGTCCAAATTATTCTTTGGTATTTGGACTCGGGGTGCTCCAAACATATGACTGGAGACCACTCGATGCTCAGAAATTTCGTCAGCAAGTTTCTAGGAACGGTTAAATTCGGCAACGACCATATTGCAAAGATTATGGGTTATGGTGAATACCAAATTGGGAATGTCACGATTTCAAGGGTTTATTATGTGGAGGGACTTGGTCACAATCTATTCTCAGTAGGACAATTCTGCAATTCAAACCTTGAAGTGGCCTTTTGACAACATACTTGCTTCATTCGCGATCTTGTAGGAAATGATTTGTTAAAGGGTTCTCGAGGGGATAATCTCTATACTTTGTCTATTCAAAACATGATGTCCGCCTCTCCTGTTTTCCTACTCTCCAAAGCATCTAAGACCAAGTCATGGTTGTGGCATCGACGGTTATCTCATCTGAACTTTGATGCTATTAACCATTTGGCTAGAAACGAACTTGTTCGTGGTCTTCCAAAACTTAAGTTCGACAAGGATCATTTATGTTCCGCGTGTTCATTGGGGAAAAGCACCAAGAAATCATACAAACCTAAAGCAGAAGACACCAACCAAGAACCACTGTATCTTTTGCACATGGATCTTTGCGGGCCAATGTGTACAGCTAGTGTGAGTGGTAGAAAATACATCCTCGTTATAGTGGATGATTTCTCAAGGTTTACATGGGTAAAGTTTTTAGCATCCAAGGATCAAGCACCAGAGTATATCATTACTTTCTTAAAGATGATCCAAGTACGTCGTAATGCTACTGTTCGCCGCATTCGGACTGATAACGGCATTGAGTTCGTTAATCAGACTCTTCGAAATTATTATGAAAAGGTTGGTATCTCTCATGAAACATCTGTGGCTCGCACTCCACAACAAAATGGTGTCGTTGAAAGACGTAACCGTACACTTATGGAAGCTGCTCGAACTATGTTGATTTATGTGAATGCTCCTTTATTCTTATGGGCAGAAGCAGTGGCAACCGCATGTTATACCCAAAACCGCTCCATCATTCGCAAACGTCATGGTAAAACTCCATATAAGCTACTTCATGGACACAAACCCGATATTTCATATCTTCATGTGTTTGGTGCACTTTGCTATCCAAATACAAATAGTGAGAATCTAGGAAAACTTCAACCGAAGGCTGATATTGGAATTTTCATTGGTTACTCGCCTGCAAAGAAAGCTTACCGGATTTATAACCGTCGTCTTGGCAAGATAGTAGAAACTTTGGATGTCGATTTTGATGAGCTGACAGCGATGGCTTCTGAGCAACACAGCTCTGAACCCGCATTACACGAGATGGGAACCGGTACAATCAGTTCCGGATTAATTCCCAACAACCCTACTTCTCCATCATTCATACCACCAACAAGGTACAAGTGGGATAAGTTATTTCAACCTATGTTTGATGAATTCTTCGATCCACAGAGTAATGATTCTCCAGCACCTGTAGCAGTAGCTCCGATTCCCGTAGCGGTTGCTCAAAATAATGGAAATCTATCCGAGGCATCTATTGTTACTCTTGAACAAAATGTCCCATCCCCCACTAATTCTCAAACAACACCTGAATCATCACCCCCACTCGTTCCTAATGATGTTGAAGAGGACCTATATGATCACGATCTGGAATATGCTCACTTACAAGAGCTTCCCTTCTTTGGTTCACATATACGTGAAGACCCTACCGGTGCGTCTACCTCAGAGGAAGCTCCTGCAATCGTTCACTCCCGACCACCACGGATTGAAGCTCACAACACTAAATGGACAAAGGATCACCCAATCCTCAATATTATTGGTGACATCGATCGACTAGTCTTAACACGCCATCAACTCCAAGAACATGCATTATATTGCTATTTTGATGCATTTCTTTTAGACACTGAACCTAAAAACTGGCAACAAGCCATGACCAAATCATCATGGATTGAAGCCATGCAAGAGGAACTTAATGAATTCCAACGTCTTGAAGTGTGGGAATTAGTTCCGTTACCCAGCAACATTGAAATCTTGACATTGTTGTGGGTATACAAGGTTAAGCTCGATGAGTTAGGTAGTGTGCTGAAAAACAAAGCTAGATTGGTTGCTAGAGGTTACAAACAAGCTTTGGGTATCGATTTTGAAGAATCCTTTGCTCCTGTTGCACGATTGGAGGCAATTAGACTATTCCTTTCTTATGCTGCTCACATGAATATGATCGTCTACCTAATAGATGTTAAGACGACATTTCTCAATGGTGAATTAAGGGAAGATGTCTATGTAAGCCAGCCGAATGGATTCGTCAATTCAGAGTATCCTAATCACGTATACAAGCTCAAGAAGGCTCTTTACGGGTTGAAACAAGCTCCACGCGCGTGGTACGATCTCTTATCGTCGTATCTCATCTCCAAAGGCTTCTTCAAAGGCAAAGTGGACCCAACATTATTCATTCTCAAGGAGGACAACGACATGATACTGGTACAAATTTATGTTGATGATATAATATTTGCTGCTACTAATCAACGCTTGTCTGACCGTTTTGAGAAAATTATGTCCACACGCTTTAAGATGTCGATGATGGGAAAAATTTCATTTTTCTTAGGGTTGCAAATTTCTCAGAATCCCAGAGGCATCTTTATTAATCAATCTAAATTTGCTCTTGAATCCTTAAAGAAATATCACTTTGAAAACTGACCTCGTGGATACTCCAATGGTGGAGAGATCCAAGTTAGATTAAGATAAGGAAGGGATAGCTGTCGATCCTAAACTTTACCGTGGAATGATCGACACCCTTCTCTATCTGACTGCTAGCAGGCCTGATTTGCAATTTGCTATAGGCATGTGTGCCCGGTATCAGGCTCGGCCTACCGAAAAGCACTTACATGTTGTGAAAAGGATCTTTCGGTATCTAAAAGGAACACTTCATCGTGGTCTGTGGTATCCGAAGGATTCCTCTATTGCACTAATTTCATATGCAGATGCAGATTATGCCGGGTGTCAAGATACCAGACGTAGCACTTCTGGCAGTGTGCAACTTCTTGGAGATAGACTTGTTAGTTGGGCATCAAAAAGGCAAAAAGCGCCGCAATATCAAGTACTGAGGCTGAATACATTGCTATGTCCGGTTGTTGTGCTCAAGTTCTTTGGATGAGGTCACAATTGACTGACTACGGTCTTGGATTCAACAAAATCCCGATGTACTGTGATAACAAAAGTGCAATCGCTCTATGCTGCAACTACGTTCAACACTCTCGAGCAAAGCACATTGACATCCGCTACCACTTCATCAAGGAGCAAGTGGAAAATGGAGTGATCGAACTGTACTTCGTCAACACTGAGTATCAGCTGGCAGATATATTCACAAAGGCCTTAGATCGAGGACGTATCGAGTTTTTGATCGAAAAGCTAGGCATGAAATCATTTTCACCAGCGACACTTAAGGAGTTGGCAGAAGAATCTGAAGAATAGTAATGGTAAACTATTCTCGAGTATCCTTTGATCGTGATCTTGTATATTATCGTACATATTTAAACCATCAAAAGCAAAATACAAAAATATAAAACATAGAAAAACCATAACCATAAAAATTATAAAATCAAGAAAATCCAAAAATATTTTTCGTTTTCAAATCGGGCATGTCTTTTAGTACGGTAATATTTACGGCTTTAGAAATGTCGATTAATATTGACACGGCGCCATAAATAGAGTCCGTATAAAAGTTGTACAAGTTTTAAAACATGCCCATTATGGCTTGTAGTTATTTCAGACTGCAACCCGTTTTTCGCATTAAAGTCACGTATTTCTTTTGAAAATGTTGGCTCACAACGGGAATTAATTTTCTCGGGCAAGGTTTACTTCAAAACCTTGTAAGGGACTAAGTTTACTTTATAACTTGGTCTAACACAAATATGTGTACGCTTCAGTGCACTTATTTTGTAAAAATAAGAGAAATCTTATTACCACCAGAATCGTTCTATAAAAAGCACTAAACCGGCAATTGTCCTCATTAATAGTTGTGTCCTTAAAATAATTGACTACAGCTCTTTAAATAGAAAACGAGTCAGGGATTAAGGGGGAGCAAATATTAATTCTTCGTGGAAACAAATTTGGTCATTAAAAAGGGTTGTCAAAAAATATTAGCTATTCTTCATCATCAGTTATGCTATGTGTGCCTTGTGTGATATAGAATCTCATGAATAGGTCATTAAAATTTTGGCGTTAAGTATTTGTGGTCGTGTTTGTGAGCGGGTTTATTTTTTGTTTAGTTAATTCATTTAACTTTAACTTACATTCTAAACCAGGGGACCCTTATTTCACTTTTTTGCAAAATGGTGGGTACTTGACCAAACTTTGACCAAGTCAAAACTTGTCACCCCCCTTCCCCATATCTATTGCAAACACACACATATTTCTTTTATCCGCTATTAACGACCTTGTGCTCCAGTTGATTGTTTGATTCGTGACTTATCACTTTCTGCATAAAATCTAGGTATTATATCTTGGTTAAGTTAATCTCATTTAATCTGTTTCATCTCAACACATCAAAACAGTACCGATTAGATCTTTTTCACGATCTAGGGTTTCGTGTTTTGCTATGGATATGGTATTTAGGTTGTGGTATTTGTTCTATATGCTTAGATGATCATTGGGTTTGCCCAGAATCACTTAAAACATTGCCTAAGTTCCAGATCAAGAAGTCAACGTTTGAGATCGAATCCCTGTCACGGATTTCAAAGCACATTACAATACATCATTGCGATGCCTGTCATTGCGATGAGTCATTCCGATGACTCATTGCGATGGGCTATTGCGATGAGTCATTTCGATGGCTCATTGCGATGGTTCATTGCGATGTGTCATTGCGATGGTTCATTGCGATGGGCCGTTGCGATGGGTCATTCCAATGGCTCATTGTGGTGGCTCATTGCGATGGTCATTACGATGACTCATTGCGATGGCGTTTTGCGATGGCGCATTCCGATGTGTCATTGCGATGGCTTCGCACTAGGTATTGCGATGGGTAATATTGCGATGAATTGTCTTTTATTGCGATGGACATAAATATTGCGATAGGATGTTATTTCATTAGGATTCCGATGCTTGATTTATTGCGATGGTTTGGTTAGGATTCCGATGGTTTGCTACATTGCGATGGAATTAGGTTTCTTATGATTATGCACTTGCCTTAGAATATCTAATGAGTTCGGCCTAGCTTGCACTACTTCCTCTTTAGGTTTAAGTACTTTAGGGCCATTTAAACGAAACCAAGTGTTATTGAAACAAGTTAATTTTTATCTCATAAGAATACTTGAACGGTTTCTTATTACAGAAGTTCATCTTATTTAATAAGTTGATTCCTATGTAAACAAAAGAGATACAAATTACTTAGTCAATGTCTTGTGTTTTGTTTCCAGGCCATGGCAGACAAAGCTTCATCTTTGTTCAAGCCCACTATCTTTTGGGTTGAGGATAATCCTACAATTCCTGACGTAGTGGTTGAAGCTAAACCAAAACCCACTGAAGTTTTGGTTGAAATTAAACCAAGACCTACTGAGGTGTTTGTAGAAATCAAACCTAAACCTACTGAGGTTTTGGTCATGACCACCAAGAAATCCAAATATTTTAAGAACTAATGCTAGGTCGATATCTCTTTAGAATAAAAATGTCTTTGGCAGTTATGTCATTATCCTAAGTGTATTGCTAAATGTAAGGACCTTGTTCATCCGATGTATGTGTGAATGTTGTGATAATAATTGTAATGATATTTTCCCTATGTTTCAAATGGGCATAGACTTAAGACATCTACATATTTTGTGTATATCATTTGTGCTTATGTCATCAAAACAGGAAAATGTCAATCACCGAGGAACAACAACGACTTCGTGATCTTGAACTTGTTTCGCTCAGTAATAGGCTTCCATATGCTGAGAACAACTCTCGATTACAAGATGATTTTGATCCGGCTTTACCAGCTTTCAAAATAGCCACGGATATTCTAGACATATCACCCATCAGAGACACACTCAGACGTACTGCATCTATTCCCGAAGTCTACATGCATAAATTTTGGAATACTGCATCTTTCTCCAAAAAGACTATCTCTTTTGAACTGAACAAAACACCATGGGTACTCAACTTGAGCATTTTTTGGAAATTGTTTAAACTTCCTAGGTTGGCACAAGGAGAACAATTTGTGGCTAACCCAAATAATGATGAAATGCTTTGAGTCATTCATGCCATGAATTATGAGGGTGAAATCAACAACCTATCACAATTTAACACCTCACACATAGGGCAACCCTGGAAAGCACTTATCACCATCATCGTCAAGTGTCTGACTGGAAAAACTAGGGGCACCGATGCAATGAGACCACCACAGGCTCATTTATTTTGGGGATTGTATACTGCATCCAAAGTCGACTATGCACTTCTTCTCTAGCAAGAATTTTGTTATCAGTTTACTAGAACGAAGAAGAAATCTGTGCATCTTCCATTCCCAAGATTCACCAAGCTCATTATCCACCATTTTATGAAGAATGACCCAACCATTGACACTCGCGGGAATTTCTTCTATCACACCAAAGATGATGATTATGTGATTCTCTCAATGAATGCAGACACTAATTCCACAAAGTATGCATTACTTCCTGCACTAGTACCCGACATAATGCTTAACGATGGAATCAAGGAGAGTGATAAATACCAAGAGATGCTTAATGATATTGACCGCAATTTAAGCGTGCAAATTTACATCCTTCAGAGAAGCAAAAAGGTAAACGCAAGAAACGAGTTTCAAAGCGCCAATCAGCTGCTTCTAAAGACAAAGGCCCAGGAAAAATGCAAACTGTTGATGAAGATGATGAAGATGAGCTGATCCAGACTGAAGAAGAACAGGAAGAAGTACCACTCCACAGGCCTAAGAAAGCAAGGAAAGCTAAAGGCAAAGAGGCAAATGTTGCTGCAAATGAACCTGCTCAACAACAAATTTTTGAAGCCAAAAGATTGCGTATTGTTTTTCAACAAAGCCGACAGGAAGCTTTTGGCGGATCAGGCTCAAGAGTATTTGAAGACTTAGCAGATTTTGGTAATCCTGATGGTGATACGGAATTTTTTGACGATCCTACTGAGGAAGATACTTATGAAGATGCGTACGAAGATGCTGCTAACTATCATCATGAAAGTCGGGAACCAAGTGAAGAACGTGAGAGCAGTGCTGACACTGATACAAGTATGATGTATCGAGATGCCAATATCACCACATCTTTGCCAGAACCGACTCACATGGTACTAAATCAAGATGCTCATGCAACTTTCATACCAGACACGCAACTTCAAAGTAAGTCTACTTCAAACTCTGATGATGTTTTGAAATATCTCAATTTAGAAGGGGAAGGTGTTGAGGTCACCAATACTGATCCGTCAACAAATGAAAAAATGGTGGATGTCCCTATAACAACTATTACATCGACCACCACTTCACTACTATCAACCCCTGTCATCAGTGAGGTCACAACCACCACCATCACACCCGCAATTGTTGAGCAACCAGTATCAACCACCACCATCACCACTGAATCTACACCGTCATCCACAGCTGAACAACCTGTATCAACCACCGTCCTAACCACTGTATCTACATCAACACCTATCCCGGTACAACCAGTATCATCCACGACCACCTTAACGGTTATGGTTACACCTCCACCAACAGAACCACAAGTATCATCCACATCAAATCCTTTCCTCACAGTCAATGATTTGTTGATCCAGTCTCTTCAACAACAGCTAGAGGCTCAAGCTACACAAATAGCTACGTTGACGGAAAGGCTTGCCACTCCTCCCAAGGAATCGCAACCTTATGAGCCTACTCTTCAAAAACTAACAGACAGAGTGTCAAAGCTTAAAGAACAACACAAATCATTTCTTAAAGAGAAGAAAACTCGGGATAAAGAAAATGCTGCTTTTCTCGGGTCAATTGACGAGCAGATGACCAAGATCATTCGACGTGAAGTCAAGTCTTATGTTGACCAACAACTACCACATCTTGTCGGTAATGGTTTATCTACTCTTCAACTAATGACATTGCTACAGACACGTCTGCTAGATTTGGGAGCTCATAAGTCGAAATACAAACGCAAAGTTCTGCAATATCTCAACAAAGCAATTGATGAAGAGAAACCTACAGACACTACCGACTCTGAGTCTGATGATGAAAATGAGTTAGAAGAGGAAGATGACGAGGAAAACGCTGAAAAGGATGATGAGGATAAGGATAAGGAAGGAGATGAGGTGGAAGAAGAGGATGAACAAGGAAAGGATAAGAATGAAGATGAAGATGAGGACGAGGACGAGGATACAGATGATGATCAGGATGATGATGATGATAATGAAAAGGGTAATGAAGTCAACAAGGGTGATAAGAATGACGACACAGGTACAACTGCCGAAGAGACAAACAAGGATGACAATGATGATACGGCCACCGAGAAAGGTTTAGAGGACACTGCAGAAAAGGTTGCTGACACCACAGAAAAGACACTGGAGTCAACAGTATCAGAAACTCAGCAGGTTGCTACAGGTATATCTACTGCACCAGAATTCACTACTGATTCTCACATCGAATCTGTAGAATATATGCAAGCAGAAGAACCGACAGAGACAATGCTTGAAGAAGAACCTCACGATGATATACCGGTGATGCAAACTCAACCTTCAACATCATCTGCAGTTCAGCATGACGATGACATGGAAGTTGAAGATTTAAATGTTCCAGAACCGACATTTGCTGAATCCCTTATCATTGATGATACTATACAAGAGCAACTTTGGCTAACAAACGCAGCACCACAGCATCCATTTGACACTGCAACTGAAACGGAAATGACTCAATTCCTCAACAACCCTATCGACTTCTCGGCTTTTCTAAGGTATTCTCATGGGAAACCGACGATGACCCCGGATCTGATCAAAATGGCAGCTGCAAATGTGGACTTCTTTGACACGTTAAAGATCAGCCATAATGAAGCAGAATATCACCTGAATGAGCTTACAAAAGCAATGAGAGCGACAACTACAGGAATTCAGACTCCCGTGTTGCGACCTCTTACACCAACAGTCATCACCGGTTCTGCCACTATCCCATTAGAACATTTTGTCTCACACGATCTTGAATACCTTGAAAATGGAGCAAAGAAATATGCCACGTCACTAACAATGCTCAAGGCTGTCAACTTGGAGAATGTTCCATGGATAGAGGTTAAAGTGCCTGAGTCAATATGGAGAAAGAAGCTGCTCAAGTTTTATGATACCTATGCTTCACTTGGCATATCTCACTGGAATAAAAAGAAGAAGTTAGCTTACAATCACTTCCATCGTCCTAAGAGAGGTGCTTCCATTGTCTCAGCTAACAGAATCAAAAGCATCCAAGGAGCAACCACTCAGACTTACCGATGAGAAAGAATACTGCATTGACGAAAGTGATCTCCAGTAACTTCAACTTGAAGACATCGAAGATCTTTTGTTGCTATTGTCTCAAGAAAACGTGGACCATCTATCACCTGACATTGTCATAGCCTTGAGTTCAAACTTTCGTTAATATGCCAGGAAAATAGTCATTCAAAACAGGGTGGAAGACTTTCAACTTGGAGTAGAAAGCTATCAGAAGAAGCTAAACCTGGAACGTCCCCATACGACTCCACTCAGTAATTTCCATAAGAACAAGAAGGTTTACATGGGGACTACCAAGCCGGAAGCAGGAATTTTTTATCAAATGAGACTGGCGTCATGCAATATATGCGATTCTCAGAACTGCACAAATTCAGTGATGGAACGCTAAAGAATGTTCGAGATGATCTGTCGGTTCTCAATGCCAACTTACCTCTTCCGGCAGTCACATACACATGGACAACCCAGTGCAGAAAGGGATCCTCGTACGCAATCAGGAAGATTGAAGAAGTTCTAAGGAAGCGCCGGTTGCTACGAAGTATAGAACGATTCGTCGGTGGACGACCATATGGAGCTCACCATCGGTTCACGGAACGAACCAATTAATTTTGGTTCGTCTTATAACAGGTCAACTCCATATGTCTATAATTGTGAATATGTTATCTTTTTACTTTATCAGCTTTTGTGGCTTGTTGTAGTGTAAAAGTATGATATTTTTTCAAGAATTTCTCTCGAGATTCTAAATCTTTCAAACAAATCATACTCAAGCACTACAACTTACCCTCATCAATTTGAGGGGGAGCATTAATATGTTCTTTGGCCAACATCTAATTTCATTTTATTACCCAAAGACCGGTTAATCCATTAATATCCAAAATATTGATGGTTAACATTTTGGAAAGGGGAGAAAATGGGATTAAGGAGACTTAATGATATTTGGCTAAAACAATGAAAAATACTTAAAAGATAAACCAACTTAACATGTGTAATGCACAAGTTAAGGGGGAGCGTTTTTGATGATCAAAACACTTAAGGCACAAAATCTTTGATTTTAATATCACAAGTGCTTTAAGTGATTTTCAAGGATTTTTCATGGTGACTATATCAACCCAAAACACACTTAACTCACGACGAATGTGGTGACAAAAGGGTGGTAGGTATAGGTATTAGTCCAATGATTCATCAGAACCGATGGAATCTTCCCAAGGACAACTCCCTAGATAGAACTAGAAGTCCTAGGAAAGATGGATAATGAATGTGGACGTAGCTGAATACCGACCAAGTACTTAAGCTAGCACTGGAACAATCACAACAAGGTGCTAGTTATGACGTATTGGTAAGCATTGAAGGGGTTGAAGAATGAAAAAGAATTGTAAAGATAAAGGGTGTAAAGAAAGAAGCCCTCCTTACAACTTTAGGCAGAAACCGGGTCAATACATATGCTATTGAGATCATTAGTTAATGATTCTCGATATTGAAGAAAGCCATCATGGACCCAGTGATGCAATGCACAACCCTCCCCAGCTAACTCAAATATCTCTCAAAAGGTATTTGTTTTAATCACACGGAGATCAACACGTTATCTATTGGTTTATTCACTCCGAATAGACTGATATTGAATAGGTGGCACTCCTCTCCAGCCATCGATCACTAAATTTAAACGCACTATCGAGTCTAGAGCCACGAGATCATCAAAAGTCTCATTAGGACACTTTCCATTTATTCCTTGCTTCTTCACACACTGTGAAAAGTAAGAGATCTTTTATGAGTCCTACGCAGTATTCTTGTAATATTGCCAGAACATCCGAGTGATACACAAGTATTATAGTGAAGATGGAAATCCTGCTTGAGCCAACATCAAACAAGCTCATGGTAGGTGACACGTGCGGTTCTTTACGAACTAATCTTGTGACAACTGGAAAGAAACAGTAGTTTAATTCTTAATTGAACTTAAACTCGTTCCAGGCCTCTACGCATTATCGTATGATCTTGCCAGAACACTCAGAGTAACACTCTTTAGTGTTCACAGTGACGAGTGGAAATCCTTCTAGTGTTAACATCAAACAGCACTTGGTAGGTGACAAGCAAGATTCAATTTGAATCAAGTTTGTGACAACTGGAAAGCAACGATGGTGAATATCTTAATTGAAATTCACTTGTTCCAGGTTTCATGAATTGACGACTTCAATCATAAGGATTTTTAATCTAAATGATTCACTCTTTATGTTCGCAGTCAGCTTTGGACGGTCGAATAAAGAGAACGGGTTTACCCGTGAAATCCTGTCAGGAAGTTACTTAATTGAAACTATCCGTCACGGGTACGATATCTAATATCGTCCAACGGTCTTCACTGACCGGAGGTAAAACGCTACCGAATTAGAATAAAGGGTCAAAGCCATTTTATTCGTGTCGTTGCTGTGTACCTGTTGAAGACGGTGGCGTTGCTGTGTACCTGTTGAAGACGGTGGCGATGCTGTGTACCTGTTGAAGACGGTGGCGTTGCGGTGTACCTGTTGAAGACGTCCTCACATGCTTATTCCTTCTGCATCAAATACTCCTGCAAATTCAAGAAAGTATGACCTAAAAGTCTTCCGCTGTATCGACTCTGAAACTTTCAAGAATTCAACAAAGGATAAGTGTGTGGGACATGAAGTCACAAAGAGGCGAACCTCACAAGAAAATAAAGACTGCACGTGAAAGGCCAAAAGAACGTGTTCCAAGCAAAAGGCTGATATCATTCAACACATATTCACAAAAGGAAAGAAAAAGAAAGAAAAGAAGACTACGAGCTCAAGAACAAGATCTAACATGCTAGATTAGGACTTTGTAAATTTGGAGTGACCTCCCTTTGGGGGAGATTGTTGGAAATACGTTTTACGCATTTAGAAAGTCTCGGTCACTCCAACAATGTAGGTATAGGCTCGTAGTTATGTTTAGTTTCACTTATTAAATAGCCCGACCCATGAGAATATTCATGGGCCGGAAGCCCAAGTCCATTAAGGACTTGGGGTATTTAAACCTCTTTCCACCATGGAAAGAGGTATTGGTTGTTTATTTCTTTCATTTTCAATATACAAGTTTCTTTCACTTCTCTCTCTAACTTTCTCTCTCTAGAAAAACATCAACCCCCTTGTTTCACAAAGATTATCATTGTTCTACAAAGAGCTATGGAATCTACAAATGAAAAATGATGATATTAAAGCCTACAATAATAGGTTACATGAGTTGGTCTTAATGTACCCCGAAATGGTTCCAACTGAGAGAAAGAAGATAAAAAGATATGTCAAGGGATTCCTGAAAGAATTAAAGGGCACATTAATTCATCAAAACCTTCCTCTCTACATGAAGCGATGAACATGGCTCGTGAATTGGTCGAGCAGTTTGTGGAAGGTAAAGCTGCCAAGGCAAATGATGATAACAAACAAAAATGGGAGGATACTCAAGGAAACAATCAAGGGAACAATCAGAGTAATAATCATAATAATAACCGAGGCAACAACAGAAACTCTAACAGGAACAGAAATCAACAAGCAATTAAAAGACAAGAGACGACAACAATGTATGCAACTGCTCATGGTGTTCCTACTGCTCCTACTGCTCCTATCGAAGGACAAGGTTATGCTTGGAATTTGCCCAAGTTTGATAAATGTAGTTGGCATCATCTCGTTGGTGTGTGTCCTCCTAAGTGTGCGAAGTGTAGAAGGATTGGTAATGAGGAAGGAAACTGTACTGTGGTACGCTTTGGTTGTGGCGAAAAAGGTCATTTCAAGAATAGGTGTCCAAAGGCCAGGAACACGCAATATGATGGAGCTCGAGGCAGGGTGTATCATGTAGCTAATAATGCACAACAAGATCCTAAGGTGGTCGCATGTACGTTTCTTCTTAACGACCACTATGTTAGTGTCTTATTCGATTCAGGTCCTGAGAAAAGTTTCGTGTCTTATGTCTTTACTCCTTTTATTGATATTACTCCTACTGCCTTAAACACTAGCTTTGAAGTAGATTTAGCAGACGGTAAGATTGTTAGCACCCATACAGTCTTACGTGGTTGTACCCTCGACTTGCTTAGCCATTTTTTCTAATCGACCTTTTACCGACGCGTCTCGGCAGTTTTGATGTTATTGGTGGTATGGATTGGTTAGCATCTCATCGTGCTGTCATGGTTTGTTTTGAACAAATCGTGCGTATTCCTCTTTCTTCGGGTAAAACCTTAGAACTCCACGGTGTGAAGCCGGATGACAATACAAATTTTCTTCTTTGCATCAAGGCTGGTAAGAGAAATCTTGATGACGTTCGTATCGTTTGGGAATTTCCTGGAGTATTCCTAGATGACTTGTCGGGATTACCTCTTCTAACACCCCAATTTACATTGCGCAGCGGAAATACACAATTGGGTGCTAGACACAAGCATCATCACACAAGGTATATTGAACGACTCAAAAGTGAGACGTTTACACATAAATATAAACATGATTATTATAAATGGTCTAAAACATAGATTTCAACCCATAAATGTACTGACACGATACCAGAGTAAAGCGTTTTGTCCCCATGGATCTCGACCAACAACCAACAAGTTTAGTACAGTACACCAACATAAAGTAAATTGTTCAACATTAAAAAAGGTAGAAAAAATTTTAGACCAACATTCTTCCAAAAGCCAAGCCACAACCTCCACAACAAAGCTCCCTGCTCCATCACTTCCTATTACCTGAAATACATGCATAAAACGAGTCAACAATAATGTTGAGCGAGACTATAGGTTTATCAAATGACATTTGAACACAAGAAGAAAATCAATCATAATCATTTATAGAATTGTCGTACACACAATCTATATTCAAGGCAGTAATAATAATGATATTATGAAACAAACATTGTATTTAAGCTCATGACATCGAACCCTTAACCAATAGTCACCCACGCCAAATGCTGGCATGACTAGAATAAAACCATTGCCCCTCTAGGGTATCAGTTGCTAGAATCCACAATCTTATTCACGTAAAATTATCCTTCCCAGCGGGTTACTCAACGTAATGCCCTGGTCTCAGATAGGGTGGTCAACCCAATAGTACTACCATTAGAACAAGCGGCTATTCCCAACTCACAACATCAAGTCAGAAGATAGTTAACAGCTCATGAATTTAGGGTCTTTAGTAACAAGTTACTCAATACAATGAAATCAACTTTAGGCAACATTCGGGTCTAACAATTACTCATGACTTGTGTTCATTTATTTTCAAATAGCATGTATCCCCCTCGCGGGTATTAAAATCATTAAAACAATTAGAAAGCGAGGCTATAGACTCACCTTAGTATAAGAGAACAAGCGAGATGATCGTCGACGGTAATGGATGCCTTTCAAACACGAGAATCGCTACCTATCAAATAAGGCGCGTTCATTAATAATGACTCGAGAAATAAATCATACATAACAACATCAAATTCAAACTCATAAAGTCACGATAAACTCGAGAGAAAACGATATAAATAACTTCATTATACTTTACTACACATTTACTTAACCATTTTATACTGTTTACAAAGTCCGCCGGTACATACTACATGTACTAGCTCATTTACCCCTTTTAAACTCGTCAATCGTTTATAAAACGACACGATAAACTAAATTACTATATATAGAAAGTCATCTTACAAGTTTATCAAATGAAATTACTTTTAAAGTACTTTACCCGACTCATTTTCAAACTACGAAATCCGGACAGATTTACGTTAATTTTTCATACAACCGTTTTAACTTATTTAAACGACTCCGTTTACAAAACCGACACTCGGGCTTTAAAGTAAACTCAACATAATAAGTAAACACCTCATTATCAGTAGGTTAAATTTTTCAAAACATCTATTTAGAGTCCCCGGGATTCGATCCAAATACCGACAACAACTACTTGTAGTGCCGGTACTCGTCTCCCGGTACACGATCATTCAAAACCTCATAACTTCACGCTCGTTTTGAGCTAGAAGCTCTACCTTATATCAAATAGAAGCTAAGAAAATTATCTACAACCCTAGTCTATAAGTTAAGCCATTTTCAATACATAAAAATTCGGATTTTGCCTTTTACTTACTATTGTAAAATGACTACTCAAAACTTGTACAAAATCAACTTTTTGATAAAAACCAACCATGGAAATGATCATTACTATGCCCTAATATCATCATACATTAATCATAATATCAAAATCATAGTCAAAATAAAAATCATAAGATCAAAATGAAGTTTCTAACAAGATTTTTAGCACAAACCACCATGGATCATCATGATAATGCCATGCATGATCATAGCTCCTACCTACCAACATTAAGAAAAAAAAAGTTGCTTGCATGTAAGAAATTCTTACACCAATGTGATCCTTGATCAAAAATAAGGTTGGGTCTTGTGTTAGTTTAGCTCATAACATCATAATTTTGGAGTTAAAATTGATTGAATGGTGGTTTTGGTGGGTTTGAAGGTCACGGCACACACAAGGAAGAAAGAGAGAGAGATTAAAATTTTTTTTGAGGGGAATTATGATGTGTTAAAAAAAAAATCTTATATATAGTGCTCAAGGGACCTAGTTGCAATTTGGTAAAAGTTGTGGCTAGAAATGTAAATAGTTAGCTAAAAAGCGGGAAATAACTATTAGTCAATTTTCAAAATATTTACGGGGCTCGGGTTTCATAAAGATACTTTTAAAAATTTAAAACGTACCTCAAAAATAATAATATCGACTCTCGACTCGACTTAACACGTCATTTAAAATAAAACCTCGAAAATAATAAAAATCGAACAACCGACAATAAAACGTAAAATATTTGGCATCCATCGACATCACGCTTGCTAATACTCCTTATACTTAGTAAATACTAAATATAGAACTTCCAACATCGGTTTAAACTTAAACCTCCAAAAATAATTATCGTTCAAACTCATCCAAAAATTTCAAAAATAATCGTAAAATAAGATTAAGCAACGACCTCGATTTTGGGTTGTCACATCCCCCCTTTCTTAAAAGAAGCGACGTCCGCGACGCTTAATCCTTCCTAAACAAATGAGGATACTTGTCCTTAAAGAAATCCTCACGTTCACACGTAAACTCTGGCCCACGTCTAGAGTTCCATCTCACCTTCACAATCGGAATTCTACTATGCTTCAACTTCTTAACTTCCCTATCCTTTATCTCTACAAGTTCCTCTATAAAATACAACTTATCATCAAGTTGAATCTCCTCCAATGGAATCACCACATCCCTTCAGCCAAACACTTCTTCAGATTAGACACATGAAAAGTATTATGAATAGCCTTAAGCTCATCAGGCAATTCTAACTTATAAGCCACTAATCCAATCCTTTGGATAATCTTAAATGGTCCAATAAATCTCGGGCTCAACTTTCCTCTCTTTCCAAAACGTATTACTCCTTTCCATGGAGATACCTTCAACATAACCATGTCTCCTACTTCAAACTCCAACGGTTTCCTTCTGTTATCAGCATAACTCTTTTGTCTACTTCTGGCAGATAACAAACGCTTCTTGATTTGCACAACCTTTTCAGTCGTCTCAAATATCATTTCAGGCCCAGTCAGTTGACTTTCTCCTACCTAACTCCAACACACTGGAGATCTACACATATGTCCATACAAAGCTTCAAATGGAGCGGCTTTTATACTTGAATGATAACTATTATTGTATGAAAATTCAACCAATGGCAAATGCTTATCCCAACCATTTCCAAAATCAATCACACATGCACGAAGCATATCCTCTAATGTTTGAATCGTTCTTTCACTTTGTCCATCAGTTTCCGGATGATATGCTGTACTTAAACATAACTCCGTTCCCATCGCTTTCTGCAAAGACTTCCAAAATTCTGAAGTAAACCTACTATCACGATCCGAAATTATCGACAAAGGCACACCATGTCGACAAACAATCTCCTTCACATACACCGTTGTTAACCTCTCCATACTATCTGTCTTCTTCATCGGCAAAAAGTGAGCAGACTTAGTCAATCTATCTACTATCACCCATATCATATCACAACCATTTGCAGTCCTTGGCAAACCTGTCACAAAATCCATTGTAATCTTCTCCCATTTCCACTCAGGAATCTCAGGTTGCACTAATAATCCCGACGGTTTCTTATGTTCAGCCTTCACCTTCGCACAAGTTAGACACTTATTAACATACTATGCTATATCTTCCTTCATATTCGGCCACCAATAAATTTTCTTAAGATCTTGATACATCTTGTCCGATCCATGATGTATTGAATATTTCGACTTATGAGATTCATTCATCACCAAATCTCGCACCCGTAACGAAACTTCAGTAGACGGACACAACGGTAACCAAATCCTATTCTTAAAATACCTCAATCCATTCGACCTTACTTCAAACAATGGCTTCAACCTTCTACCCAAATTTTCTGCCTCATCGTTCTCTTCCTTCAAACCATTAGTTTGGGCTTTCAATATCTCTTCTGTCAAATCAACACTTTCCATCATCGTCAAAGCTCTAACTCTTATAGACTTATCCCTTTCCTTTCTACTAAGTGCATCAGCTACCACATTAGCTTTACCAGGATGGTAACGAATCTCGCAGTCATAATCACTCAGCAACTCAACCCATCTCCTTTGCCTCATGTTCAATTCCTTTTGATCCAAAATATACTACAAAATATTATGATCAGTGAAAACCACACACTTGGTTCCATACAAGTAGTGTCTCCACAACTTTAAAGCAAAAATAACAACCCCAAGTTCTAAATCATGCATAGTGTAATTCTCTTCATGCTTCCTTAATTGTCTCGATGCACACACTATTACTTTCTCCCTTTACATCAATACAGCTCCAAATCCTTTATGAGATGCGTCACAGTACACTAAAAAATCTTTAGATCCTTCTGGCAAAGACAATATCGGCGCATAACACAACTTATCCTTCAACATACTAAATGCAGATTCCTCTTCCAATCCACATTCAAACACTCGATTCTTCTCCGTAAGCTTAGTCAACAGTTTAGCAATCAGCGAAAACTTCTCAATAAACCTTCTATAATACCCAGCCAAACCAAGAAATTGGCGAACTTCAGTCGGTGTCTTCGGCACTGACCAATCCTTAATTGCTTCAATCTTAGCAGGATCCACACGAACACCTTCACTATCAATCACGTGCCCCAAAAATTGCACTGATTTCAACCAAAATTCACACTTAGAGAATTTCGCATACAGCTTCTCCTTCTTCAACAATTCCAAAATTGTTCTCAAATGCTTCTCATGTTCCTCTTCACTCTTGGAATAAACGAGAATATCATCAATGAATACGATAACAAACTCATCCAAATACGGCTTACATACACGATTCATCAAATCCATGAATACAGCAGGCGCATTTGTTAATCCAAAAGGCATCACTTGAAATTCGAAATGTCCATATCGAGTACGGAAAGCAGTTATAGGAATATCTTCTTCCCTAACTCTCAGTTGATGATACCCAGACCTCAAATCGATCTTCGAGTATACACTTGATCCTTGTAACTGATCGAACAAATCATCAATCCTTGGCAGTGGATACCGATTATTGACAGTCAATTTGTTAAGCTCTCTGTAATCAATACACATTCTAAAAGAACCATCTTTCTTCCTAACAAACAAAACAAGCGCACCCCACGGCGACGAACTTGGTCTAATAAATCCCTTATCCATCAATTCCTTCAATTGATTAGATAATTCTTTCATCTCAGATGGAGCTAAACGATACGGTGTACGAGCAACAAGAGCAGCACCCGACACTAAATCAATACGAAAATCAACTTCACAATGCGGCGGTAATCCTGGCAATTCCGCAGGGAAAACCTGAGGATACTCTCTAATCACATGCACATCCTCCAATTTCCTTTCATTTACACTATCATTACTTATCTGTGCAAGAAACACATCACAACCTGCTTCTATATACCTCATCATCTTTAAACAAGAAACAAATCTCAGACGAGACATACATTCATCACCTTTCACAGTCAATACCCTATTCCTTAGCGGTATCTGAACTAATCTTTCTCCACAAACAATTACTGCACCATTACCAACTAACCAGTCCATTCCAACAATCACGTCAAAAGATCCTAATTCTATAGGCATCAAATCAATATTAAACAAATAATTACCTAACTTCAAGGAACAACCTTTCAGTATAGAACTAGTGCTTACAACCTTACCATCAGCTAACTCCACATTATAACTAGTTGTCAATCTTACTGGTTCTCTATCCAATAGCTGACTGAATCTAACATCTACGAAACTTCTATCGGATCCAGAATCAAACAACACACTAGCATAACAAGCATCAAGTAAGAACGTACCAGTCACCACGTTCGGCCCTTAAGGTTTGTCAGCATCTCCCACGACATAGGTTGGAGCAACAACAGCAGCAACGTTGCCTCCCTGTCGTATGCCAACCCTCGGACAGTTCCCCTGCTTATGTCCACGGCCTCCACATCCCGAAAAGTAAACTACCTTGACAGCATTAGCCCCAGTGGCTACACCCTTGTTTCTACAATCTACCATCTTATGTCCGGCCTTCCCACACTTGTTGCAAGCAGGTGGACAATTTCCAACATGATACAGATTACACCAACCACACTTCAGATTCACCTTGTTACCTTGATTTCCTGTAGCAGCACGAACACCATCATTCCTTCTCAAATTATATTGCTGATTCCTATTCGGTCCTTGGTTATTGTTATTACGATAACCACCTCGATTCTGCCCTTGACTTGAGTGTGCAGCTTTCCACTTTCTCTTATTCCCTTCAACAATACTATCCTTTCGATCCCGCAGCTTTACATCCATTAAAGCATGAGCCATTTGAACAGCTTCATCAAATGACTTGGGTTTCGACGAAGTAGTTTCTCCCTTGATATTACTAGATAAACCCTGAATATACTGCTTCATCTTCTTACGGTCATCAGCAAACGCATCCGGACACAACAAACACAAATCAGAAAACCTCCTTGTATAAGCTACAATATCATTATTCCTCAACACCAAATGCCTCAATTCATCTTCCAACTGCCCTAACTCTTCCTCAGGACAAAACTTAGCAGTCAACAGTCCCTTAGTCACAGTCCATGTTCTAGCATTAGCTTCAACCAATCCTACAGTAGCTACTTGACTATTCCACCAACTCAACGCATCATCCTGAAAAGTAGCTGCAACAAATTTCACCTTACTAGCTTCTGAACATCCACTAATCTCAAAAGTACTTTCTATCTTCTCAATCCACCTCCTTAATTCCTATGCACCACCAGTACCACGAAATTGGATAGGTCCACATTTCATGAAACTAGCATAAGAACATTCCTTCTGAACCTGCTGAACAGCAGCATTACCTCCATCTTGTCCCGCAGCATTTCCTTCTGCTCGTTCATCAGCATTACCTCCATCCTGATTTCCAACATTCCCTCCAAACTGACCAGCAACATTCCTATTCTCAGCCTCTTGGTTCCTCGCAGCACGTTCAACTTCCAAAGCTCTAGCAATAGCTTGCTCAATCATGGTATTAACAGTAGCAGTTGTCAATTTAGGCGGCATGTTTACAGGAAACTAACCAAACAATAATTTAGTAAAGTCAGAAAAATGCCTCCCAACTCCTTCCTGTAACCATAACAGAAAAAGAACAAGTAAGTATTCATATCAAGATAAGAAGAAGGATTTATCTATCAAGATGTAACATGGATACTACATGAACCAATAACACAATTCACAATGAATCATTAACCAATCACACAAGAACTAATAAGACAAATCATAAGTCATGAAGGTAATTTTGGATTGCCTTGGAAAATCTCCACAAAATTGTGACAAGTAATGTCACTACAATCCTTCATCACAACAACTTAAAGTCATTAAGTTTCATCACAAACTAGAGTACAAGTCTACATAAGTTCTATTACAACATGACCAAATAAAAACAACAACAGAAAGAACTAAACATCACATCCTCGCAGCTTCTTATACACCGGCTCGTCATCCCTGCTGCTATCATCATCCTTTGATTCTTCCTCCACTTTTTCCTTCCCTTTACGACTACCTCCTTCACTCGGCGTCACCGACACTTGAGCTTCAAACTGATTCGGCACATCACGAATCACAACACCATGACTAGGAAAAGATCTCACCGGCAAATCCCACGCACTCAACCTAGCATTCCTTTCTTGCTCCCTACGCAACCTTTCAACTTGCCCACTCAAATTCAACACCATAGATCTTAATCTAACAACTTCATCCATTTCCCTTGCCCTAACAAACTCTGACCTCCTCACACTACCAACAAACCTGTCAAACTTTTTCTCATTCTGCTCAAACCTCCTAATCACACGAGTCTCAATCAAATACCTTTCAAACAAAGACCTATCAAACTTCTTAAGAAACCAGAAAATATCATCATAAGACCTAGGAACTAGACAATAAACCTTAGGAATACCATCATGAATATATCGAGCACTAACAGGCCTACTCGACTCAACAGGAACATCACCCCTAGCAAATGCAATCCCAGGCAAATTACTAATATAAGCATCACAAGTAGGAGTCGAAGAACGAACAACCGGTCGCTGACAATCTGGAACAGTCTGTGGCACAACATTAACGCTTGGAACATAACTACCTTGTATCAACTCAGGCTCTGTCTGACCAACTGCAGTAAGTGGAATCCCATCATCTAAAAACTCAAAAGGATCCTCATCGTCACTAGCACCAAAGTTATCTACTTCCTCACCATCCACTACATTAGTCAAATCAATCCATCCATCCTCACAAGGTAAACCAGCCATTCTCTACAATTATAAGGGTTAAGGATACTTAAGGTCATCGTTAACAAAATAATAATTAGTATGCAATGCTCATGAAAATGTCATACATTATCCATGCTATGCAACACAATGCAAATGATGTTTATGCAATGCTCGCAAAAAAAATAAATAAATATGATACTGACAAGTACTCAGCGTACTTTCAATAATTCCAATACAATATCGTAGTATTTACTTAATAAATACTCGGGAAATCATTTCAGTTATGAGGGATACATCTACAATGCAAAACAAAACTAAAAGTGATCTTACCGGAGCGTTGCAGAGGAGTTGTGTGCTTTTGAATAATAAATACTTTCGACACCAAAGTTATAGTTTAGGACAATTTTCAAAATCGACCCAGTTCTCTATAACTTGCAGCTCTGATTACCAATCTCTAACACCCCCAATTTACATTGCGCAGCGAAAATACACAATTGGGTGCTAGACACAAGCATCATCACACAAGGTATATTGAACGACTCAAAAGTGAGACGTTTAAACATAAATATAAACATGATTATTATAAATGGTCTAAAACATAGATTTCAACCCATAAATGAACTGACACGATACCAGAGTAAAGCGTTTTGTCCCCATGGATCTCGACCAACAACCAACAAGTTTAGTACAGTACACCAACATAAAGTAAATTGTTCAACATTAAAAAGGTAGAAAACAGTTTAGACCAACATTCTTCCAAAAGTCAAGCCACAACCTCCACAGCAGAGCACCCTGCTCCATCACTTCCTATTACCTGAAATACATGCATAAAACGAGTCAACAATAATGTTGAGCGAGACTATAGGTTTATCAAATCACATTTGAACACAAGAAGAAAATCAATCATAATCATTTATAGAATTGTCGTACACACAATCTATATTCAAGGCAGTAAGAATAATGATATTATTAAACAAAAATTGTATTTAAGCTCATGACACCGACCCCTTAACCAATAGTCACCCACGCCAAACGCCGGCATGACTAGAATAAAACCATTGCCCCTCTAGGGTACAGTTGCTAGAATACCACAATCTTATTCACATAAAATTATCCTTCCCATCGGGTTACTCAACGTAATGCCCTGGTCTCAGATAGGGTGGTCAACCCAATAGTACTACCATTAGAATAAGCGGCTATTCCCGACTCACAACATCAAGTCAGAAGATAGTTAACGGCTCATGAATTTAGGGTCTTTAGCAACAAGTTACTCAATACAATGAAATCAACTTTAGGCAACATTCGTGTCTAACAATTACTCATGACTTGTGTTCATTTATTTTCAAATAGCATGTATCCCCCTCGCGATTATTAAAATCATTAAAACAATTAGAAAGTGAGGCTATAGACTCACCTTAGTATAAGAGATCTAGCTAGATGATCGTCGACGGTAATGGATGCCTTTCAAACACGAGAACCGCTACCTATCAAATAAGGCGCGTTCATTAATAATGACTCGAGAAATAAATCATACATAAGAACATCAAATTCAAACTCATAAAGCCACAATAAACTCGAGAGAAAACGATATAAATAACTTTATTATACTTTACTACACATTTACTTAACCATTTTATACTTTTTACAAAGTCCACCGATACATACTACATGTACTAGCTCATTTACCCTTTTTAAACTCGTCAACCGTTTATGAAACGACTCGATAAACTAACTTACTATATATAGAAAGTCCTCTTACAAGTTTATCAAATGAAATTACTTTTAAAGTACTTTACCCGACTCATTTTCAAACTACAAAATCCGGACAGATTTACGTTAATTTTTCATACAACCATTTTAACTTATTTAAACGACTCCGTTTACAAAACCGACACTCGGGCTTTAAAGTAAACTCAACCTAATAAGTAACACCTCATTATCAGTAGGTTACATTTTTCAAAACATCTATTTAGAGTCCCCGGGATTCGATCCAAATACCGACAACAACTACTTGTAGTGCCGGTACTCGTCTCCCGGTACACGATCATTCAAAACATCATAACTTCGCGCTCGTTTTGAGCTAGAAGCTCTACCTTATATCAAATCGAAGCTAAGAAAATTAACTACAACCCTAAGCTATAAGTTAAGCCATTTTCAAAACATAAAACTTCGGATTGTGCCTTTTACTTACTGTTGTAAAATGACTACTCAAAACTTGTACAAAATCAACTTTTTGATAAAAACCAACCATGGAAATGATCATTACTATGCCCTAATATCATCATACATTAATAATAACATCAAAATCATAATCAAAATAAAAATCATAAGATCAAAATGAAGTTTCTAACAAGATTTTTAGCACAAACCACCATGGATCATCATGATAATGTCATGCATGATCATAGCTCCTATCTACCAACATTAAGAAAAAAAAAGTTGCTTGCGTGTAAGAAATTCTTACACCAGTGTGACCCTTGATCAAAAATAAGGTTGGGTCTTGTGTTAGTTTAGCTCATAACATCATAATTTTGGAGTTAAAATTGATTGAATGGTCGTTTTGGTGGGTTTGAAGGTCACGACACACACAAGGAAGAAAGAGAGAGAGATTAAAATTTTTTTTGAGTGGAATTATGATGTGTTTAAAAAAAATAAATCTTATATATAGTGCTCAAGGGACCTAGTTGCAATTTGGTAAAAGTTATGGCTAGAAATGTAAATAGTTAGCTAAAAAAAGCGTGAAATAACTATTAGTCAATTTTCAAAATATTTACGGGGCTCGCGTTTCATAAAGATACTTTTAAAAATTTAAAACGTACCTCAAAAATAATAATATCGACTCTCGACTCGACTTAACACGTCATTTAAATTAAAACCTCGAAAATAATAAAAATCGAACAACCGACAATAAAACGTAAAATATTTGGCATCCATCAACATCACGCTTGCTAATACTCCTTATACTTAGTAAATATTAAATATAGAACTTCCAACATCGGTTTAAACTTAAACCTCCAAAAATAATTATCGTTCAAACTCATCAAAAAATTTCAAAAATAATCGTAAAATAAGATTAAGCAATGACCTCGATTTTGGGTTGTCACACCTCTTATGCGTGAAGTTGAATTCTGCATCAACCTTATTCCGAGTGTACTGCCTGTTGTCAAGTCACCTTATCGCTTAGCCCCGTCTGAAATGAATGAATTATCGAATCAGCTTAAGAATTTACAAGTGAAAGGTTTCACTAGACCGAGTCATTCGCCGTGGGGAGCTCATGTGCTCTCTGTAAAGAAAAAGTATGGTGCAATGAGAATGCGTATTGACTATCGGGAATTGAATAAGCTGAAAATCAAGAGTCTTTACCCTCTCCCTCGTATAGATGACTTGTTTGACCAATTGCAAGATGCTTGCTGCTTTTCCAAGATAGATCTTCGATCAGGTTACCATCAATTAAGAGAACATGAAAGTGACCTCTCCAAAACCTCATTCAGAACCTGTTATGGTCACTTTGAATTTACCGTTATGCCATTTAGCCTTACCAGTGCTCCTGCCATTTTTATGGATCTAATGAACCGTGTTTGTAAACCCTACCTTGATAAGTTCGTCATAGTCTTTATTGACGACATCCTCATTTACTCAAAATCCGAAAAAGATCATGAACACCATCGGAGATCAATCTTAAGTCTTCTGGAGAAAGAAAAGTTGTATGCCAAATTATCTAAGTGTGAATTTTAGTTGAAAGATGTCCAGTTCTTAGGACACATGGTCAATCAGGATGGTATACACGTGGATCCTAGTAAAGTTGAAGCAATTAAGAATTGGAATCTCCTGAATCGCCTACCAAGGTCCGTTCATTTTTTGGGTTAGCTAGATATTATCGTAGGTTCATCGAAAATTTCTCTAAGATTGCTAAACCTTTAACTCTGCTTACACAAAAGAATAAAGAATACATTTGGGGTGAAGACCAAGATCAAGCTTTTCGCTGATTAAAGTAGAAATTCTTTAATGCCTCAATGTTAACGCTTCTAAATGGATCGAATGATTTTGTTGTTTATTGTGATGCATCCCATCAAGGTTTCGGGTGTGTCTTAATGCAGCGGGGCAAGGTGATTGCTTATGCATCTAGAAAAACTTAAAATCCACGAACAGAACTATAATACTCACTATTTGGAGTTAGGTGTAGTGGTATTTGCCTTGAAAATATGGAGACATTATCTTTATGGGACGAAAAGTGTGATATACACTGATCATAAGAGTATCCACTATATCTTTGATCAAAATGACTTGAATATGCGTCAAAGGTGTTGGTTAGAAATCCTTAGTGACTACGAATGTGAAATTAAAATCACCCGAGAAAGGCTAATGTGGTAGTGGATGCCTTAAGTTGAAAGGAAAGACTTAAACCAAGGAGAGTCCATGCTATGAGTATAACCATTCAATCTAGCCTCAAGGATAAGATTTTAGAAGCACAGAAAGAAGCTACAAAGGACCTTAAGGCTCCAATTGAATTGATGCGGAGATTAGATGCTCAATTTGAAAGGAAATGGGATGGAACAATTTACTTTGTTGGTCGGATATGGATTCCATTAGTGGGAGGAATAAGGAAGGTAATAATGGGCGAAGCTCATGCTTCAAGATATTTGATACACCCTTGTGCAAATAAGATGTATTACGATTTGAGGGATGTTTATTGGTGGCCTGGTATGAAGAAAGACATAGTAGAGTACGTCAACAAGTGTTTGACTTTTTCAAAGGTTAAAGTAGTACACCAGAAACCTTCGGGTCTTTTACAAAAACCAGAAGTCCCTGAATGGAAATGGGAAAAGATTACAATGGATCTAGTTACGAAGTTGCCCAGAAGCAGTGGTGGTTATGATGTAGTTTAGGTTATTGTTGATTATAAAACTAAAAAATTGGCTCTAATTTACATCAACGAAGTCGTTGCAAAGCACGGAATACTAGTGTCGATAATTTCTGATAGAGATAGTCATTTTGCGTCTCATTTCTGGCAGGCACTTCAAAAGGTGTTGGGTACGCAGGTATTAATGAGTACGACTTATCACCCAGAGACGGATGGACAAAGTGAACGCACTATCTAGACTTTAGAAGACATACCACGGGCATGTGTTATGGATTTTGGAGGTAGTTGGGACTCTCCTCTACCTTTGGTTGAATTCTCCTATTATTACAGTTATCATAAAATTGTCAAGTGTTCGCCATTCGAGGCATTATATAAGCGTAAGTGTAGGTCTCCAGTGATATGGAATGAAGTGGGTGAAAGTCAACTGATAGGGTCTGAATTAGTCCAAGAAACTAAAGAAACGATTGTACTGATCAGGGAAAGACTAAAAAATGCTAGAAGTCGTCAAAAGAGTTACGTAGATAAAAGACGTAGACCTCTTGAGTTTCAAGTTGGAGACCGTGTACGGTTACGAGTATCTCCATCGAAGGGTATTGTGAGGTTCGGAAAGAGAGGAAAGCTTGCACCATGTTTTGTAGGGCCATTCGAGATCATTGAGCGTGTTGGTCCGGTAGCCTATCTCTTGAACGATAGACGGAAAAATTCTATAATCGCCAAAATTTGAAATCGAGCTAGAATTAGCCTAAAACTATTGTAGGAAAAAATTGAACTAACTTGATTGGAAAATTTTAACTCTTTTTTTTGGAAACGATATTCCGAAACTAGTCTAGATACTGGCTAAGTCTAAAAATCCTTTGATCAAAAATACTGGTGATTTCGCACTGTTCACGACATATAATTTCGCAATGTTGAGATTGTTCCATTTCGCAATCTGAAACTTAATGATTCCACAATATGAAAAGTTTCAATTACGCAATATAAAAAACATTCTATTCCGCAATACCAAAAAAAATTCAATTCTGCAATATCAAAACATTCAATTCTGCAATCTCAAAGATTCAATTTCGCAATCTCAAAATATTCGATTTCGCAATATCAAAATATTCGATTCCGCAATATGAAAAAATATTCAACTCTGCAATATGAAAAATTATTCAATTCCGCAATATGAAAAGTTATTCAATTCCGCAATATGAAAAATTATTCAGTTCCGTAATATGAAAAATTATTGTTAGAAATACGTTTTAACGTATATTAGAAGTATCGGTCACTCCACAATATGATTTATGTTGAAATAGCTCGTAGTTAGTGATTAGTCATTAGTTGCTTATTAACTTAAGTAAGAACCGGTCCATGGGCTTGTCATGGACCGGCCCAAGCCCATGTTTAGCTTGGTACTATAAATACCCCTTTCCACTAAGGAAAGGGGTTGGTTGTTGTTCCATTTTGCATTTCATAGTAATAAAATCTTTCACATATTCTCTCACTTTCTCTCTCTAGTTTCTCTCACTAGAAAACATCAACCCACTTCATAGATTCATAGGTTATCAATATTCTACATTTGGTATCAGAGATATGGGGTGATTTAAGGTAAGGATTGTGTTGCTTTTTTAGTTTTTGAATCAATTAGTGATCTTTAGAAAAAAATCAATTTTGAATCTTGTTATTTTTGGTGTTTTTGTTATTGGGATTGATTGATAAGGATTGGGTTTAGCTTATTTTGGTAAAAATCATAAAACTTTTTGTGGTTTTGGATCAAAAATCGGGGTTAAAAGCTTCTTTTTAAGTCTCGGAAACATTTTTTTCAGAATTTTCCGAATAGGGATTCCGAATAGAAGTATTTTCAGTATAAAGGGTTTATTCCGAATAGGATTCCGAATAGGAGAAACATTCAGAATAGAAGAAGTTTCCGCATAGACTTTCGGAATTGAAGAATTTATTCCGAATAGCAGAAATCTTTCCGAATAGCCAATTTTCCGAATAGCAGAAATCTTTCCGAATAGCCAATTTTCCGAATAGCCAAAATTCTTTCCGAATAGACACCATTTTTCCGAATAGCCAAATTTTTCCGAATAGGAGAAATATTCCGAATTGCCCATCATTCCGAATAGGAGGTGTTTTTCCGAATAAGCCAAATTGCCAAGATATTCCGAATTGAAGAAAACATTCCGCATAGGGGTTTTTCCGCATAAGGGTTATTCTGCATAGAGTTTATTCCGAATAGGGTATTTTCAGCATAGGATTATTCCGAATAGGTGTTATTCCGAATAGGGTTTATTCTAATTTTGGGTTATTCCGTATAAGCAAGTTCAAGGGGTATTTGAGTTTTTTCGACGATCTTTAGTGGATTTAATCTTGAGTTCAACCAACACAACACAAATTCTCAACCTTTCTTCACTGCTCGATCAATCGATAATCTTTGAGTCTGTTAAGTGATCACAATGAATCCAAGTTCATTAATGCCTCAGATGACATCTCTTACGGATATCTCGATCATAACGGGGACTGATAGTCGTCCACCGATGCTTATTAAAGAGGTGTTTGAGGCATGGCAGGGTCGTATGATGCAATACTTGAAGGGCAAACCAACATACGGAAGGCTTATGGTCAAATCGATTTTGAATGGTCCACTCGACTATGGTACCATTGTGGTTGACGACGTGACTCGACCAAGAGAATATGAAGAACTCACACCGGCACAACAACTCATTGCTGATGCTGATGAAAAGGCTCTACAGACACTTCTTCAAGCTCTTCCGCATGATATTTATCGTATGGTTAGTCAATATACGGTTGCCAAAGATTTGTGGGAACGTCTAAAGGTGTTGTTACAAGGCACGTCTCTCACAAAACAAGAAAGAGAGTGTCAGCTGTATGATTTGTTTGATAGATTCACGTACAGCCCAGGGGAAACACTACACGATTATTACTTCAGATTCACCACTTTAATGAATGATCTGAATGTATACAATCTGGTGATTGCTCCATTCCAGGTTAACACCAAGTTCTTGAATACTTTACCTCAAGCTGAATGGGGTGAGTATATTACCGATGTGAAGTTAACCCGGGATTTGCATAAGTGCAACTTAGATCAAATTTATGCTTTTCTTCAGCAACATGAGAAGCATGTGATTATGCACCGTTCTCCTCGCGGTATGTACCCAGATTCCTTAGCTTTGATGGCGAATCAACCAAGCTTGTCACACAACAACACACCTTATATCTTGGGACATCAAGCCTATCATCCATCACCTTATATGACACCAACCTTCCCACAATACTCGATTCTACCGCAACCTCCCACCTCACATCAGCAACAATATCGGTTCAATGCACCTTCACCACAGTATGCTTCACAACTTCATCCAGCAAATGTTGCACCTTATGCTCAGCCTTCATATTCTTCTTATCAAGAGAATGCAGCATATCCAATAAGCTACCCTGATCAAATGAGTATTCCTTCTACTGATTATGCAGCTCATCCAGATCAAGCACTGTATTGTGATGATGAGGAAGTCCCCGTTCCTGTTTTCCAACAAGGAGCTGACCCAGTTGAAATGCTAACTACTATGTCTGCTTATCTCACACAAACCTTAAGCAAACGAGGATACAGAGGATCAGCTCCTACCAACAATCAGTTGAGGAATTCATCCAATTCTCGCCAACAAGCTACTATTGAGAATGGCAGGGTCATGGTTCAGCCAATTCAACCATATCAGGGGAGATCTTCCACTTCAACCAATGCTCGCACGGTTACTCCTGCTCCTGCTCCAATGGTCAACAATCCTCCACGGGCTAATACAGGCAAGTTGAGAATGATCACATGCTACAACTGCAAGGAAGAGGGTCATATGTCCAGAGATTGTAAGAAACCCAAGAGGAGAAGGGATGGACAATGGTTTGCAGAAAAGATCTATCTGGTAAATGCTCAGGCGCAAGGAAGGGAACTTGATGAAGAGGAGCTTGCATTTCTTGCTGACCCAGGGATTGCTGAACAAGACGTTGTCACTACGCAGAATGCAGCTTACCAAGCCGATGATCTTGATGCGTATGACTCCGACTGTGATGACTTTCAATCTGCAAAGGCTGCTCTCATGGCAACTATCTCCAGCTTAGGGCCAGAAAAGAGATCTGAGGTACTTATTAATACCACCGATAATGCCACTGATGCTAGTATTCAACCACATCAAGTTGTGCAAGAGAGTGCTGATTCGAATGAATCTTCGGTGGTGAGTCTTTCAAATGAGGAGACAAACAATGATAGCAATATCAATGTGAGTCCCCAGACTTTGAGAGAATCACAACCGGGATCCAGTTCGCATACGCCTACTCCTGCTCAACAAGATTTGGTCATGGTTTCTGCTACATTACTTAGCCAAATGAATGCTGCACTCTTAGAAACCTTAGCTAAGAATAAGAATTTGTCTGATGAGCTTGCCTTAAGCAATGAGAAAGTACAAACTTTGGAATTAGTGCCTTCGTCTAGTGTTCTCACAAATCTCGAATATGATCATTTTAGAAACAAACAAATGAGTCACTTGCAAGAGATCGAAAACTTAAGAGCAAATCTGTCTAATGAACTTAAAGAAAAGGAGTTAGTGGTCACTAATTTTCAAAAACTTCAAACTGATTTTGAATTACTCGAATCTAAGAAGAATGAAATGGAGATTAATGCCACTAATAAGATTAGAAGTCTAGATTACTTGCTGTTAAGACAATACGCTGCTTCTCAACTAGTTCACTTATTTGATGCTTCGTTTAGAGAGTTTAACTTATCACGTCTAAAAGGCCTTCCCCCTAATCCACGATATGCAAAACAAGCTTTAAGACATAGTCCTAGACTTTATAATGCAACTCAATTAGGATTGGCTTTAGACCCGATTGTTTTTCCCAATGATCGAACAAGTAAGGTTCTAGTTGATGAGGATCGGTCATACAATTCAGCAAAATATCCCGAATGTGATTATTTTAAAATGAACAAGGAGCTTGCAAAAACTGATTTTAGAGTTCGCTTCCATATGGATAAAGATCTCATCACAGCACCAACCTACATGATAGAGGAAGAAAGCCCTAGTACATTTCCTACACTTGTCAACATGGAAGGTCCTAAGGAAATTCCAAAGAATCTTCCACCTGTTAGCACTGTATGGTTAAACTTGAAAGAGATTAACCGATACTTTACTAACTTTGACAAGGTCATTTTGGAATGTACGACTTCAAATGGCTTAAACGCCGGAGAATGGGCTTTCGAACACATGAACGAGGTGTTTCAAACTGAGATCAATCCGTTTGTCGAAAGTCTAAAAAGAAGTTTTGCATCTCTTAAGGAAAATCTTCAGTTTGAAATTGGTGAAGTTCAAAAAGTGTTTTATGAAATGGACACCGCTTACGAACTGCAACTAATTGAAAAAGAAAAGATTTTAACCGAATATGACCGATTCTTGTCCGAAGTAATCTCATGTGATGTGCTTACTACTGTAAATGTTAATTATTCAAATGAGCTTACATCTGCTGCGATTAATTGTGATGCTGTGAATATTTGTGAGGATATTTGTGATGATGTTTGTAATCTTTCTGTAAATGTTGCTGATACTGTAAATGAGGTAGAAAATCATTCTTGTCACGAATCTAACGCTGAGTTTTTAAAGCTACAAGATTCTTACAATTTACTTTCACAACGCTTTAATCAACTAGAACAACATTGTATATCTTTAGAATTAAAACAACAAAATCAAAATGAAAATCTTTTGATATCAAATGTTTGTGAAAACGGTGTTGAGAATAGTGACAAGATGATTGCAATTGTTAAGACATTAGAGGAAGAAATCATGAGATTGAAGAGAGAGATATCATCAAAGGAAACATTAAGAATGGAACTAGAGGCTGCAGAGTCTAAAAACCAGGTCTTAGAAATTAGACTATCAACTGTTCTAGGGGAGATGGATCGGACAAGGCAGGGACTATCCGCTCTTTATGGTTCACTAGAAGATCGCTTCACTTTTAATGCGGCACAGCAACAATATTATGTTGAACAACTGAACCAAAAGTGCGAAGAAATCTCTGACTTGAACATCCTGCTCATAGACAAAAATATGGTTTTGGCTGAGTTAAAGGAGACACTTCTTCTCACCCGACAAGAAGTTGTTGATAACTTAGCTACCGACTCTGCACCGTCCACTAGTGCTCCAACAACCAAATCAGTAGTGCTTTATAAGAATCCGCTTCATAAGAGAAACCAGGTTACCTACGATGATTATATGAGGAATGCCATTAAGCATGTCGATCTTCTTAGGGATATTTTAGACGATCTTTATGCCTTAGATCCCTCAAGTAGCGACTATTATTCGGCTCATGAATATGTTAAGCGAGTTCAATATTGCTTGGCTTATTTGCAATACATAGGTACACCATGTTCTGCACTACTTAATAATAGGCCCATTGCTGTCACTCCATTTAATAAGACTCCAGGAGCGAAACCGTCATTGGCACAATCAAGTAAGACACCTTTAAAATCTGTTGCTAATGTTCCCACTTTGCCTTCTACAGGATTAAAAGCGACTACTAAGGCTAAAGGATCGCCACTCAAGAAAGCTAAGATCAAGCCCTCCACTAGTAGTGCCACAAAGAAGAAAGTAGAAGTCCACAATAGGAATGCTAGTTCAGTTTTAAATAAAACGAATCATGTTAAGACTAAAAGCTCTGCGCCTGTGCAGCAGCCTAAACCATTCGTGAATTCTGATTTAAATTGTTGGAATTGTAATGAATGTATGTTTTCCCAGCGTCATGATTTGTGTCTGATTGATCACGTTAATGAAATGAATGCTATTAAGAATGGTCTTGAATGGAAGCCAACGGGTAGAACTCGTGCCCAAGTTGGCTGGCAATGGCGTCCCACTGGTAGGACCTTTACACTAGATGGTAAAATGTGCCCTTTAACTAGGAATGCATCCATTGAGGTTAGGTCTGAGCGTCCTTTAGTTAGGAACACTCGCACTCAAGTATGGAAACAGCGCCCTTTAATTAGGTCAGCCCCCACTATAGTGCCTATCAGTGTAGAAATACCTCAGGATTTGAGCCAACTAGAATCTACACCACCAATTAAGAAGAAGAAGGCTAGGAAATCTAAGAAACCTAGAGTTAGCAAATCTAAGATTATTAAATCTGTACCTGCTAAAAACAAGGAACACTCAGATTCCGATACCTCTACATTGTCTTTGTGTGGTGATATTTTCAGGTGGTCCAAATCATCCTGTGGTATTTGGACTCCGGTTGTTCAAAACATATGACCGGAAATCGCTCGATGCTCCGAAATTTCGTCAGCAAGTTTCTCGGTACGGTTAAATTCGGGAATGATCATATAGCAAAGATTATGGGATATGGTGAATATCAGATTGGAAACGTGACGATTTCTAGGGTATACTATGTAGAAGGTCTTGGTCATAACTTATTCTCAGTAGGACAGTTTTGTGATTCCAACCTTGAGGTTGCTTTTCGACAACACACTTGTTTCATCCGCAACTTGGAAGGAACAGATTTGTTGAAGGGATCTCGTGGTGCAAATCTTTACACTTTGTCCTTACAAGACATGATGGCCGCTTCTCCAGTATGTCTTCTCTCTAAAGCTTCTAAGACCAAGTCATGGTTATGGCATCGCAGATTATCTCATCTTAATTTTGATGCTATTAATAATCTGGCTAAAAACGAGTTAGTTCGTGGTCTTCCCAAGCTTAAATTTCACAAGGACCATTTATGTTCCGCGTGTTCAAGGGGGAAAAGCACCAAGAAATCTTACAAACCCAAAGCTGAAGACACTAATCAAGAAAAACTTCATCTTTTGCATATGGATCTTTGTGGACCGATGAGAACTGAAAGTGTGAGCGGTAAGAAATTCATTCTGGTAATAGTGGATGATTTCTCAAGGTTTACATGGGTTAGATTTCTACGTACAAAGGATGAAGCACCGAAGGCTATCATTACTTTTCTGAAGTTCATCCAGGTACGTTTGAATACCACTGTCCGCCGTATTCGTACAGACAATGGTACAGAGTTCGTCAACCAGACTCTTCGTGATTATTATGAAAGAGTTGGTATATCACATGAAACATCCGCTGCACGCACTCCACAACAAAACGGTGTCGTTGAAAGACGAAATCGTACACTTATGGAAGCTGCTAGGACCATGCTTATTTATGCGAACGCTCCATTGTTCTTGTGGGCAGAGGCTATTTCTACTGCATGTTTCACCCAAAACCGTTCTATCATTCGGAAACGCCATGGAAAAACACCTTATGAGCTTCTACATGACCGCAAACCCGATGTTTCATTTTTCCATGTGTTTGGTGCTCTGTGTTATCCAAACATCAATAGTGAGAACTTGGGTAAGCTTCAACCAAAAGCCGACATAGGTATTTTCATTGGTTACTCACCGTCCAAAAGAGCATACCGAATCTATAACCGTCGTCTTGGCAAGATTGTAGAAACTATGGACGCAGATTTCGACGAGTTGACAGCGATGGCTTCTGAGCAACACAGCTCTGAACCCGCGCTTCATGAGATGGGAACCGGTGCTATCAGTTCCGGATTAGTTCCCAATAATCCTACTTCTACATCATTTTTACCACCATCAAGGCCCGAGTGGGATAAACTGTTTCAACCGTTGTTTGATGAATTCTTCGATCCCCCGACTGATGAAGTTCCAGTACCTGTAGTAATTGCTCCAATACCTGAAGTGGTTGCTCAAGTTAATGAACCTTTATCTAATGCATCTACAATTCACATTGAACCGGATGCACCTTCACCAAGTGATTCTCAAACTACACCTGAATCATCACCCCTACTTGTGCCTAATGATGTGGAAGAGGATTCTACTGATCACGACTTGGAATATGCTCACTTGCAAGAGCTTCCTTTCTTTGGTGTAGCGATCCCTGAAAACCCTTCAGCCGCGTCTACCTCAGAAGAAGCTCCTTCTATTGTTCACTCCAGACCACCTAGGATTGAAAACCATAGCACTAAATGGACAAAAGATCACCCAATTAGGAATGTTATTGGAGATCTAGATCGACCAGTCTCTACACGCCATCAATTACAAGAGAGTGCACTTTATTGCTACTTTGATGCATTTCTCTCTGAAGTTGAACCCAAAAATTGGCAGCAGGCTATGACCCAATCATCTTGGATCGAAGCTATGCAGGAGGAACTCAATGAATTCAAACGACTTGAAGTATGGGAATTGGTTCCTCGCCCTGACAAGGTTAACATCCTTACTTTGTTATGGGTCTATAAGGTTAAACTTGATGAGATGGGTGCGGTATTGAAGAATAAAGCTAGATTGGTCGCTAGAGGATATAAACAAGCCTTGGGTATAGACTTTGAGGAATCCTTTGCTCCTGTGGCTAGATTGGAGGCGATTAGACTATTCCTTGCGTTTGCTGCTCATATGAACATGATCGTCTATCAAATGGATGTGAAGACGGCATTCTTGAACGGTGAACTAAGGGAAGAGTTTTATGTTAGTCAACCGGATGGGTTCGTGAGTACGGAGTCTCCTAATCATGTGTACAAGCTTAAGAAGGCTCTCTATGGGTTGAAACAAGCTCCACGCGCGTGGTATGATCTCCTGTCAACATATCTCATGTCGGAAGGCTTCTCCAAAGGCAAAGTGGACCCCACTCTATTCACTCTCAAGGAAGGCAACGACATGCTTCTGGTACAAATTTATGTTGATGATATAATTTTTGCTGCCACTAACATAGAATTGTCTAAACAATTTGAGAAGATAATGTCCACACGCTTTCAGATGTCGATGATGGGAAAAATTTCATTTTTCTTAGGATTACAGATTTCTCAGAATCCCAGAGGCATCTTTATTAATCAATCCAAATATGCTCTAGAATCTCTTAAGAAATATAACTTTGAGAATTGTGACCCCGTAGACACTCCAATGGTGGAGAAATCCAAGTTAGATGAAGATAGGGAAGGGATTATTGTCGATCCGAAACTCTACCGTGGAATGATCGGCACCCTTCTCTATCTGACTGCTAGCAGGCCTGATTTGCAGTTTGCTGTATGCATGTGTGCCCGGTATCAGGCTCGGCCTACCGAAAAGGACCTACATGTTGTGAAAAGGATCTTTCGGTATCTAAAAGGAACACTTCATCGTGGTCTATGGTATCCGAAAGATTCCTCGATTGCTTTAATATCATATGCAGATGCCGATCATGCTGGATGTCAAGATACGAGGCGTAGCACTTCTGGATCTGTGCAACTCCTAGGAGATAGATTGATCAGTTGGTCTTCAAAAAGGCAGAAAAGCACTGCCATATCAAGCACGGAGGCTGAATACATCGCCATGTCCGGTTGTTGTGCTCAAGTCCTTTGGATGAGATCACAATTAACTGACTACGGTTTGGGATTCAACAAAATCCCGATGTATTGTGACAACAAGAGCGCCATTGCCCTTTGCTGCAACTATGTTCAACACTCCCGGGCCAAGCACATAGACATTCGCTACCATTTCATTAAGGAGCAGGTGGAGAACGGAGTGATCGAGCTGTATTTTGTCACTACTGAGTACCAGCTGGCGGATATGTTCACCAAAGCATTAGATCGAGGACGAATCGAGTTTTTGATCGACAAGCTTGGTATGAAATCATTCACTCCAGCGACTCTCAAAGAGTTGGCAGAAGAATCAGCTGAATAGTCGTGGTAAACTATTCAGAGTATCCTTTGTTCGTGATCATGTATATTATAGTAAATATATAAACCACAAAAGAAAATACAAAAATATAAAACCAAGAAAAGCCATAAAAAATATAAAACCTAGAAAAACCATAAAAAGTATAAAATCAAGAAAAACCAAAAATATTTTTCGTTTTAAAACGGGCATGTCTTTTAGTACGGTAATATTTACGGCCTTAGAAATGTCGATTAATATTGACACGGTGCCATAAATAGAGTCCGTATAAAAGTTGTACATTTTTAAAACATGCCCATAATGGCTTGTAGTTATTTCTGACTGCAACCCGGTTTTCATATTAAAGTCACGTATTTCCTTGGAAAACGTTGGCTCAGAACGGGAATTAATTTTCTCGGGCGTGATTTACAAGCCAAATCATGCAAAGGGATCAAGTTTACTTTACAACTTGGTCTAACACAAATTTGTGTACGTCTCAGTGCATTAATTTGTTAAAATAAGAGAAATCTTATTGACACCACGAATCAAACTTTTTCAAGATATCAATTGGGAAATGTATTTCATCATCATGTGCCTCGTTAAACAATGACTACAACTCTTTAAATAGAAAACGGGTCATCGTTTAAGGGGGAGAAAATGTTTCATCATCTTTCACATCAAAAAGATCTTCAAAAGTTCTCAAGGAAACTCACAACGCTTAATAGTTAATGGTTGGATTGCTTTGGCATTTGTATTGTTGTTGCTTATAAGTTTGTCGTGGATAGTTTTGTGCTTGTGTTAAGTTAAGTTAATCACTAAGGCTAGGATAGTTAACATAAGATAGGGTCAAAGTGACAAGTGTTAAAACTTGGTACACAAAAGAATGTTGAATGAAGCAAAAAGAAAATTTGAGGGGGCAAAGTTGACAATAGGTCTAACTTGTGGAAAATTTGACCTAGTCAAAACCTTCCCCCCCGTTTTTTCTAATCCTTCACTGTTTACATTCCCTTTGCCGCCATTGATAACCTTCCACACAAAACAAACACACGTAAAACAATCAATCATCTCAAAATCATTCACTTTCTCAGATCAAGATCTTCTAAAAAGGTATAAAATCGGCTTAATCTTTCATGAAAAACAATTCAATTAACTCTTTTTAATTGCACATCACTTGAATGAAATTACTGTTTAATTAGGGTTTAATTAATTGGGGTTTTTGCCTGGGGATGATTCGGAATAGGTCTAATTGCACTAATTTGGCCTTTAGAACACTTGAATCAAACGATCTCATGCCTAATTAGAAAAATCGTAACTGTTTGTCACTTTCCGCATAAGAGCACTTATTCAGAATAGAAAATATGTTCCGAATAAGGCAAATGTTCCGAATAGGGCAAATGTTCCGAATAAGGAAAATTTTCCGAATAGGGCAAATGTTCCGAATAGGGCAAATTTTCCGAATAAGGCAAATGTTCCGAATAGGACAAAAGTTCCGAATAGGGCAAATGTTCCGAATAGGGCAAATGTTCCGAATAGGGCACAAGTTCCGAATAAGGCAAATGTTCCGAATAGGGCAAATGTTCCGAATAGGGCAAATGTTCCGAATAGGGCAAATGTTCCGAATAGGGCAAATGTTCCGAATAGGGCAAATGTTCCGAATAGGGCAAATGTTCCGAATAAGGCAAATGTTCCGAATAGGGCAAATGTTCCGAATAGGGCAAATGTTCCGAATAGGGCAAATGTTCCGAATAGGCAATTGTTCCGAATAGGGAATTTATTCCGCATAGGCCAAAGTTCCGAATGGGGAATTTATTCCGCATAGCCCAAATGTTCCGAATAGCCTTTTTATTCAGAATAGGGATGTTTTTCCGCATAGGCTATATGTTCCGAATAGACTCATGTTCCGCATAGGCCTATTATTCCGAGTTGAGTGATTATTCCGAATAGAAGATGTTTGAATGATTTCAATGCTTAAGGGATTATGTCATATGTACAATGCTTAGGTTTAAAGTCATAATGATATTCATACTTGTTTGTATCAACCTTTGTGTTTTATCTTAAGCAGAAACGATGACTAACCCTACCGTACAACAACTACAACACAACAGAGCCGCCGCCATTGCTGAAGCCAAGACTCTAAAGTTTATTCCAAACAACTACCGTCTGAAGGAGGTATCTCACTCTACCCATAATGGCTTTAAGGTAGGTACAGCCATGCTTGATAAATCTCATTTCAAGCATGCGTTAAGGAGAAGTGCTTCAGTACCCTACGACTACCTTTACGAGTTATGGGCTACCAAAGAGAGGACGTCCAACAAAATCACTTTTTCCTTGGACAACAAGCAGCAGACGCTTACTGTGTCAGACTTTAGGAAGATTTTTGGATTTCGGCCGACACTCAAAGACTTATCATACTCAGCCAACCCGACTAAGGACCAGATCATGGAGATGTTCACCGCCATTGGATGTCTTGACATACGAACCCCGTCTGAGTTTACTACTGCCAAAGTTGGTCAACCATGGAAAGCTATTTTTGGGATTCTAAGCCGCTGTTTAACACCCAAAACAACTGGGTATGATGCTGTTCGTCCACCAATCATCAAGATGTTTTATGGTATGTTCAAAGGTATGGGTATTGATTATGCATCACTGCTGTGGGAGGAGTTTACTTTTCAACTCTTCACTAACACAAAGGGTAAAGTTAAAACTTACCAGTACCCTAGGTTTATTAAGTTGATCATACATTACTTTATGGAAAACGATGCATCCATTAACAAGCGTGCAGGTAGTCGTCACCACATGATAGATGATGATGATTTGGTAGACTTAAGGCAGGAGACTCATTCGAATACGGTTATTCCTGGTCCCATTCCCAGTCATCTTCTGACCGATGAGATTATTGCATCTGAGGATTACAAGAACTTGCTAACAGAAATTGAGAATCAACGCGCAAGTATTCTAGCAGGTGAAGACTCTTCAACCACGGTTAAGAGCAAAGGTAAAAGGAAGCAAACAGATTTACCTGAACCCAAAACCAAGAAGAAGAAGACAGAGGGTAAGAAAGGAAAGGGTAAGGCTGATGAGATGCGTCTGCGTGACGAAGAAAATATTGCTGATCCTGCTCTTGAGAAAACTGAGAAACAAATAATGAAGATAGCCATTCAAAGGAGCAGGAAAGATACTGGCGGTAGTGGTTCAGGTGTAAGAGTAGACGTTGAGGATGAATACATGGAACCTGATGATGTTGATGAGTTTGGGTCACCTGAACATTATTCCACTTCGAAGGAGCCATCAATCCCTATTTCAGCTGGTATTGAAAAGGCATCTACTCAACCTTTAACAACTCAACCTCCACCAACTCAACCCTTACCAACCAAACCGGTTTCTACACCACTTCCTCCACCACCAATAAAGCCCATCCTCAGCACCGCAGTTACAACCGAGCCCATTCCATCAACCCAGAGCAGCTCTGCAACATCTGCAATGGCAGCAATAGTGATGGCCGAGATGTTGGATAAACACGTGGATAATCAAAAGAGAGAGATGGATGAACTTCGCCAAGAGTTAAATAGAAGAACTCAAAGTGAAGAAGCATCAAGGAAAGCTCAAGAAGAGTTGATTGCCAAGTTTGCTGCAGACATGGAAGTTACACGTAAAGCTCATGCAGAAGAACTTGCTCAGGTTAAAAAGGATGAAGCTGATAGGCATAAAGCACGAATTGCAAGACTTAAAGCTATTAAGGATGACTTTAAAGAGCAAAAAGAAGCTCTTGAAGCTACTATTGAGAAAAGAGTGAAAGACTCCATTGAATCCTTAATGCCTAAACTGCGTGATGATTTGAAGACGCTTGCTACTGACAACTTAATGATCAAATCATCCAATCCTTCAGAAGCCGCCTACAAGATCGCTTATGACTTGACGGATTTTGAACTTAAGAAGATCCTCAAAGCTCGAATGAAGGAACTTGGATCGTTTGATAAATCAAGGAATCAACGGGCTCTCTTCAAATCCCTGAATGACGCTATCATGGAGGATGATAGGTTGTTCAAGACGTTTGGAAGTGTGGTACCCTACCACATTCTCCCTGAAGAAGAAAGGGTAGAGAGCGACGAAGAAGAGGGTAATGGTGGAGAGGAGGAAGAAGAAGAAGAAGAAGATAAGAATGATGAGGATGATGAGGATGATGAGGATGAGAATGATGATGATGAAGATGAAAATAATGATGATGATGAAGATGAAAATGATGATGAGGATGAGGATGAGAATGATGATGATGAGGATGCAGATGATGATGATAATGATGGTAATGATGGTGGTGATGGTCACCAGGAGAGTGTTAAGGGGAGCAATGCGGATAAAGGTGAACATCGTGAGAAAGGGGATAAGGGCGCCAGCTCAAAGAAAGTGGTTAAGTCTGGCACCAAATCCAAGAAAGATGCAGCACCAAAGGAGAAATCTACATCCACGGAATCCAGACGATCGAAGTGGCGCCATGACGTGAATGCCACTACAGGGTCATCTATTCCTGGTACATTTATCCATGCATCAATACCTGTTACCACTAACCCCGATAGTTCTTGTGTTGTTACCCCTGTGATTGCAGAATCGGTAACCGAACCAGAAGCTGCACAACACTCACCCGTCCATGACACTGCTGAAATGCCTGAATCTGAACAAGCAGATGTTCACGTCTCTACTCCTCTGCAACAAAACCCACAATCTACTATTCCTGAACCAAGCACAAGGGACTGGGAGGACACGTTGGAAATCGACGAGACTGCTCCACCACAGGCTTGGATCACGGCAGCGGCGCAGTATGATCCGATCACCGACGCCGACAAAGAGGTCTTGTATCTACGTATCCGAAGTCCGATTGACTTATGTGCATTTCTTGCTCATGAGTATAAGACTTCGGTTACTCCATCTTTGGTGAAGAAAGTACTGAAGGATAAAAGACTTCGCGCCAAAACCCGGTTGACCCAAATGGAGTTCGAATATTATGCCGAGGAGATCCTGAAGGCTCTGAATACCGTTCAACGGCCAGGTATTCATGAATCAGAAAGAGCTCCACCTCCAATGGATCAAGATAATCAGATTGCTCTTGACTTCTTTGTCACCAATGATCTGGTGTATCTACTGAAGGGGTCATCAAAGTACGCAACATCCCTGACATTGCTGAAAGCTGCCAACTGGGGGACAATACCCTTTATCGAGGAAAAGGTAAACCGACTCTGGGTCCCTAAGATAAATCGTAATTATGATATGTATGCTGTCATAGGTGCATCTCATTGGGACGAACGAGTCCGAAGGGCGTACAGGGGTTGCTGCTTGGTCAATTCTGGAAGCAAGGTTAGATCCGACATCCGCATCTCCAGCATTTTAGGGATGAAAACTGAAGCCAAGAATGGCTACTATCATGTGACGGAGATTCGTTTGAAAAGGGAGGATGACAGGGAATACAAAATCCAGCAGGGAGATTTTTCCATCATTCGCCTTGAGGATATCGAAGATATGCTGCTTCTGATGACCAGAGATCAACTCACACATATTCCTCGTGAAGACCTCATTGCTTTGAATACAGCACTTCGTATGTTCACACGAAGCGTTGTCATCAAGACACGAGTTGAAGATCTTCAGTTGGGAGTCGAAAGCTATCAGCGGAAGCTCAATTTAACCCGTCCTGTGAATCAAGTGTTACCTCAACATGTAGCAAGATGTCCCTATACCGGCATTTCTGTCCCGAATTACGGCATTTTCTACTTGAACAGTCGAGGTTTGATGAAGTTTATGAGGGTGGGGGAGCTCCATAAGTATAGTGATGGAACTCTTATACAAGTCAGAGGAAAGTTGGAGCATCTGAACTCGGGTGGGACTTTGCCAGAAATGACGGAGGATTGGCATCCAGGTTACCGGCAGATGGCGAAGTACGTGATCAAGAAGATCGATCAAAAGCTCCGTGAACGTAGATTGATGAGGAGCTTGGAAAGATTCGTGGGTGGTAGACCATATGGAGTGCACTACAGGACACTGCAACGATCCATCTAATGGGTTGTACATTTCAGGTCACTCTATATTGGTATTATTTGTGAATATGTATATTTGTGAATAATGTGCTTTAATGGCTTGTTGTAATGTTAAGGTATGATAATTTTTCATGAATTTCTCACGAGATTCTAAATCTTTCAAAATATATCATACTAAAGCACTACAACTATCCCTTATTAACTTAAGGGGGAGCAATAACTTGTTCTATGGCCAAACATAGATTTCATTTTTACCCAAAGACCGGTTAATCCATTCAATATCCCAAATATTAATGGTTAACATTTTAGATAAGGGGAGAAAATGGGATTAAGGAGACGTAAGTGATACTTGGCTAAAAGATGAAAAAGACTTAAAGATTATCCAACTTAATATGTGTTAAGCACGTGTTAAGGGGGAGCGTTTTTGATGAACAAAACACCTAAGGTACAAAACTTTTGATTTCAATATCACAAGTACTTTAGGTGATCTTCAATGATTTTTCATGGTGGCAATTCCTTCCCAAAACACGCTTAATTCACGACGGATGTGGTGACAAAAGGGTGGTAGGAATAGGTTTAGTCCGATGATTCATCAGAGCCGATGGAATCTTCCCAAGGACAATTCCCTAGATAGAATTAGAAGTCCTAGGAAAGATGGAGAAAGAATGTGATCGTAGCTGAATGCCGACCAAGTACTTAAGCTAGCACTGGAACAATCACAACAAGGTGCTAGTGATGACGTATTGGTAAGCATTGAAGGGGTTGAAGAATGAAAAAGAAATGTAAAGATAAAGGGTGTAAAGAAAGAAGCCCTCCTTACAAATTTAGGCAGAAACCGGGTCAATACATATGCTATTGAGGTCATTTTTGTTAATGATTCTCGGTATTGAAGAAAGACATCATGGACCCAGTGATGCAATGCACAACCCTTCCCAGCTAACTCAAATATCTCTCAAAAGGTATTTGTTTTAATCACACGGAGATCAACACGTTATCTATTGGTTTATTCACTCCGAATAGACTGGTATTGAAAAGGTGGCACTCCTCTCCAGCCATCGCTCACTAAATCAAAACGCACAATCGAGTCTAGAGCCAAAAGATCATCAAAAGTCTCATTAGGACACTTTTCATTTATTCCTTGCTTTCTCACACACTGTGAAAAGTAAGAGATTTTCATGAGTCCTACGCAGTATTCCTGTAATATTGCCAGAACATCCGAGTAATACGCAAGTATTACAATGAAGATGGAAATCCTGCTTGAGCCAACATCAAACAAGCTCATGGTAGGTTACACGTGCGGTTCTTTTAGAACCAATCTTGTGAAAAACTGGAAGGTAACAGTGGTTTAATTCTTAATTGAACTTAAACTCGTTCTAGGCCTCTTCGCATTATCATATGATCTTGCCAGAACACTCAGAGTGACTCTTTATTGACCACAGTGACGAGTGGAAATCCTTCTAGTGTCAACATCAAACAGCAGTTGGTAGGTAACGTGCAAGATTCTTTATGAATTGAGCTCGTGACAACTGGAAAGCAACGATGGTGAAAATCTTAATTGAAATTCACTTGTTCCAGGTTTCATGAATTGACGGCTTTTAATCACAAGGATAATTTATCCAAGTGATTCACTCTTTATGTTCGCAGTCAGCTTTGGACGGTCGAATAAAGAGAACAGGTTTACCCGCGAAATCCTGTCAGGAAGTTACTTAATTGAAACTATCCGTCACGGGTACGATATCTAATATCGTCCAACGGTCTTCACCGACCGGAGGTAAAATGCTACCGAATTAGAATAAAATGTTCAAAGCCATTTTATTCGTGTCGTTGCTGTGTACCTGTTAAAGACGGTGGCGTTGCTACGTACCTGTTGAAGACGGTGGCGTTGCTGTGTACCAGTGAAGACGGTGGTGTTGCGGTGTACCTGTAAAAGTCGTTCCCACATGCTTATGTCTTTTGCAACAAAGTTCAGCAAAAATTCAAGAAAGTACAAGATAAAGTCTTCCGCTGTACCAAACTTTGAATCTTTCGAGAATTCAACAAAAAGACGTAAGTGTGTGGAACATGAAGTCACGAGGAGGCAAAGTTCACAAGAAAGGCAAAGATCGCACGTGAAAGGCCAAAGAACAATGCTCTCAAGTCAAAGCCAAAAAGATCAAATCAACATATTCACAACAAAAGAAAGAAAAGAAGAAAAGACTACGAGCTAAAGAACGAAGACTTAGTATAGTATGCTAGGTTTAGAACTTTGTAACGTGGAGTGACCTCCCTTAGGGGGAGATTGTTAGAAATACGTTTTAACGTATATTAGAAGTATCGGTCACTCCACAATATGATTTATGTTGAAATAGCTCGTAGTTAGTGATTAGTCATTAGTTGCTTATTAACTTAAGTAAGAACCGGTCCATGGGCTTGTCATGGACCGGCCCAAGCCCATGTTTAGCTTGGTACTATAAATACCCCTTTCCACTAAGGAAAGGGGTTGGTTGTTGTTCCATTTTGCATTTCATAGTAATAAAATCTTTCACATATTCTCTCACTTTCTCTCTCTAGTTTCTCTCACTAGAAAACATCAACCCACTTCATAGATTCATAGGTTATCAATATTCTACAATTATTCAATTCCGCAATATAAAAAGTTATTCAATTCACCAATATCTCCCCAAAAATCGGATCTCGGACAAAAAACGGGTTTTTGCGAGATTTCTTTTTACCAAAATCAAGGCAAACGCCCCAAAGTTTTGCGTTTTTAACCAAGATAACTATCACAAATCCCTACCACAACTATGTAGGATATTCTTAGGAAGATTAAGCCCAAGAAAACACAAAAATAAATTTGCTACGAGACGAGATGATCTTAAAAAACGTACGAAATCAAACAATAACCAAAACCAATCACGAAGTTACCCCGTGGCGATTGATACCAATTGTTGTCCCTAATTATATGATGATAGATTAATAAATAAAGATGAAATTAGATGAAAAGTAGATGAATTCTAGAGAGAGAAAGTAGAGAGAAAAAGTAGAGAGAATGGTTGGAATCTTTGGGAGGATTAGATTAAGAGAGAGAAAGTAAAAGTTACAAATGAATCCACCAACCCATCCTAACATGCTAGGAAGGGCTTTATATAACCGGGCTTACATGTAACCATAATGGGCTATATTGTTTGGGTCGGGCTTGTCTTTTGGGCTTTAAGTAGCTTAAATCCAAGCCCGCGAACCACGACTATTTAACTAACTATTACAACGTTCTAATAAATATTACAATAGAAACTTATGACCGAACATTCTTTTTTGACTAATTATTTAGAGGCTAACAGAGGTTACCACAAGAATTAAGTTACGTTCATGATATGTTTCACGTTTCCAACCTGAATAAATACTTAGCTGAATCGGATGTTCAAAAACCGTTGGAAGAAATTAGGGTAGACGAGAAAATGTGCTTCTTTGAAGAACCGATTGAAATTATGGATCGACAAGTCAAGAAGCTGAAGCATAGTTCGATTCTAATCGTTAAGGTTCGTTGGGATTTCCGGCGGGGTGCTGAGTTTAATTGGGAGATCGAAGATCAGTTCAAATCTAAGTACCCCCACTTGTTCTCGTCTTCTTCCGTCTCCAGTTGAACTCTGAGGGACCAGAGTTCCTTTAGGGGGGTCGACTGTGAGATCTTGTATTTTCTCGGTAATTATCCTATTCTTAAATATAATTTTGATCATTGATAATACTTTATTCGGAATTATAAAAATTTAATGTTATTTTTCATATTTATTTAAATCAAAATTATTGATTTAAAAGCACCCGCGTGCATTTTAGAAAAAGTTTACCCAAATCAACAGAACTAGGACCGAGGGGTGAATATTTCGACCTTAAAAAGTGAAAAGAAAGTTAATTTTCACTTGAATTAAATCTAGACCGATAACAGGCACGGTGTTCAATTTTTGTATTTTTATGTTTTCTGGGTGTCGGACTGACTTTTCGGATTAGGACACCCTCATAATATATTTTTATATCCATTTTCTTTACTCTTTATCCTTAGTACATCCTTTAGCTAAAAACGAGTATTTATCGAGTCCTGTTTGTTTTTTTAAAGGTTTCGTGTTTTAACGTATTCAAGCTTGCAAAATGAGTCGGGTTTTGTCCAACTATCACTTCCGTCACAAATAATTTACTTTACCCCTTTTTCCTCCTCTTATGGGCAGCAAATCAACAAAACAAAATATTTGGGGCACGATTGCTAAATTAGAAACTTGAGCCTATTAATAGATTTCTTTTATTTGAAAAACTCATAGTGGAAAAGTGTATCAAAAAAATCCAACCACCTCTTCTCTCCCTCTTATTTTCTGCCACACACCATCACCATTACCTTTGATCTTGATTGTTCTTGGACAATTAAACCATCAAATTGTAAGTTATTCATCCCTAATTACATGTTTTTGGTGTTAAATTTCACATGGAAATACTTTTTCTAAAACCTTTGAATTTGAATTTTTTTACTTGTTTTATGAAGTTAATTATGAGTTTTGATCATGTTTTTGATGATTACACCCACATGTCATTTGGTTCAAAAACAGATTTTAACATCTTATAGGGGTGTTTGTTTTTGTGTATTAGGAGAGGAAAAGGAAGATCTTCAAACTTATATTATGAAAAACTAGTTGTCACATTGAAGGTATACACTACCTTGAATTATAATTTTGGTTATAATGTTTTTAATTGTGCTTTGAATACGATTTTTATAAATTGATAATTCCTTGGACACCTATTGATGTACTAAGAATTTTAAACCCCAAATAGGCTAGTCGACTTGGTTAGGGCATTGCATAGATTGTGGAAGCAATTATGTGACAATCTAACATTTTCAGGTAATGAATTATTTTCTCGTATATTATTTTGAAACTTATTTTTGTGTTGGTTGATGAACTCACAATTTACGGATTTATATTTGGGCATACGTGCATAATTTAGCGTCCTTTACGACTAAACCGGAAACCTTAGGATTACGTATTTACGTTTTTGAACTCCGTTTTTTATGAGACAATTTTTATTAGATTCGTTTTGTGCCGTTGATTCATAATTTATAAAAATGTTTTTCGTAAAACGACCCGAGGGCACGCAAATCGAGGAAACTAGAATCAATACCCGTAAATTAACGGGATTGGACAAAACAAGTTCATCCCACCCCAATAAAAGGGACGGCCAAAAAGAGGACACCACATCTCTTGATGTGACACCCTTATAACTTATAAGCTTACACTTGTTAAGCTAAGCTTAACAAGTAAGCTAACTTGACACAAAACCACTCAAACCACTTCACACATACCATTTGAACTTAGCAACTCATGCAAACCACTCACCAAACTCTCTCACCCTCCTCCCTTTGCCGTCCCAAATCGAAGACAAACACCCCTTTTTGATCAATTCTAGCCACAAATCTTGTGTTATCTACTCATATCATGAAGAAACCTTGAAGCCTTGTTGATTGGTGATCATATTAACATCAAAGTAGGTTATTTGCTTGTGTCCTAGGGCTGATTTCTCAACAAATAATCTTGGTGTTTGATGATTTTGAAGATATATTTGGTGTTCATCAAGTTGTTGTCATCCAAAAACAAGATATAATCTTGGTTGGTAAACAAGATCATCCGTTCCATTTTTCTTGTTATTTTTGTAAAGATCAAATGTATTTTCTTTTCTATTGTATATGTATATGATGAATATATAATGATAAAAATGTTGTATGGGGATCAATGTTGATAAATATGGTTAAAAAGATGAAAAACCATAGGTAACAAGGTTAAAATCTTGCTTAAAATGATGGCTGTATAAAAACAGTAAGTAACCAAATGATAAACTGATAAAATTGCATGGTGGAATCAATTTATAGTAAGTATTAGATGTTATACACATGTGAGAGTTGGCCATGCAATAGAATCATCAAAATGAGTGAGATATGATCAAAACAAAATTAGTATACCAATCTAAATAGTCTGTTTTGTAGGGACTGTTAAGGATACTTAGACATGGATTGAGCAGTAGCTATAACTAAGTTATTTGTAGAACATAATATGAAGTTTATGTCATCCAAAAATGAGCTTCTATCTCCTTATAGAACTCAAGATATGATAAAATGGTGAAAGTGAAACTAAAAATCAGATTTTGTAAAATTAAAGTTTAATACTATTATATAAGCACTCAAATAATATAGTATAAAATATGAAATTAAAACCCACTAACTTATATATTACATTTATATAAATATGTATAAGGATAAATAAATGGACATTATAAAAAAATGTTAGTTTGGTAAGTTTTATAAGTTATAAAAACTATAAACATGATTTTTACGTCTTTTCGGCTAATACCGTAAAATTAACGTTTTTCGTCAATTAAAACTTAGACGGTCGGACCCGTCTAATGTAAACTTTTTAAAAGTCATATACTGATATATGAGTACTTAATACAAGTAAAAACCGATAAAACCCGAACTATATAACATATAGATATTAACGGGCTAAGTTAGCGTTATTGGACTATTAATCCAACTAAATGGGCTAAATACTTATAAATTTATTTATTAGGCTTAACCCATTTGGGCCTAACATGTAAAGTATAATACTGATAATAAAAGTATAAAATGGTATAACTTAAGGTATTGGGCTTATAATAGGCTTATTGGACCTAAAACATGTAAATAAGTAAAACTAGTAAACTAGTATAAAAGTTACCAGCACATAACACTAAAATGAGTAAATGATAATGTATAAACCCACTTGATCATCATCATATGTATAAAATCATCGTATGTATACCTAATTGTTATTTTTATAAAGTCATTGGACAAAAGTCTAAGACCGATTATTATTTATATAGGTTTCCGTGACCGAAGCACGACCGTAGCCGATAATCCGCCTTTCATTATCAACGTGAGTTCATAGCCTCACACTCTTTTAAATGTTTTATATAATGATTTGTAAACCCGCGAGGGAGATAACATGCTAGTTTTTGATAAAAATAGAACACAAGTAGTCCCGATGGTATGCTTAATGATATGGACCCGAATGATGCTATGACATAATAAAAGAGATAAAAAGGATTATTAGTAGTTAGGTTATGTCACTTAAAGTCCCATTGGCATGAATTGTGAACTACCGGGATTTGGTAGACGCTTATGCATATGATAGTACTATTTGGGGACGATCACCCCAGTTCGCGCCTTGACGGTTGATCCCCGTCATGCCACATTGATTGGTAAGCGAATTTATGTATGAGAAGATTTACATAGCATGATTTTTGTGACGACACGCTAACTTAGATGGGCAAATTGTTTGTCGGGTTCGCGGCCTGTTGTTGTGATAGTAAGGTAACAATGTCATGCGGCTAATAATAATCCAATGTAATATAAATATCTTATATGACACGATGCTAATAACTATGATAATATTACCTATAATGGTAATATTGAGGCTACGGTCTCATGGACGGTTTAAGATGTATGCTTTGCTTTATATATTGCCTGACTAGCAATACGAGGACTTACTTCTGATATTATACTTGGGTTCTGATTTCAACGATTTTTTATATAACGGTTTTATTAAACTCTATGAATTCACTCGACATTCGCTGATATGATTTTTGCATGTTTTTATCTCAGGTGCTTAAAGGTAATTCGGATGGAGATCGACTCTGATGGCTCACATAATAATAAAAATATTCATTCGATCTATGTTTTGTAAACTTAATGACCTATATAATTTGGGACCTGTTGCACACTTGAAACTTTTTTCGAATGAATGTATGTTAAACCTTGTACAAACATTTTTATGTGTTGTCTATGATTGGAGTTATTGTGCTATCCTATAACACTCTAAAAGACTCTTCCGCTGTACCGATATGAAATTTGAGAGTGTTATAGTTTGGTACCAGAGCTCTCGTTATAGAGAACGAAAGATTTTAAAAACCAAGGTTTTGAACAAAACTTTTCAAAATCTTTTAACTATAAACATTTGAGAAAATATTTGAAAAATATTTTGACTATAACGGTGCCAAAGATCTCCGACGTTACCAACAAGCCCTATTAAGAAGATATATATTTTGATATATATAATTTAATTTATATATATGTATATATCATGGTTTTAGTATGTAATTGTTTAATAAGTATGTTATCCTAATACGAGATATATATAAATGCAGATTGTCATGGCTGACCCTAATATTCCTGTAGAGAACCATGCTATTCCCGAACCTAATGTAGATGATGACCCTTATTTTAGACTTAGTGGATTATGATATGGATGATGATGAGGAGGAACCATTTGAGGATCCCGAGCCCGAGCTAGGACTAGGAGATCAGATTGCCCCTCAGGTTGATATGGTAGAGAATGAGAATCATAATGTTGGTATTGAGAATGATGATGAGATTGGGATAGATAATATAGATAATGAGGATGATGAGGAGGATATAGGTATAGCTGATGAGGTTGATGATGATGAGGAAGCTGAGCTTATTTACCCTTATGATGTTCCGGAGGGCGAGCCCTTACCCCCTCCAGTTTATTGGTTTGATTCTGAGGTTGAGCTACCTAGAGATGAAATGTCTGAATCGTCTGAATCTGATTCTAAATCAGAGGATGATGAGGATGATGATGCACCTGACGGTACTGATGGTATTGCTACTCGTAGATATGTGATAGGAAAGTCGTCTAGGGTTCGAGAGGCTACTCATATGGATAGTCTTGCACCTTGGGCCTTGAGACGTGATTTAGATGCTTCACGTGCTCAGAGTAGTATGATAGCGGTTGGGTTAGGTGTTGTTCAGATTCATGTTTCTTATTTGGAGTCGAAGACTAAGGTTGGTGAGAAAGAGCGAGAATTTCTTATTTTGGATTTGACTGATGTAGATCGTGGTTTGAATGAGGCTTTTAGGAGGTTATCTGTGTTAGAAAGTGGTGAGTTTGCTACAATGAAGAGAAAGGTAAATTCTATGGAGATTCAGTTGAGTGTAGCTCGTGCGATGCGTGAGAAAGATGAAAAGGAGTTGAATATATTTGTTGGTTGGAATAGTATATTTTATGCTGATATGGTTGAAAGAGGAGTGATCCGCAAGCGCCCAGCTGAAGACCTGTCTTGTGATCGTCCGACAAAGATACAGAAGACGATGGATGATGAACCATCTGGCGGTTCTCAGTAGACCAGTCTGTGTTTAGTAGTGACCTTTGTATCCTTTGTACCTTTTGTAACTTTGACTGAACCGACTTATTAGTTAGTAGACCTGACACGAATTTTGAGTATGCATATTGATAGAACTTCGATATGGGATGTAAATTAAGACAATGCTTTTGTTTCAAATCCAATGAAATATGTATCTTGTCTTGAACTCCATATTGTGCCTTATTTGTATTTTGATTATGAATTCAATTTATATTACATGAATCCCTTGTTGGGTGAATGCTTAATACTTTGAAATTATGAAATTATAGAACTATGCCGCCCAAGAAAGCTGTGATTGAGGATGATGTACGTAGGATTATTACGGAGCAAGTTACCGCATCTATGGCTAAATTTATGGCAAATGCTAGAAATGAAGCTGGCGGTAGTGGAGCTGGCGGTAGTGGAATTGGTGGTACTAATGTGATGTGAATGCTAATAATGTAAATGCTAATGCTGAGGAAATGTAGGAGGACTTGGAACTAATGCACCTGAAGTTGGTGGCTGTACTTATGTGACGTTCATGAAGTGTGAACCTCTACCTTTTAATGGAACTGAAGGTGCTGTAGGATTAAGCCAGTGGATTGAGAAGATTGAGTCGGTGTTTCGGATTAGTAGGTGTAAGGAGGAAGATAAGGTGACTTTTGCCATGGCTAGTCTTAAAGGTCGTGCGTTGACTTGGTGGAACGGGAGAATTTCTTTCATGGGTATTGATGCTGCTAATGCTACTCCTTGGGCTGAAATTAAGAAATGGATGACTTTGGAGTTCTGTCCCCGTAGTGTGATCATTAGGTTAGAACAAGAGTTGATTCATCTAAGAATGAAAGGTGTGGACATTGATAGTTACACAAACCAATTCCATGAGTTGGCCTTGCTGTGTCCTCGATTGGTGGAACCCGAAGAGATCCGAATTGAACAATATATTAAAGGGTTGACCAAGAACATCCGGGGGGACGTGACATCATCGAAACCACTGACCATTGATGATGTTGTTCGAATGGCTTACCAACTCATTGGGCAGATAATTCAGGATAGAGAAGATGAAGCACGTACTGGTGAGAAAAGAAAGGGTGACGGTGATCGTGTAGATAGAGGTGATAATAGGAAGAAGTACAATCGCCGTCAGAACCAGAGAAAGGGGAATGCAAATGCTCTTACCAACAACACAAAAACGCAACGATGATAGATGTCCTAAGTGTGGCAACAAGAGGCATGTTGGCGACTGCTGGAAGTGCCGAAATTGGGGAAAGCTTGGACACAAAGTTGAAAGGTGTAAGAAGGGAATCATTTTTATTCAACTGTAACGAAGAAGGTCATAGGAAATCGGATTGCCCTAAGTTGAAAGCGATTGTACCTGGAAGAAACCCCCAGGGTGGTGCTTATCAACTTGGAACAGTCGAGGTGAAGAAAGAGGATCCGAATGTCGTTACTGGTACGTTTTTACTCAACAATCATTATGCTGTTGCTTTATTTGACTCGGGTGCTAATAGGAGCTTTGTATCCACTAAATTTAGTGCCCTTATTGACATTGAACCTGTTGAGATAAATACCAGTTACGAGGTGGAATTGGCTGATGGTAAATTAGTGAAAACTAATAAGCTATTAGAAGGATGCTCTCTAAATCTCCTAAACTATTCCTTTCCGATTGATTTGATGTTGATAGAATTAGGTAGTTTTGATATTATTATTGGTATGGATTGGTTGTCGTTGAATAATGCTACTATTTTATGTGGAGAAAAGAAGGTTAAGATTCCTCTTAGGAATAGGACGTTAGTAATTGATGGTAATCGAGGTGAATCCCGTTTAAAAATCGTTTCATGTATTAAAGTCCAAAAGTACATCAGGAATGGTTGCGAGTTATTCTTAGCTCAAGTGATCGGGAATGAGTCTAAGGAGAAACGATTGGAAGATGTACCTATTATCTGTGAATTTCCTGAGGTATTTCCAAAAGATTTACCCGGACTTCCACCGATAAGGCAAGTTGAGTTTCGAATCGATTTAATTCCTGGTGCTGCACCGGTGGCACATGCGCCATACCGATTAGCCCCTTATGAATTAAAGGAGTTATCTGAACAACTTAAGGAGTTGTCTGATAAAGGTTTTATTCGACTGAGCTCGTCGCCTTGGGGAGCTCCAGTCTTGTTCGTTAAGAAGAAGGATGGATCTTTCAGTATGTGCATTGATTATAGGGAACTGAATAAGTTGATGATTAAAAATCGATATCCTTTACCAAGGATTGATGATTTGTTTGATCAACTACAAGGATCTAGTGTGTATTCTAATATAGATTTGCGGTCAGGATATCATCAACTTCGCGTCCATGAAGAAGATATTCCTATAACTGCATTTAGAACTCGTTATGGACACTATGAATTTCAAGTAATGCCATTTGGGTAAACTAACATACCTGCGGTTTTCATGGATCTAATGAATCGAGTGTTAAAACCCTACTTGGACAAATTTGTGATTGTGTTTATTAAAGATATTCTAATCTATTCTAAGAATAAAGATGAACATGGAGAACATTTAAGGATTATTTTGAGTTTGTTAAAGGATGAAAGGTTGTATGCTAAGTTTTCGAAATGTGATTTTTGGTTAGATTCCGTGCAATTTCTTGGTCATGTAATTAACAAGGATGGAATTCATGTTGATCCTGCAAAGGTTGAAGCCATTAAGAATTGGTCTGCACCGACAACGCCAACAGAAGTGCGACAGTTCTTAGGATTGGCAGGCTATTACAGGCGATTCATTAAAGAATTTTCTTTAATAGCTAAACCCTTGACTAAGCTTACCCAGAAGAATAAACCTTTCGTTTAGGGAAGTGATGAAGATGGAGCATTTCAGATATTGAAGCAAAAATTATGTAGTGCGCCAATTCTATCATTACCCGACGAGAGTGAAGATTTTGTAGTATATTGTGATGCATCTCTTAGAGGCTATAGAGCTGTTTTGATGCAGCTAAGAAAGTAATAGCTTATGCTTCTAGGCAATCAAGGAAGAATGAGGAGAATTATACTACTCATGATCTTAAGTTAGGAGCTGTAGTCTTTGCTCTTAGGTTGTGGAGACATTATCTGTATGACACCAAGTGTACGGTATTCACTGATCACAAAAGCCAATAGTATATTCTCGATCAAAAGGAATTGAACATGAGGCAACGAAGATGGATAGAATTGTTAAGTGATTATGATTGTGATATAAAATATCACCTAGGAAAAGCCAATGTTGTTGCCGATGCATTAAGCAGAAAAGATAGAGAGCCTATCAGGGTACGTTCTCTAGTCTTGACCGTGCACAATAATTTGCCTGAGCAAATTAGAAATGCGCAAATAGAAGCTTGTAAGAAAGAAAATTTTGTTAATGAAGGGTTCTGAGGAGAAGGAGATCCTTTAGAGGTTAGAGCTGATGGAGTGAAATGCTTAAGAGGTCGTATGTGGATACCTGAGTTTTGAGGCTTAAGAGACTTGATTATGTTAGAATCCCATAAATCTAAGTAATCCATTCATCCTGGATCTGATAAAATGTATCATGATTTGAAGAAGTTGTACTGATGGCCGAATATGAAAGCTGATATTGCTATGTATGTTCTTCAATGCTTGACTTGTGCTAGAGTCAAAGCTGAACATCAAAAGCCATCAGGACTACTTCAACAACCAAAGATTCATGAATGGAAGTGGGAGAAAATTACGATGGACTTTATCACCAAGCTTCCTAGAACATCATCTGGAAATAACTCGATTTGGGTCATTGTCGACAGACTGACCAAATCAACATACTTCATTCTGGTTAAAGAGCAATTCTCACTGGAGAAGTTGACTCGTATTTATCTTGAGAATTTTGTATGCAAGCATGGAGTGCCTGTATCGATCATTTCAGATCGAGATCCTAGATTCGCATCGAATTTTTGGAAATCTCTTCAAAGATCTTTGGGAACGAATCTCGACATGAGCACTGCTTATCACCCCCAGACTGATGGGAAGAGTGAAAGAACGATACAAACACTGGAAGATATGTTGAGAGCTTGTGTGATAGATTTTGGTAAGGATTGGTATAAACATTTGCCTTTAGCAGAGTTTTCGTATAACAATAGTTACCATGCTAGTATTAAGGCGACACCGTTTGAAGCTTTGTATGGAAGGAAGTGTAGATCTCCTGTATGTTGGAGTGAAGTTGGGGATACCCAGCTCACGGGACCGGAATTGATCCGGGAGACTACGGAGATGATAGTTCAGATTAAGAATAGGTTGTTGACTGCCCGTAGTAGACAGAAACTTTACGCGGATGTGCGGCGGAAGTCGATGGAGTTTGAAGTGGGTGACCGAGTAATGTTGAAAGTATCGCCATGGAAAGGCGTTATAAGATTTGGAAAACGAGGGAAATTGAATCCCCATTATATTGGACCCTTTAAGATTTTATCTAAAGTAGGTCTGGTGGCTTATAAACTAGAGTTACCCCCAGAACTTCATGGTGTTCACAACACATTCCATGTATCTAATCTAAAGAAATGTTTAGCAATGAGTGATGAGAAAATTTCATTGGATAAGGTTCAAATAGATGAGAAGTTGCATTTTATCGAAGAACCCGTAGAGGTTATGGATCGTGAGGTAAATCAACTGAAACAAAGTCGGATACCTATTGTCAAGATCCGATGGAATTCAAAGAATGGACCGGAATTTACTTTGGAGCGATAGGATGAAATTTGGAAGAAATATCTGCACCTCTTTGATATCAATAAGAAACTGACATCAAAATGAAATGGATCACGAGGACGTTGATCCTTTTTAGGAGGAAAAGCTGTGACAATCTAACATTTTCAGGTAGTGAATTATTTTCTCGTATATTATTTTGAAACTTATTTTTGTGTTAGTTGATGAACTCACAATTTACGGATTTAAATTTGGGCTTACGTGCATAATTTAGCGTCCTTTACGACTAAATCGGAAACCTTAGGATTACGTATTTATGTTTTTGAACTATGTTTTTGATGAGACAATTTTTATTAGATTCGTTTTGTGCCGTTGATTCATAATTTATAAAAACGTTTTTCGTAAAACGACCCGAGGGAACGTAAATCGAGGAAACTAGAATCGAGGAATATCCGTAAATTAGCGGGATGGGACAAAACAAGTTTATCCCACCCCACTAAAAGGGACGGCCAAAAAGAGGACACCACATCTCTTGATGTGGCACCCTTATAACTTATAAGCTTACACTTGTTAAGCTAAGCTTAACAAGTAAGCTAACTTGACACAAAACCACTCAAACCACTTCACACATACCATTTGAACTTAGCAACTCATGCAAACCACTCACCAAACTCTCTCACCCTCCTCCCTTTTCCGTCCCAAATCAAAGACAAACACCCCTTTTTGATCAATTATAGCCACAAATCTTATGTTATCTACTCATATCATGAAGAAACCTTGAAGCCTTGTTGATTGGTGATCATATTAACATCAAAGGAGGTGATTTTCTTGTGTCTAGGGCTGATTTCTCAACAAATAATCTTGGTGGTTGATGATTTTGAAGATATATTTGGGGTTCATCAAGTTGTTGTCATCCAAAAACAAGATATAATCTTGGTTGGTAAACAAGATCATCCTTTCCATATTTCTTGTTATTTTTGAAAAGATCAAATGTATTTTCTTTTCTATTGTATATATATATGATGAATATATGATGATAAAAATGTTGTGTGGGGATCAAGTGTTGATAAATATGGTTAAAAAGATGAAAAACCATAGGTAACAAGGTTAAAATCTTGCTTAAAATGATGGCTGTATAAAAACAGCAAGTAACCAAATGATAAACTGATAAAATTGCATGGTGGAACAAATTTACAGTAAGTATTAGATGTTATACACATGTGAGAGTTGTCCATGCAATGGAATCATCAAAATGAGTGAGATATGATCAAAACAAAATTAGTATACCAATCTGAATAGTCTGTTTTGTAGGGACTGTTAAGGACACTTAGACATGGATTGAGCAGTAGCTATAACTAAGTTATTTTTAGCACATAATATGAAGTTTATGTCATCTAAAAATGAGCTTCTATCTTCTTATAGTAATCAAGATATGATAAAAATGGTGAAAGTGAAACTAAAAATCAGATTTTGTGAAATTAAAGTTTAATACTATTATATAAGCACTCAAATAATATAATATAAAATGTGAAATTAAAACCCACTAACTTATATATTACATTTATATAAATATGTATTAGGATAAATAAATGGACATTATATAAAAATGGTAGTTTGGTAAGTTTTATAAGTTATAAAAACTATAAACATGATTTTTACGTCTTTTCGGCTAATACCGTAAAAGTAACATTTTTCGTCAATTAAAACTTAGACGGTCGGACCTGTCTAATGTAGACTTTTTAAAAGTCATATACTGATATATAAGTACTTAATACAAGTAAAAACCGATAAAACCCGAACTATATAACATATGGACATTAACGGGCTAAGTTAGCGTTATTGGACTATTAATCCAACTAAATGGGCTAAACACTTATAAATTTATTTATTGGGCTTAACCCACTTGGGCCCAACATGTAAAGTATAATACTGATAATAAAAGTATAAAATGGTCTAACTTAAGGTATTGGGCTTATAATAGGCTTATTGGACCTAAAACATGTAAATAAGTAAAACTAGTAAACTAGTATAATAGTTACCAACACATAACACTAAAATGAGTAAATGATAATGTATAAACCCACTTGATCATCATCATATGTATAAAATCATCATATGTATACATAATTTTTATTTTTATAAAGTCATTGGACAAAAGTCTAAGACCGATTATTATTTATATAGGTTTCCGTGACCGAAGCACGCCCGTAGCCGATAATCCGCCTTTCATTATCAACGTGAGTTCATAGCCTCGCACTCTTTTAAATTTTTTATAAAATGATTTGTAAACCCGCGAGGGAGATAACATGCTAGTTTTTGATAAAAATATAACACAAGTAGTCCCGATGGTATGCTTAATGATATGAACCCGAATGATGCTATAACCCAATAAAAGAGATAAAAAGGATTATTAGTAGTTAGGTTATGTCACTTAAAGTCCCATTAGCATGAATTGTGAACTACCAGGATTTGGTAGACGCTTATGCATATGATAGTACTATTTGGGGACGATCACCCCAGTTCGCGCCTTGACGGTTGATCCCCGTCGTGCCACATTCATTGGTAAGCGAATTTATGTATGAGAAGATTTACATAGCGTGATTTTTGTGACGACACGCTAACTTAGATGGGCAAATTGTTTGTCAGGTTCGCGGCCCATTGTTGTGATAGTAAGGTAACAATGTCATGCGGCTAATAATAATCCAATGTAATCTAAATATCTGATATGCTACGATGCTAATAACTATGATAATATTCCCTATAATGGTAATATTGAGGCTACGGTCTCATGGACGGTTTAATATGTATGCTTTGCTTTATATATTGCGTGACTAGCAATTCGAGGACTTACTTCTGATATTATACTTGTGTTCTGATTTCAACGATTGTTTTATATAACGGTTTTATTAAACTTTATGAATTCACTCGGCATTCGCTGATATGATTTTTGCATGTTTTTATCTCAGGTGCTTAAAGGTAATTCGGATGGAGATCGACTCTGATGGCCCACATAATAATAAAAATGTTCATTCGATCTATGTTTTGTAAAATTAATGACCTGTATAATTTGGGATCTGTTGTACACTTAAAACTTTTTATCGAATGAATGTATGTTAAACCTTGTACAACCATTTTTATGTGTTGTCTATGATTGGAGTTATTGTGCTATCCCGTAACACTCTAAAAGACTCTTCCGTTGTACTGATATGAAATTTGAGAGTGTTACAAATTAGATGTTGTATTAGTTGATTTTAGTGGTCAAAATGAGGTTTAAAATGATGGCAGAATGCTACAGCCATTCACGAAATTTTTCTACAAATAAAAGCTACAACTTTCTTGATTTTTGGATATCCTTGGTCGTGTAGTGCAATTGGTGAGTTGGATGGTTTATGGAAGTATCCGGATGAGTGAAATGTGTTTTTTTATCAAAACTAGTCAATACCGACATGTGCGCCAAAATTGTGTTTAGGGTCATAGTACAAAAAGTCAAAGTGAGTGTTTTTATGATTTATTATAGTAATATAGGTCAAATGTGAACTTCTCAAGTTGGTTTCAAGTTAAAATCTTTTACAGATTGTAAATGATGTTCAAAACGGTTTAGTGAGAATTTTTGTCGAATAAATCAAAACTGAGTAGTCTACACTAAAGTTGCATTTTTCTTTGATTCGAAATAGCTATGACAGTGTTCTCTAATGATTTTGAAAGGTAATACTTGTAGATTTCCAGGGCCATAAGGTAGGAGTTTATAGTTGTTAACATATAAGATTCAAATCTATAAGAGGGTGATCCGGAGGCCGGGGAGGAAAAAAATATGTTTAGACATCTTAGAGAGAGAAAGTAAAAGGGAAAAAAGATGTGTGTGTATTATAGAGAGAGAAAAAAATACACAAAATGATAATCCTCATCCCTCCATGGAAGTATGGAGGGGTATATATAGCCTAGACACACACGAACTATTCTAACTTAACAAAACTAGTCCCTGCGTGTGTGGCTATATTTAACTAATGTAATTCCGTAGATGGCGCTCACATTTTAAGGCTATCAATATTCCCCCAATGTGGATACATACGGAATTACTTACAATGTTCCTAACAAGTACAAATACAACAAAATAAAGTCTTCCAAGGAGCTTCCAATGCCGAGGGTGTCTTCTAAGTCTTTTTGTTTAACTCCATATATTGAGGCTAACAATAGCTATTACAAAATTCAAGTTATGATACAATTTTTACAGCTTGTTTTTGAAACTTTAGTGCAGCTAGTTTGTCAACGTTAGTTTTCGACTCAAATTGTACAAGTATTTGCTCCTTAAGGGTTCGATGAGTACTGCTAATGTTTTTAAGCATGTTCATACAGTGTGTAAGTATTATTTTTGAGTCAAATTGATTCGAGTCGATAGGTTGAAATGCCTTGTGGGTCATAAGATGGTTTATGTATTAATAGTAATGAAAGTATTTTCTAAACGTCATTTTGTTATCTTCTATGTTTTTGTGGCCCGTTATCGTAGGTCTTGGATGACTTAAAGTTGCTTGATTTCTTATTGTTATTACTCAGCCCTTAAGTTCCATGTTGATTTACATCCTAGCTAAGGTGAGTTCATAGCCCCATACTATCATTACAAACTGTTTCTAAAACGCGGGTGAGATTTTCATGTTGGAACACAATCTTTTAAAATGTATTCTATCCTGAAATGAATGATGCCAGATTAATAAAATATATTATTTCTATTAGTATCAATAGCCACTAAGTTTCCTCAATATCATGAACCGTTAATAATTCACAGTTTGCAAGCGCAAATGTTGTAAATGGATCTATCGGGATTGACAATCCACGTCCCGTATTACTTTGACGCGTTCCATTTGTTTATACTTGAGTATTTAGGCTGAATACTCACTAGGGAAACTTTTTTTTCGTTAAGCTTCGGTGTCATGAGCTAAATAGCAATAATAAATAATATGACTACGTATAATGTACATAGTCATTTCCCCATTACTTGTTTACAAATTTTACGTTCCGTTAATTAGTTTACTAAACCTATGAATTTGAGTCAACTTTTGTTGACTTTTTTTCATGTTTAAATCTCAGGTAATAACGCTTAATATGCTTTGGATGGGAGCCCGCAGGATGTTAGCAGCTTGGACCTTCTGTGTTGTATTTTAAACATTTGTTTGGTAAAATCTATCATACATTCATCCTAAATGTCTTTTGGTATCTATAATCTTAAAACCATGTTGTAATGGTTCTATATCACATTATAAAACTTATGGGACCTATGTTAAAAGCTCTGATAATCATGATGTAATCTATATCTTTATTACATCATGTGTGTGTCATTATTATTCATTGTTGCTTCTACCAAGACGTGGCACCCCCATGCTGCCTAATTGTTCCTTGCTTAATTCCGAGGGTGTTACAACATATCACATGTATGTATTTAAATTATGTTTATGGTCGGATTATAAAGTGATTATAGGTAATAAATACATTTAAAACACAGTCACATTTTGCAATATTCATGTGGCTATTCTTTAGATTAGAATATGAACATAGTTATTATTAAAATAGTCACGTTTTTTGTTTATGTGTCTAAAATCAAGCTATCATATATCGTCACATAAAGTAAGTGTTTATGTGTATAAATCATAGTGTCAAATTTTGCCATACATTATTTGAGTATAATAAAAATCATGTACATATGGTCATGTAACTTAATATGCACGTGTAAATTTTAGTGTGTTTGCTTGCCAAAACCTAATGTGTATAGTCACATTTACTTCTAGGACGATCATGGAACTATAAATAGTCACACCACATCACAAATGGGTATCTAAATAATGTTGTGTTGACATTTTAGCATGTTTATCTCAAGTACATAGGAATAAGTAAGCTTGGCATGGAGTCTCATGGGATATCTTGAATGAGAACACTTGATTTCCATTCGTTGACATTTGAAAACTTCTAAAAGTTTGTATTATTATTGGGACCTGTTTGAACTCTGAAATTTAATAAAATTATGGAAGGGTTCACTTTTACAAAATGTCTCTTATAGAATCATTTTCTATAGCTTGTACTTTGTGTTATTAATTAGCGTCCTTAGATTTTAAGGGTGTTGTAAAAGGGTGCCAAGGTTAGAATTTTCATGCTAATTCACATATTTTTAAAACCAGATTCGTATATGAAACGTTAAACACGAGTTGATAATTTGTTTTTAAGCGCTTAAAATGTATTCTTGGTGTGTTTCATAGATTTAAAGGTTTATGTTGAACTATTACGTTATCGTATTAAGGGGCGGTCTATTCACAATTTACGAGGGGATGCAACCTATGGTTCGTCTAACAATCAGTGCTTTTTTTATTTTAATTTAGAATGTTCTTCACTCAAATTCCAGGTGTCTATTAAATGGGAGATAATTTGCACACTCTTTATTTTGATTGAGACACTCACAGTAAAAGCATATAAAACACATTGTGTAAATATTTGATACACACAATAGAGTGTTATAATAAAACTTGAGTATGCGAATCAATTCCCCTATTAAATGTCTTAATAAACTAACTCGAGCAACTTAATTTTTTAATGATTTTAAATGAAAAGAACGTGTTGGTTTTAGCATCATGTCTCTCATTAGTTTGGTTAAGCATAAACGAACAAACAAAAACATTGAGTTGTATGCGTGTTTATTCGTCTCATTTACAATCATATTTAATACGTTAGAGTATCATCCATAATTACATTAGGTTATTAATAATCTACGGAGTAATAAGCTTCATATATTCGTGTTTTTTTAACTTTTTTTGTATGTTCTTTAATGTCGTTTACACTTTATTATTATAGTTGCAGCTACCACACCAAACACGTTTACAAAATAAAAACCCACATCTCATAGCTGCAATTTTCAGCTACTAGTTATCTGAAAGTTTATGGACTTAAAATTAATAGTCGTGTGATAGGATCGAACTCGGGATTACGGGATTGCACACAATACGTAAAGGGTTAATTTTATTTATTAAATACATTATATATATATATATTTAATAAATCAAACCGAACTTAACTAAACGATGGTTAAATAAATTAAGAGTTAAGAAATAACCATTATGGAATTATAGAAGGAAAAGGAAAGCGGAAAAGTTCTGGAAACACCCTTTGGGTGTGGTTCGACCGGCGGCCAAAGGAGGGGGGCAAAGGGAAACTTTTGTTTCCTAATTTGTGTTTACTTGGTGATCAAGTTTTGTTAAGCACTATATAAACACCCATAACCCCTCATAATTTAATCAATCCCTTCCCCTTTCTCTCTTGCGATCGACCAAACCAAACGCACCTTAGGGTTCTTTGGTTTTCGATTTTGCTTAAATTCCACAAGCGTTGAAGTTCTGGTTTTCAAGTGCTAGACTCACGGTTAACCTGTTGCATTACGTGTGTACAAGAGCGTAATATAGTTTTGCTTTAAACTATATCTTGGTATTATTCTTCACAAACCCTAATTGGTGATTCGTCGGTGATCTTGTGGATCTTTGCTAGGATAAAGGTATGTAACCCTAATCGATTAATTATAATTCTGTTATTAGTGATCTGTTAAATCGCTTCCGCTATAACGTGCTTTGATCTTTGTTATGATTATATAATTGTTATGAATGTCATAAACCATGAGTGGCATCGAGAGCCGTCTTAACATGTTATAATTATCGAAATCTAAAGTTTTTTTAACTAATGGTGATTTGAGTTAAAAATTACATGTTGTTTTTTAGGTTTTAACAAAAAATAAAGTTTTGTTTCTTTTTTTTTAAATCGGCCTAGCCGAATTTTTCTTTAAAAAAAATATATTTTGTAACCCTAAAATTACATGGTATAGATCTTTAGATGATTGCATAAATTAATTGTTATGTCATGTTTGGTTACGATCCGTAGTTTTTTAATTGTTACGAATATGTGGGATATCCGTGATGAACATGCATGTTTATTCACGAATCATGGGATTTTATATGCTATTTGCTTTATTTGATTCAAAGTTTTAAAATTAGGGAAGACTTTTTATATTTATAAAAACCCTAGAATTTATGATCTTTGAATAAATTGTTATGCATGTGGCTATTTGATTTAGTTTTTTGTATCTACTTGTTTTCATACGTTTTATATTAATTGTATGTTGTAAACAAGGGTAACTTTTTCCAAGAAAAATTAATATGGACTAAATCATATAAAAATTAATGAATTGTTTTGAGATCTAATTTACATATGATTTGCGTTGATTGGAATTACAAAAATAACTTAACGGCCTACTCAATTTAGACAAACTATAAAGTGGGTATAACGCACCGCTGGTCGTGTACCCGGTTAAGGAAGGAGGTGTTATGCTTCAGTGCTGACCAAATTCCCAGCTTGCCTGTGCGTCAAAGTTGGAATTACCTACGATTATTATTTTCATAATTCCTTAAGGTTGATTTAACCGCAAATTCGCATCCGAAACACAATGAATAAAGTTATTGCTTTGTGCTTTAGTCAAGTTCTAGGAACGTGTGGCGTGAATTGTTGTAGGTTAAATTTTTTAATTGGTTTAACCAATACCTCAACTTGCAAATATGTGGAGAAATTTTTAGTCTCACCAAAAGGTTTACTAAAAGGTTTTATTAAACTAATGCTATGGAGATGTATGCATGCTTCTCCATACATGATTTTGACACCAAAATCAGTACCCCTAAATTTAAGTCTTATGCCATCTAATTGACGAACACTTGAAGTTAAAATTGTTGTTAAATGAGATTTTGGACGATGTTGTAATGGAGAGAAAACTTCATGACTGGATGAGATTGCACATGAAGGTTTTACGTTCTTTAGACTAGTCGACTTAATTGTGTTACTTAGTGAGATCTAGAAACTTAAGGCATAAAGTAGGGATGAAACATGTTTACGATGCAAAGACAATTTTGGAAACGTAAATCCCTAAAATATCTAGAAATTTCAAATTTGTTTGTCAATTATTGTACGACAAGTTACCATGTTGAGTACATTTGTCACTACCAGATCAACTGATGTGATAAGTTTATGTTAATGTGGATTCTAGTTTCAAGGAAAATACTATTGTTTTATTACCGGGGTAATTTTATTTTCTTTAATGGTATAATCAAAAATACTAATGTTTGAACTTATTTCGGTAGAAATGGCTCAACCCGAAAACATTATGACTATGAGTTCTGCGTTTAAAGGTTTCTTTGATTGTCCTGAACTTACTGTCCCTAACCTCAATATTGGTATCACTCACTAAGAATAGTTCTTAGAGCAGTGGGTACTATCGATATCTTAACTACTCCTTATCCGGAGGATCTTGCTAAAGGAGCATCTGATGTGCAAAGGCTTGAACATGCTGCTAATGTTAAGAAGCACTCTAAGGTGGCTGCTTTAATGTTAGGAAGAATAGATCCTCCACTTCAACAGAAGTATGAGCTATGTTCTCCTAAGCGAATGCTTGATGAGCTCAAGGCCTTCGAAAAGCCGCAAGCTGTGGAAATCTACGACTTGGTAGATACTCTGCATAGTTGCAAGCAAGCTCCTAGAAAGTTTGTAAGTGCCCGTTATATGGAGATGAGGGGTTATATGGAACAACTCATTGCACTAGGACAACCCTATGATCATAATATGGCTATCAACTTGATCAACAGGACCCTTAACAAGGACTTAAATGATTTTGTTCGAAACTATAATATGCATTGCACGGGGAAGACAATTAATGATTTGCATGCAATGCTAATTGACTTTGAAAAGGGGTTAAAGGACAAGGCATATACTTCTACTCCTATTGTGCTTTATGTACAAAAGGGTGGAGTGAGTAAGCCAAAACCGCACAAGAACAACAATAAAGGCAAAGGCAAAGGCAAGGGTGTTAAGGGCAAAAGTTGCGACTAACCAGGAGGTGGGCTTGGAAGCAGCCATCCTTTGAAGAAAGCGTAATAGCTCACTGGTCTAGCTCCATGGCACCGAAAATGTATCAGGGCTCAAGTGATTCACCGAAGCGATGAGACCTTGAAAGCAGCTTTTTCAAGTGTCAGTAGCGGAACGTTCTGTCAATCGGGGAAGGTTTTTGGTGACAAGACCTGGAGATATCAGAAGTGAGAATGCTGACATGAGTAACGAGAAATCCTGTGAAAAACACGATCGCCTGCCAGTGGAAGGTTTAGTCTGTAATCTTGTAAAAGAGGGTTTCAACTAGACTACGGGTTGTAAACCTAAGCAAAACTTTGTCAAGAAGAATCAATCTCAGAAGGATGAGACTTGTATAGGTGACTATCCATATTAACATGATATGAATAAATAATAAACGCAGCGGAAAAGCACCTATGAATGAATCCATAGAGTCATATGATTAATCAATAAAAGGAGGGAGATAAAATATACCTTTATAGCGTAACCGGTTGAATGAAAAGATGACAATCGCCAAGAAAACCAATCAAATATGAAATCAAGTGATCAAAGGAGATCACCTCTATGATGTATCCACACCACACCTCCTTGTATACCAATAGATGCTAGTCTTACACCTCGTAACCTTGTAACACACTTTGAATAAACAAGATTCAAAGGATTTGATCAAAAAAACATAAAAACCTCCATAGGAGAAGTCTTTTGGACGTTCATATCAAGAGAGAAAGAAAAGGTATGGTTTTGGTAACTAGTTAATACTATTTATTAGATTAAATGCCACATTCACTAACACTTTTCTCCCAAATGAAACTCCCTTTTCTTTTCATAATATGGTTGACCTATATTGGACTTTGTGGGCCTTTCCATAAAGTTTTCCAAGTCCAATAATTAAGTACACTACTTACTTACTAGAATCCCAATTGTGGTCCCGAGTTACGAAAGTTGTTTATATACCATAAATACGATAAACACGATATATGAAATGGTACCTCAGTGTATATGTGTATGACCCCATAGGCCCATATGTGTCTAGCCATATAATTAGTTGTTATGACACGAGCATACTCCAACAGCTCCCACTTGCGCACGTCATAATAATCATGTAATTATACAAGCATTGGTTAGCGTCTAGCAACACGCCAATGCCCCCAGAAACATATGAGTATAGTTTCTCAAACATCTCATTTAAATGGTTTAGATATCAATCATCCTTTTGTTTCAGATACTTTGTTAAACTTTAGACATGGATCAAAAGTCATTCCTAAGTTTAACTATTCTGTTTCTCGATATATATATTGAACTAGATTACCAAATTAATCAAGCATCATCTTAATCACGTTTGGGTGTGGCCACACATACATCTGTACAATTCATAGAGGGCCCCAGTAGTATCTAACTCCAATACATGTGGAGGAACAAATCCTATTTTGACTGCACGTGTCGTTCATGTGGTTCACATCGCACCTGAAAATGGTCTTTATAGCAGCCTTGTTCAGAACAACATTGAACCATATCAAAGATTGACATTCCACACATACAAAACCTACTTGCATCTCAAGTCTAAGGATGAGAGATTCAACCACTTGCGAGATTCACTATTGACGCCGATCCATGCAGTGAATTCTCGTAGGTTGGGTCAATCCAATGTTCATCCAATGAACACATGTAAGTTTGGCGGCATCATCAATTAATATTCATTCCAAATGAATATGACCAACTCACATTTGTCTTAACTCCACAATACTCCCATATTGTCAACCGACAATAGATAATTTAGAATAATAAGATTACTCTTGGATTTAAACATGCAAATATAGGACACAGTTGATAAAAAATAAAAACGATATACCTCATATATCAATTCATTATATAATAAAATTGTTTTACATCCCAATTATTCAAATTCTAACATACACAAATCTACATGAAACTACCAGTTGGTCAAAGTCCAATGCCCCTAGCATGCTCAACATGTTTGGTACAAGACATTGGTTTAGTAAACGGATCAGCTAAGTTGTTATCTGTGTGACCTTTAAGAATACGAATATCACATTCTTGAATTACTTCTCGAATGTAGTGATATTTTCTCCGAAAATGTTTGGCACCCTTTTGAACTCTAGGTTCATCGGCTATAGTAATTGCACCTGTATTATCACAGTACATTTCCATAGGTCTATCATTACTGGGAACAACGCCAAGCCCAGAAATGAATTTACGTATCCAAATTGCTTCCATTGCAGCTTCACGAGTAACTATGTATTCAGCTTCTGTAGAAGAAATCGCAGTAGTGCTTTGCTTAGAACTCTTCCAATAAACCGCGCCTCCGTTCATCACGATGCCATATCCGATTTGTGATCGAAGATCATCCCGATCTGTCTCCCAACTATTATCAGTGTAGCAAGTAACACCAAGCTCAGTTGTTGAATCACCTCCATAAACAAGAAACATATCTTTAGTATTTCGAAGATACTTTAATATGTTCTTTACAGCAGTCTAGTGACATTTACCTGGATTATGTTGGTATCTACTTGTAAGGTTTTGAGAGAACGCTACATCAGGTCTAGTGCACCTCACAGCATACATGATGGATCCTATAGCGAAAGCATAAGGCACTCCTTTCATTCGCTTCACCTCTTTAGATGTGGAGGGACCTTGAGTTTTACTCAATTCTACATTGGATTGCATTGGTAGACTCCCACGTTTGGAGGCATCCATCTTAAACCGCTTTAAGATTTTGTCAATGTATGCACTCTGACTCAAACCGATTATTCGCCTTGATCTATCTCTATAGATCTTGATTCCTAGAATGAACTCCGCCTCAGCCATGTCTTTCATGGCAAAACATTTTCCAAGCTAGGATTTTACATCTTGTAGCATTGAAATATTGTTTCCCATGAGTAATATGTCATCGACATATAAGACTAGGAAAACGACGATACTTCCACTAGCTCTTTTATATACACATGGCTCATCGGGATTTTGAGTGAAACCAAACTTTTTGATATCCTCATCAAATCTCTTGTTCCAGGTCCTAGATGCTTGCTTTTACCCATAAATGGATCTTTGAAGCTTACATACACGTCTGGGACGTTTAGGATTCACGAACCCTTCAGGTTGCACCATATAAATGTCTTCGTTCAGATGGCCATTCAAGAAGGCGGTCTTGACATCCATTTGCCAAATCTCATAGTCATAGAACGCTGCTATGGCTATAAGAATCCTAATAGCTTTAATGTCTGCAACTGGCGAGAAGGTTTCTTCGTAGTCAACCCCATAGGTTTGAGTGAAAAATTTTGCTACAAGAGGAGCTTTAAAGGTGTGTACAATGCCATCCATATCGGTCTTCTTCTTGAAGAGACATTTACTCGCAACCGTCTTACAGTTAGGAGGGAGGTCAACTAAGATCCAAACTTCGTTGTCCCTCATGGATTGCACTTCCGCATTCATAGCTTCAAGCCACTTATCAGATTCAGGATCCGACAATGCAGCTTTATAGTTATCGGGTTCACCATGATCCCCTAACTCATGTTCCTCAGCATCGATATAGAAACCATATCGGTCAGGTGCGTGAGATATCCTTTCGGATCTACGAATGGGAATTACATCACTTTGAGATTCGACATTTTCATGTTCAACCTCTTGGTGATGTTCGCTAGTGATCTCAGAAGGTTGTGCATCCTGACTTTGAATTTCATCAAAGTCTACGGTGCTCCCACTTGCTTCTTGTGATATGAGACTACTCTCAAGAAACTCAGCATACCGAGCAACAAATAATTTTTTCTCGGGTGGGTAGTAGAAGTAGTAACCCATTGTTTCCTTTGGGTATCCTACAAAGATACACTTGATAGATCTGGGCTCAAGTTTTTTTGGTGTTTTCGTTTAACAAGAGCCTCACAACCCCAGACTTTCAAATAAGACAAGTTCGGGACTTTCCCGTGCCATATTTCATATAGAGTCTTATCAACCTTCTTAGTTGGAACCATATTGAGTATGCGTGCAGCAGACTCTAGAGCATAGCCCCAAGGACATTGGCAAAGTGGTTGGACTCATTATTGATCGAACCATGTCAAGCAAGGTTCGATTTCTCCTCTCTGACACCCCATTATGTTGTGGTGTATAGGGAGGAGTAAGTTGTGAGACAATCCCATGACTCTTAAGATGATCTAAAAAATCAAGGCTTAAATACTCGCCTCCTCGATCAGATCGAAGTTTTTTGATTGTCTTCCCGAGTTGATTTTTTACCTCGTTTTGGAAGGTTTTGAACGTTTCAAAAACTTCATGTTTATGTTTAATCAAGTAAACATAACTGTGACAATCCGTCAATTTATGGTTGATATTTTATTCTCGAATATTATTTAAAAACATTATTTTAATGTTATAATATAAACTCACTTATTTTTGGGAAGAAATTTGGATTTACGTCTTGAAGTAGCATCGACTACGTCTAAACCGGAGGATTCAACGTTACGTGCTTACGTTTACATACACCGTCTTTGGTGACAGTCCGACATTTCAGAAAATAAATTTATCCGTGAAAATTATTTTGGAGTTTTAAATTTGAGTTGGTTCATAAACTCACAAATTTACGAGAAGAGATTAGGACTTACGATTTTATTTTAACGTCCTTTACGACTAAACCAGAAACCCTAGGATTACGTATTTACGTTTTCGAACTCCGTTTTTGATGAGACAATTTTTATTGGATTCGTTTTGTGACGTTGATTCATAATTTATAAAAACGTTTTTCGTAAAACGACCCGAGGGCACGCAAATCGAGGAAATTAGAATCGAGGAGTACCCGTAAATAAATAGGATGAGACAAGTGGGACACTTGTCCCACCCCACTCCAAAACCGGCCACAAATAGCCATAAAACAACTTGGTGTCAAGTTGTTGACAAGTTGCATACACTTGTCATGGTAGCTTAACTTGTAAGCTTACCACTTTACCAAAACCAACCAAAACCACCAACACACACACCTAGTTTCATTTTCATCCATGCAAACACTGTCATTCTCTCCCTCCTTCTCCATGTTTGCCGTCCCTCATCTCCACCAAAACACCCCTTTCATACAAATTTTAACCATAAACATATGTTATAATCAACATATGTTAATCTCCATTCAAAAAGATAAAGATTGGTGTAAGTTATAACATCCAAGGAGGAGTTTTCATGGAGTAGTAGGGCTGATTTTCCACAAGGTGATCATGAAGATTGGTGGTCTTGAAGATGGTCTTGGCTATGCACAAGTTTTGTCCATCAAAATCTATGTTTTGATCACAACCTACATCATCATGGTGGTATAAAGATTGTCCTCCTCATCTTCTTGTTATTTTGATTATGTAAACATGTATTTTATTTCCTATTGTATATGTATATGATGATTATATGATGATAAAAATGTTATGTGGGGATTTGGTGTTGATAAATATGATTAAAAAGGTGAAAAACCATAAGAAACAAGGTTAAAATCTTGGTTAAATTTGTTGGCTGTATAAAACAGTAAAGAAACATGTCATGGACTGATAAAATGATGATGTAGAATGGATTTACAGTAAGCTATGGGTCTTGTACACATGTGAGAGTTGGCCATGCAATAGAATCATTGTAATGAGTGAGATATGATCAAAACAAGTTTAGGGTATAAATCTGAGTTCACTCTTTTGGACGATTTTTAGAAAATATTTAGAAGATGATTCAACAGTAGCTATAGAAGAGTTAAATGTATCACATATCATGTAGTTTATGTGATAAAAATTTGAGCTTCTATCTCCATATAGAACTCAAGATATGGCAGTTTTGGTGAAAGTGAAGTTAAAAATCAGATTTTTGGAAATAATGTTTATTAATATTATATAAGCACTCACATTATAATGTATAAAATGTAAAAATATAAACCCACTAACTTATAAAACTTATTTATATAAATATATAAAAGGTTAATTAAATGGGTAAATTATATAAATGGTGGTGAAATAATATTTATAAGTAATAAAAACTATAAACTTGGTTTTTACGACTTTTTCGGCTATCGCCGTAAAATTAACGTTTTTCGCCAAAAACTTAGACGACCAAACCCGTCTAATGTAAAGTTTATAAAAGTCATATACTGATATATAGGTAACTAATACAAGTAAAAACCGATAAAACCCAAACTATAAGAAATACGGACATTTACGAGCTAATTAAGCATATTGGACTAATAATTGGACTAAATAAGATAAAAACTTGTAAAAAGAACTTATTGGGCTTAACCCATTTGGGCCCAATATGGAAAGTATACATACTGATAAAATAAGTATAACAAGGATTAAAACAAGCTAAAGAACTTATAATAAGTTTATTGGACTTAAAACACGTAAATAGGTAAAACTAGTAAACTAGTATAAAAGTTACCGACATATAACACTAAAATGAGTAAACGAGAATATGTAAACCCACTTGATCATCATATATATATAATCATCATATGTATACATAAATGTTATTTTTATAAAGTCATTGGACATGAGTCTAAGACAAGTATTATTTGTCTAGGTTTCCGTGATTGAAGCACGTACCGTACGTCCGAATTGCTGATAACCCGCCTTCCCACATCAACGTGAGTTCATAGCCTCGCACTCTTTTAAATGTTTTTATAAATGTTTTATAAACCCGCGAGGGAGATAACATGTTAGTTTTTATAAAATAGGACACCATTTGTCCCTATTGTTTGTTTATTGATTTTGGACCCAAATGACAGAATGACCCGATTGTATGACCTGATAAATGATTAAAGGACCCGATAGATGAAAATTAAATGGATTATTAAAGTTAGGTTATGTCACTAAAAGTCCCATTAGCATGAATTGTGAACTACCGGGATTTGGTAGACGCTTATGCATTTAATAGTACTATTTGGGGACGATCACCCCAGTTCGCGCCTTGACGGTTGATCCCCGTCGTGCCACATTGATTGGTAAGCGAATTTATGTATGAGAAGATTTCCATAGCGTGACCTTTGTGACGACACGCTACTTTAGATGGGAAAAATTGGTATCGGGTTAGCTACCCGTTGTTGGTTTAGTAAGGTAACAATGTCATGCGGCTTATAATAATCCAAAATTTACAAAATACTAATAGACGCTCCGAATTACGAAGTATTGCCTGACTAGCAATACAGGGTCATACTATTGATATTATGCTTGTGTTTTGGTTTTCATAACCATATTCATATAACGGTTTTTATTTGATTTTATACAACGTCATAAGACGTATTGTATGATGCTTTTACGACATTGGCTCGTATAATGATTTTTAAGGCAAATGCCTATATTATGATTTTCGATAAGGATTTGTATAAAATGACTTTGGCTATTTTATGGCCTATTAAAACGATTTGTACAAAATGATTTTCAGTAATAATTGTATACTGATATTATATTGATGGATTTTATTAAACTCTATGAATTCACTCGGCGTTATCGCTGACCTTTTCTTTTAACATATTTTATCTCAGGTACTTGAAGGTAATTCTCGGGAAGACGACAAGAATTCATGGCCCGCACTTAAACAATATTTTTCCATTCAAACACTTTGTATAACTTTTGTATGAAATGTAATGACTTGGGACCGATGTAACTTTGATGTTTATGAATGGAAATGCTTTTATTATAAAACGACGCGATTCTTATGCGTTGTCTATGATGTGAGTAATGTGCTATCCCGTAACACCAACTAGTCTTCCGCTGTACTAACTTGTATAAATTTGGGGGTGTTACAGTTTGGTACCAGAGCTCTCGTTATAGAGAACAAAAGATTTTTAAAACCAAGGTTTTGAATAAAACTTTTCAAAATCTTTTAACTATAAACATTTTTCTAAAAATGTCTAAAAATCTTTTGACTATAACGGTGCCGAAGAATTCCCGAGTTACCGACAAGGCCAGACTGAGAAGTGTTATTTCAATATATATATATATATAACTTGGATTATATATATATACATATGATGTAATTTTATTTCATGATTGTTTGATGATTATTCTGATTTTTATACGAGGTATTTATACGACGTAGATTGTCACAATGTACCCTAAATCCCCTAGTAAATTAATCTAAGCTATTCTCCTAGGAATTCTAGCTATCCTAGATCTAAACCAAGTTGTGGATATTTATGATCCCAACAAATGGTTGATATTCGTAGAAATGTAGATAGTAGTTGATTGTGTTATTGAAGAGGAATTGGCGAGATTAAATCTGATATCGATGTCATGACGATCTTTCCTTATAGAGTGGAGTTTGACGAAACGTTACCACCAAGAAAGATGTCATCTGATTCGTTGTCATCCAATTCTTAAATTGAAATCGAAAGGGTGAATGTTGCACTTGAGGCTGTAATTGGAACCATTACCCAAAAGCCTCATGCCACTAATACCTTTCCGAGAAGTCTAATTGACTGATCGAGTCATTTCATACTAGTGACTCATTTGATAATTGTTATTGATAAAGGAGGTATAGGATTGGAAATTAAGTGTGGTTCATATCGAACTTTTATTGCCCTATTAAGGTTTATGAATAAGATTGAAAGTATTAGAATATGAGGTAGGATATTGAATTGAGTATAAGCTGATTAAAAACTTGAATAAAGTAAAATTTAACTTGTATGGAATATGAAATTGTTAAGAGGAAGTCGTTAAGTTTTGTGATTAAATTATAAGGTTTTAAATGATTTTAGGTTCGTGTTAAGGGTTGTTACTAGGCCATTGTCCAATAATGAGGATGCCCAGTGTCCAGGAAATAAATTGAAGAAATCTTCTTCTGAATTGGGACTGATGGATCTTCCGGGACATGTGGAACACCAAATGACTCTTGTAGATTAGTATTCATTGTGGTATCTTTTAAGAATCCCTAACTTAACTAAGATATCAGTTGGTAGGATGAGTTCTAAGATTTGTATGACATAGTGACACATGAAGTGTTATGGTACAATTTGACTTGTTTGTGATTAATGAAAAAGACTACCTTTGATTGCTAAATTCTACATGTATCGATGTTATCTATCTTTTCTTGCTTCATCCTAATGTTCGCATTACTGATGCAACCATTTAACAAGTACTTATCTTGATTTGAGTTACGTTGTGGATTATTCTCTTTGTATTCTTGAGTGCCATCGAAGTCATGAACCTCATGATTGTTTGGCTAAGCTCATTTCCTATTATATTATAGTTAATTCTTGGTGAACAACTCCTCATCACTATTTTGCAGATCCCTCATTGTTTTTATAAAGTTAAAATGGTATCCTTTGAGAAAATTTAATTTTCATCACAATAAGGATTATTCAAAGTGGGATTTATAAGTGATTGATATCAAAATGAAGTTGTTTATGAGACGATTTGGAAACTTAATTATTTCCATAACGAAGAAAACCTTTGTAAATTTATTCTTGATTCTTATTTAAGAATTAAGCATGAAAATGTTTTTTTTATTATAAACATGATGATAACATTTTGACGAACTGAGTATTGCATCGTTGATCTTGAAATTGTATATAGTTACGCGCCTACATACAATTTGGAATGGACCATGCAAGGCTGACTAGTAGTCACCATAAAACTAATGAATAAACACTACATTTTCTTTGAAGATTGTGAAAGATTAAATTTTAGGAGATCTGCAAGAAGTGAAAAATAAGGACATAGTGTTAGGGACACCTACATATGTGCTTGTAGCTTCTATTCTTCTGAGTTGAATTTACTCATCTATGGAAATTGTCTTATTTGACAATTTACAATTCTTTCTTGTCCAATTTCCCCGTAGCGAGATTCTTAGGAAAAGTATCTGATTACCGAGTGTTGATACCCGACTGGATGTATCGACGTTCATATCATTTCTTTTGATTAGATTTCACATTTGAATGACCTGGGTAATGATCCGAGGAGCTTTCGAATGCGTACTCAAATTATGAAAACATGGGATATATTCATGTTCGTTAAATGTTTTCATCTGTATCTGATTTGAAATTCTCTCGCGTAAATCATGCGTTGAACTTACTCTTTTAAGGTTAGTTATGTCTCCTAATATCCTTGAATTTGTGAAGGATTGTGAGTTATTATTAGACTTTTGAGAAGTTCACATCTTATCGACGGCAATAAAACTGGAAAGTTGGTAATGCCAGCGGAATGGATTGATTGATTATGACATGACGACATTGTCTTAATTGATGGGAACTCGAGTAGAATTCCCTAAATGATAAGATGTTGATTATAAAAAATGATCTAAATAATTCTTGGTGGATGACGATATCCTGTATTACGACTTGAAATTATACCATGAATGGTTGTGAACTAGTTATAGATATTGTAATCTAGAAGAACCTAATATGAATGTACTAAAAGATGTTTATGTTATCTGAAACTTTAGGAAGTATTGTTGGTGAATTATCTAGACTTTCGCCATTAAGGCAAGTTGAAATTGATATTGATTATATTTCCGGTGCTGCATTTGTGGCTTGTGCACTGTACGTCAGCACCATCTGAATTTAAGGAATTACCGTACAACTGAGAGAGTTGTCGGAGAAAGATTTTATTCTACCAAACCTGTCCTCATGAAGACCTATGGTGTTATCATTCCTTATATTTATAGATTACTATGACTGAGTAAATTGACAATCGAAAACGATATCCATAACTCGAAATGGAAGATTTGTTCGATCATTTTCGAGGTTCTAGCGTATGTTTTAAACATTTGATCCACGGCATGGTCATTATCAACTTTGCATATGCAAAGAAGATTATCTATTCCAATCATCACATCCCGAACTTGTGATGAACGTTATGAGTTTCACGTGATGTCGTTTGGATTGACAATGCACATGTAGTATTCATAATTATGATGAATCACGTGTGTAGGCTGTAATTTGATAACTTCATGCTTGTGATCATTAGTGACCATTTATTTGTTTACAAGAATGAGAATGAGTTTATAATTGGTTATAAATTGCCCTGAATTAGCTGAATAATGAAAAGCTATACCTTAAATATTTAACATGAGATTAAAAACTTAATTCTTTACATGATTTAACCATGTGATTAATAGATAATGGAAGCTATATTGACTTTTCAAAGATTAGAACCATTAACGCTTAGGGATTAAAAACTTAATCCTTTACATAAAATGACCATTGGATTAATAATGGTAAGATATATGCATATAGACTCTTCAAAAATTAAGAGCCCTTTTAAGACTTTGAGTTATACTAAAAAGAAAGTGCAAATATATTTTGATAAATATTTTAACAAAGGATTTTAAGGGATTATTCCCTTATACACAAACCATTTAACTAAACTTCTGTTTAGGGGTAAATGTTTGTGTATACTTTTAGACAACTTAAGAGGAATTGAGGAAACTATAAAAAACATGACTTGAAATTTGAAACGATAATTTACGCTTTTCAAACTAAGGAAATTTTGACCAAAGTATAAACAAAGATTTTTCAAACATTTACGAATCTTATTAATTATTTTCGATAAATCAACCAAAAATCTTGTTAATTAAATTCAAATTTATTTTTGAACATTTTATATAATTGGTCGAACTAAGAAATTTAAAACTTTTACGCTTCATAAAAATTAACTAATAATTACTTATTTAATTATGATAGTTACCGACGCTTTAGACGACGGATTGAGTAAAACGGATAAAAATGATAGTTGAGACAAAACTAAAACATAGAAGATATGAAGAAAGAATTTTGAATAAATATGGTTATGATATTTATTTCATCAGGAAAGTGAACGTAATTACTGACACATTATGTATAAAAGATAAAGAACCAATTAGGACATGTTCCTTATTAATGAAGGTGCAAAATAAATTGCCGAACAATATAAAAATAAACGATGTTTGTAAAAAGGATAATATAGATAATAAAAGGAGTTCGCGGCTAATGTGAACCATTAGAATTGAGAAGCCGATAGCGTTAAATGTTATAAAGACCACATGTGATCGTCTAAATATGGAGGATTGTGAGATATAGTTATGTTGGAATTTGTAAGTATAAGTATTCTATTTATGTCATTTCTGACTAGAAGTATCCTTGTCTGAAGAAGTTGTACTGATAACGAATTATGAAGGCAGACATCGCCTCATACATTAGTAAACGTCTAGCTATTGCAAAGGTCATCATCTGAATTTGATTCGATTTAGGTCATCGTCGACAGACTGACCAAATCTGCTAATATCATTCTCGTTAATGATAAATGAAAAAGAGTTATGTAAACATAGCGTGCCTTTTACGATCATCTATATCAAGATCCTCGCTTCGCATCGAATTTCTAGAGATTTGCTCAGAAATCATTTGAGAACGAACCTTGATGAGAGTACTATGTACCACCCCAAATCGAAGGGACGAGGTAAAGTAACGATACAAAGTAATGTAAGTGTTGTTTTATGTTTGAATGATTGACCTTTGGTAATAGACCGTATAATCATTTTCCTTTGGAGAGATTATCCTTGATAACTATCGTATTAGGATTGAGATCTAATCTTGTTAGGATCTAATCTTAGAGCATCTATAAGCAAGAGTTGAGATGAAGACACCCGACATACACCCATTGTGAGTTGGACATGTCTTTTAGGTTTAAGGTTTCCTATGATGGCGAACCTATCCTTGCAAAATACCCGACCCGCGAGATCTGAAATGATTATTGAAATTAGGATTTGATTATTGACAGCCGGTAGTAGGCAAGAGGTTATGTGAATATGAAATGTAGATCTTGAAGTGCCAAATGGGTAGCGAAGTTATACCACAAGTTTTAACCTTGGAAAAATGAATTCATGATCTGACAAATCATGGGATATAAGTCCCCGTTGTATGGGACCATTGAGATGATATAAAAGATTGGTTTGAAAGGCATATAAGCTGGATCTACCCTAGGACTTCAAAGACTGCGTGAATTATGATTCGTATATCGAACTTGATGGAATATCAAGTGAGAATCTGATTATTCTTAGTAGAGCTTAGATCGGCGAAAAGTTGCATTCATCAAAAACCCGTGAACATCATGGATAGAGAAGGTAAGTCAACATTTAGCCTGATCTTATTCCCGTAGTTATGTTTGATGAAACTCGCGTATTGTAATAAATTACACTTGTGAGAAAAGACCGGATGTGGAGGAAATACCCACATGGCTTTAACTCTATAAGAAGCGAGTAGTAAGGTAAGATGATCTTTGAGGACAAAGATCCTGTTTAGGGGTAAATGCTGTGACAATCCGTCAATTTATGGTTGATATTTTATTCTCGAATATTATTTAAAAACATTATTTTAATGTTACAATATGAACTCACTTATTTTTGGGAAGAAATTTGGATTTACGTCTTGAAGTAGCATCGACTACGTCTAAACCGGAGGATTCAACGTTACGCGCTTACGTTTACATACACCGTCTTTGGTGACAGTCCGACATTTCAGAAAATAAATTTATCCGTGAATATTATTTTGGAGTTTTAAATTTGAGTTGGTTCATAAACTCACAAATTTACGAGAAGAGATTATGACTTACGATTTTATTTTAACGTCCTTTACGACTAGACCGGAAACCCTAGGATTACGTATTTACATTTTCGAACTCCGTTTTTGATGAGACAATTTTTATTGGATTCGTTTTGTGACGTTGATTCATAATTTATAAAAACTTTTTTCGTAAAACGACCCGAGGGCACGCAAATCGAGGAAACTAGAATCGAGGAGTACCCATAAATAAATGGGATGAGACAAGTGGGACACTTGTCCCACCCCACTCCAAAACCGGCCACAAATAGCCATAAAACAACTTGGTGTCAAGTTGTTGACAAGTTGCATACACTTGTCATGGTAGCTTAACTAGTAAGCTTACCACTTCACCAAAACCAACCAAAACCACCAACACACACACCTAGTTTCATTTTCATCCATTCAAACACTCTCATTCTCTCCCTCCTTCTCCATGTTTTCCGTCCCTCATCTCCACCAAAACACCCCTTTCATACAAATTTTAACCATAAACATATGTTATAATCAACATATGTTAATCTCCATTCAAAAAGATAAAGATTGGTGCAAGTTATAACATCCAAGGAGGATTTTTCATGGAGTAGTAGGGCTGATTTTCCACAAGGTGATCATGAAGATTGGTGGTCTTGAAGATGGTCTTGGCTATGCACAAGTTTCTCCATCAAAATCCATGTTTTGATCACAACCTACATCATCATGGTGGTATAAAGATTGTCCTCCTCATCTTCTTGTTATTTTGATTATGTAAACATGTATTTTATTTCCTATTGTATATGTATATGATGATTATATGATGATAAAAATGTTATGTAGGGATTTGGTGTTGATAAATATGATTAAAAAGGTGAAAAACCATAAGAAACAAGGTTAAAATCTTGGTTAAATTTGTTGGCTGTATAAAACAGTAAAGAAACATGTCATGGACTGATAAAATGATGAAGTAGAATGGATTTACAGTAAGCTATGGGTCTTGTACACATGTGAGAGTTGGCCATGCAATGGAATCATTGTAATGAGTGAGATATGATCAAAACAAGTTTAGGGTATAAATCTGAGTTCACTGTTTTGGACGATTTTTAGAAAATATTTAGAAGATGATTCAACAGTAGCTATAGAAGAGTTAAATGTAGCACATATCATTTAGTTTATGTGATAAAAATTTGAGCTTCTATCTCCATAGAGAACTCAAGATATGGCAGTTTTGGTGAAAGTGAAGTTAAAAATCAGATTTTTGGAAATAATGTTTATTAATATTATATAAGAACTCACATTATAATGTATAAAATGTAAAAATATAAACCCACTAACTTATAAAACTTATTTATATAAATATATAAAAGCTTAATTAAATGGGTAAATTATATAAATGGTGGTGAAATAATATTTATAAGTAATAAAAACTATAAATTTGGTTTTTACGACTTTTTCGGCTATCGCCGTAAAATTAACGTTGTTCGCCAAATAAAACTTAGACGACCAAACCCGTCTAATGTAAAGTTTATAAAATTCATATACTGATATATAGGTAACTAATACAAGTAAAAACCGATAAAACCCGAACTATAAGAAATACGGACATTTACGAGCTAATTAAGCATATTAGACTAATAATTGGACTAAATAAGATAAAAACTTGTAAAAAGAACTTATTGGGCTTAACCCATTTGGGCCCAATATGGAAAGTATACATACTGATATAATAAGTATAACAAGGATTAAAACAAGCTAAAGAACTTATAATAAGTTTATTGGACTTAAAACACGTAAATAGGTAAAACTAGTAAACTAGTATAAAAGTTACCGACATATAACACTAAAATGAGTAAACGAGAATATGTAAACCCACTTGATCATCATATATATATAATCATCATATGTATACATAAATGTTATTTTTATAAAGTCATTGGACATGAGTCTAAGACAAGTATTATTTGTCTAGGTTTCCGTGATTGAAGCACGTACCGTACGTCCGAATTGCCGATAACCCGCCTTCCCACATCAACGTGAGTTTATAGCCTCGCACTCTTTTAAATATTTTTATAAATGTTTTATAAACCCGCGAGGGAGATAACATGTTAGTTTTTATAAAATAGGACACCATTTGTCCCGATTGTTTGTTTATTGATTTTGGACCCGAATGATTGAATGACCCGATTGTATGACCCGATAAATGATTAAAGGACCCGATAGATGAAAATTAAATGGATTATTAAAGTTAGGTTATGTCACTAAAAGTCCCATTAGCATGAATTGTGAACTACCGGGATTTGGTAGACGCTTATGCATTTAATAGTACTATTTGGGGACGATCACCCTAGTTCGCGCCTTGACGGTTGATCCCCGTCGTGTCACATTGATTGGTAAGCGAATTTATGTATGAGAAGATTTCCATAGCGTGACCTTTGTGACGACACGCTACTTTAGATGGGAAAAATTGGTATCGGGTTAGCTACCCGTTGTTGGTTTAGTAAGGTAACAATGTCATGCGGCTTATAATAATCCAAAATTTACAAAATACTAATAGACGCTCCGAATTACGAAGTATTGCCTGACTAGCAATACAGGGTCATACTATTGATATTATGCTTGTGTTTTGGTTTTCATAACCATATTCATATAACGGTTTTTATTTGATTTTATACAACGTCATAAGACGTATTGTATGATGCTTTTACGACATTGGCTCGTATAATGATTTTTAAGGCAAATGCCTATATTATGATTTTCGATAAGGATTTGTATAAAATGACTTTGGCTATTTTATGGCCTATTAAAACGATTTGTACAAAATGATTTTCAGTAATAATTTTATACTGATATTATATTGATGGATTTTATTAAACTCTATGAATTCACTCGGCGTTATCGCTGACCTTTTCTTTTAACATGTTTTATCTCAGGTACTTGAAGGTAATTCTCGGGAAGACGACAAGAATTCATGGCCCGCACTTAAACTATATTTTTCCATTCAAACACTTTGTAAAACTTTTGTATGAAATGTAATGACTTGGGACCGATGTAACTTTGATGTTTATGAATGGAAATGCTTTTATTATAAAATGACGCGATTCTTATGCGTTGTCTATGATGCGAGTAATGTGCTATCCCGTAACACCAACTAGTCTTCCGCTGTACTAAGTTGTATAAATTTGGGGGTGTTACAATAACCATATCTACTAAAGTCGTCAGTAAATGTAACATAGGAGTTAGCTCCTTCTCTAGACGTGGTTCTAAATGGACCACATACATCACTATGTATGAGTCCAAGAAGATCGTCAGCTCTTTCACTTGCATGAGTAAAAGGATTTCTTGTCATCTTGCCAGATATACAAGATACACATATATCAAATTATTCATCATCAGTTGACTTTAAAATCCCATCATGTTGCAGCTTCGTAATGTGTTTCTTGTTTATATGGCCAAGTCGACAATGTCATAGAAAAGTAGAATCCAAGTTGTGCTTGGACTTATTTTTGCTACAAATATAAATAGAACCCTCATTTGATACATGATTATGCATATCAATTTCAAAGATTCCATCATGAGGAATAGCATTAAAATAAAATACATTATCCTTGGAAACTTGAATAGTACCATAATAAATAAATTTATGTGTAAAACCATTATCCCATAAACGCGAAAGAGAAATAATTCCTCTAGTAATAGAGGGTGAAAAATGACAATTGTCTAGTACAAGAATCATTATACTAGGGAGGATAAGATCATAGCTTCCTGTGGCTTCGATAGCTGCACAGTTGCCATTGCCCACGTGCAAGTCCAAAGTGCCTTTATTTAACTTTCTGATACCTCTAAGCCCCTGAATAGTATTACAAATGTGAGTACCACAACCAGTGTCATATATCCAGGTATTAGTTTTAGGGAATGAGTAGAGTTCTATCATGAAGATACTTGATGTGCCGGACGTGCCGACTTTGTTCTTCTTTTTGTCCACTTCTTCCAGGTAGTAAGGACAATTCCTTCTCCAGTGTCCAATCTCATGACAGTGATGACACTCTACATCCTTAGCAGGATGCTCCTTTTTGCCAGGTGGGGGGAACTTGCGTTTAGGGTCATGAACCATAGTGGCTTTTCCCTTGAACTTCTTACCCTTGCCTCTTTTAGCTTGTGGCTTTGATTTTTGTATTTGACCTTTCTTGATAGCAAGAACAGAGGGAGCTTTCTTGGGCATACCCTTCTCTGCAAGATTCAGCATGGCATGAAGTTCAGGTATAGTATTCCCCATGCCATGCATATGATAGTTCTGAACAAACTGATCATAGTCTTTGGAAAGTGAAGTGAGTATCAAGTTCACACATATGTGCTGACAGATTGGTCTCCTCCTGCTTGCAGTTATGAAACGTAATAAGTGTGAAAACACTTATCCTTTTACCACTTAATTATAATAATAACCAAGCCAAAACGTGTATTTTATGTCGTAAATGTCGGAATTATGCGTGGTTTGTGTTTTTGTTGTGATTTAGGACCAAAATATAAAAGGGAAGAAAACACGGGCTTTCACGGGCTTTTATCGAAGAAAAAGACAAAAGACGAAGTCAAAAGATCAAGAGTGCAAAAAAAAAACGAAAGTCCAAGGCCTATTCTGAAGATTTATCGAAGAAAAGTCTAAAGACGGAAGTTAAATGAAGCCGAAGAACTCAAGTCTAATTAATGAAGAAATTACAAGACGAGTTTAATTAATCCCGAGACAAAGTCGAAAAAGTCGAAGAATTTAGAAGACGAAAAGACGAGAAAGAAAGAAAGAAGGAAGCTTCCAACACATGCTAACCTCCCCTCTCCCTATAAATAGAGCCTTCCTACCTCATTTTCATTTTGTTGGCTAACTTGACAAACTAGTCTTCTACCATTTTCATTACTTCCACATTTATTTTCTTTTCATTTACTTAATTGTCATTTAATTACTTGTCTTGCACCTTAAATTTCTTGCCTTTAATTTCAAGTAAGTCTTTTACTTTTGTTATTTAATCTTATTTTTAATCAAGTTCTTATTTTTAATATCTCATTCTACCTTTCTTGTTTTGCTTAATCTTTATGTTTATGTTCTTATTGTTATGCTTATTTGATTAAATGTTATGTTTTTTATGCTTTTGATTGTTTTGGATTATTGATTTTATAGCTTATTTGTGTTTTTCTTAAATTTACTTAAGTTTTATAAAAGTTATTTGCATTAAAAAGTCGTCTTTATATATTTTATCATTTAGTGTTTTTAAAAGTTTTTAAATTTTATCTTATTAGCTTTTTCTTACACGTGTTTTGATTAAGTTTTTAGTCGTGTGCTTATTTGGTTAATAGCTTATTTTTAGTTGTGCTTATTTACGTTTTCCTTTACTATATTCCGGTCAAAGCCATCGAAAAAGGGCTTTGTCATTTCGACCAGCATTCCGATTGCTGGATCGGAAAAGGGTTTTGGATTCCTATCAGGATTCCGATCTGGATTCCGACAGGGGTACTTTTGGCTGCATTCCGATTTGACATTCCGATCAGGGGTGTTTGTTTGGTATTCCGACAGGAGGTGTTTTGGACATTCCTATAGGACCTAGTTTCCAATATTCCGAAGAGATTCTGATCCTCATTCTGATAGGTTCCAAGGATTGTTATTCCGATAGGGGATTCCGATCACATTCCGATAGGGGTACTTTTTGGTGTATTCCGATTACATTCCGACGAGTACATTCCGATCGGAATGTATTCCGACAGGTATAGTATTTAATCTTTGTCTTAGTTTATTTTTAAGTTTGCATTGTTTTAAGTTTTCAAATTGTCATTTTTATTAACTTGTCAAATTTAATTTTCGTTGAGCTTTAATTTTACGTCATTTAATTTCTCGTCGTTTACTTTTAAAGTTTTAAATTTTGCATCATTTATGTTTTAATTAGTTTTAGCTTTAATTACCGTCATTTACTTAACGCTTTGCACATTTATTTTACAACAACCAAAAATATTATTTCCACCAAAAGACGACTGAGTCGCACTTAAACTGGTAGTCAATTCGAAAAGATCGGACGATAACTTTTAACCCTAGCAAAAACACGACTTTCAAATGGCGCCGCTGCCGGCTCTTTTCGGTACGATTAACGGTTTTCTGTGAGAGGCGCGTTGAATTTTGGGATCCGTTCACTCGTGAATGTTACTTTTCTTGCTCAAAAATTTTCAAAAATCCATAAAAATTAAAAATTGTTAAAAATCCATAAAGTTAAAATTTTTCAAAAATCCAAAAAGATTTTTATTTTATTTTTACACGTACATATATATTCTCTATTTCTTTGGTATCTTTTTCTTTTTCTTTTGCAGGTGTATGCGTACTAGATCTTCAACTTATTCTGAGCCCGAGACTCGTGAAGATTTAGATATGGCTGGTGTGTAAAACAACAATAACCCACCACACCTCAACAATAATAATAACAACAATGTTCCCCACCCGACCTTCGAACGATGGAGGAGCTGTGCCAACCCACAATGAATGGACGAGGAGGACCGATTGCGCCAATGAAAATCACGGCTCCAGAGTTTTCGTTGAACCATCACATGATCCAACAAGTTCAAAACACTTGTCCATTTCGCGGATTGCCGGATGATGATGCCAACAAACACCTCGACAAGTTCATTACCGTTACTCAAAGCATGAAGTTGCCCGGGGTTACTATGGATTTTCTTCGCCTTCACCTATTTCCACACACCTTATCCCACCAGGCCGAAAAATGGTTTGATCGTCTTCTGAAGAATTCAATTCATACTTGGGATGAGATGACTCAACGCTTTTTGTCGCGCTACTTTCCACCATCCATGGTCACGAGCCTTCGAAATCAAATTAGTGGATTTACTCAAGAACCCGAGGAATCACTTTTTGATGCTAGGGAACGATATAATGTTTTGATCGATCGATGTCCAAACCACAACATGCTCCACGTCACCTTAATTGATACTTTCTACAACGGTTTAACTTCACGTGATCATGATACGATTAATGCAGCCGTCGGTGGCACATTTATGAAAAGAAGACCCGAGGAGTGTAGAGAGCTTATAGAGAATATGACTACTCATCACAAAAATTAGGATTCATTCGCATCTTCAAGGAATAACCCAAGAGTCAGTGTGTCTTCTACTTCTTCAAACCCTGAAATCACCGAATTGACCCGCGCAATGGTAAATGAGCAAAAAAATGCAACTTTTGGCTACAAATCAACAACAACAAGTTAAAGCTGTAGCAATTTATTTTGAGATTTGCGGCAGTCCTCATTCATACACTGATTGTCCTTGTACTCATGACAATCTGGAAAACGTGTGTGCGGCTTATGGTAACTGTTCAACGAAAAACCATCAAGCTCGACCTCAAGGTGATCGTAACTTGCTAAGTTACCGTTCGAACAACTTTCTTGCACCCGGTTTTTCTCCTCAAAACCACAACCCCAACAACTACAATAGAATCAATCCAAACCCACCTCGAGCTTCTAATCCTTAACACCCACCCGTTCAACAAGCACCACCCATTAATCAAGATGTGGAAACTTTCATAAGGACCCAAGGAGAGCAAATCAAGAATCTGCAAAGCCTAATCATCAACTTGAAAGGAGGTATCACTAATCAAGGTAATGATATTAGATCCGAGCTTCGACAGGATATGCAAACCTCCTTCAGCAATCAAACGAATGATTTAAAGAATAGGATGGCTAGTTTCTTTCCAAGTACTCAACCCTCTATTTCGGGCTCTCTTCCTTCAAATAACGTCACCAACCCGAGAGCAAATGTGAGTGCTATTACTACACGCAGTGGAGCAACCTTAGTAGGACCATCTATCCCTCCCCCAGTTACTCCATCTACACCTCCTCCACCACCATTTATCCCTCCTACTCCCACGCCTAGTATTAGTTCTCCATTACCGTCTCCACCTCTGCATGACGAAGTACCCAAGAAAGACCCTTCACCAACCCCACCTTCCACCTATAAACCCAACATCCCTTATCCATCTCGCTTAGACAAGGACAGATTGCTCACCAAGGATGACATTCAAGTGTCAAACTTTTTGAAGAAGATTTCGGGAGTGACCATCACCCTTGGCCTTGTTGAAGCTCTTGCCCAAATGCCGACATTTGTTAAGATGTTTAAGGAATTGCTTAATAAGAAGGAGAAGATGGCCGAGTTTGTGAATACTCACTTAAATGAAAACTGTTATGTAGTCATTCTTAAAGAACTTTCGGAAAAACTTGGAGATCCCGGTCGTTTTGTGTTCCCTTGCATTTTCAACAAAACCGAAGAATTTACTGCCTTAGCCGATCTCGGGGCAAGTATAAATCTGATGCCTTTATGTGTTTAGAAAACACTATCATTACCCGACCTTACACCAACAAAGATGACTCTTGAGCTAGCTAATTGCTCTCTCGCTTACCCCATTGGTATTGCTGAAGATGTATTTATTAAAGTTAATACCTTCACTTTTACGGTCGACTTTGTTGTTGTTGATTATGAAATGGACCCTCGTATTCCATTAATCCTTTGTCGGCCATTCTTGAGAACCAGAAAAGCCTTAGTTGATGTTGTCGAATGTGCGTTAATCTTAAGAGTCAGGAATGATGCACAAGTGTTTAAAATGGGGAAGATCACAACCAAACCCAATGGAAGAGAATCGGCGAATATGATTAATGTGCTTGATGATTTTGTCGTCTACAACAATCCTCTTTTCGATTCTTACTATGATAATCGACTGTTCCAAGACGATGTGGATGATTCTCTCTCCAATTTAGATCCTCCGCCAATTCATGAGTCTCCACCGATCTATGATGACTATGATGATGATTCTAGTTCTGATATGGAAGATTCTGATGATTTTTCTTCTGAGTATCCAGACATGCCAACGTATGATGACTTTGAGGATGTCGATACTCTTTCGAGTGACTCTTCTCATGATGACCTTGCACCTACTTTTGATGAAGATCCTCAGCCAACAATGCTTGATCCTACTTTGGATGACTACTCATTTGAGTAAGACTTTGCTACTTTTCTTAATACCTACTTCCCAAATGAGAGTGATTCTCCTCCTTTGGACTTTGATGATGCTTTTTATCCTCCTTTGGATATGAAGAAACCCGTTTCAAAGGAGAAGAAGCCGGACGACACCGATATCCGTAGCACCTATGTTTTGACACCTCTCTATCCACCTTTTGAGGATGAGATTGTCGATTTAAGAGCGGATCTTCTTCAAATTCTACTGAGCCTGAGTGTTATTTTCCCCTAAAGGAAAAGGTGTTCGACCCCCGGTATTGCAATTTTTAAGCCATCTCAGTATCCATCTGATGAAATAAAAGGAAAGATTTTTGGAAACCATGGAGATATGCTTTCACCTCATCACACTTTCTTCCACCGTGCTCAATTTTTGCTTAAGGGAACCTTGCTTACTCTTCTTTGGCTTGCCTTGTTTGCCTTAAGCTTATGATATTTGATGGACGAAAACCATGTATTTTATCCCGGTGGATATGTTTCAAGCTTCTTCCTATGCTAATCAAGGTCGAATCAGGCTGACGACTCGGTGAACAAAAACAAGCGCTTCTCGGGAGGCAACCTGCAGTATCTATCCTTTTCTCTTTTTTTTATAATAAGTGTAGGGGGAGACCTTAGTATATGTTTGTTGTTTTCTTTCTTATCATGTGCAGGGATTCGAGCTTTCAAAGATCCATTCTTGATGACTTTTGACGACCCGTGATTCCGTGTACCCGTCTTCCCGGTTCTATCCTAAACTCTTTTGATTCTCTATTTTATATTCTTTAATATTAAAATAGGAACTACTTTAGTTGTCTCTTCCTTAGCAAGATTTAAACAACGTGCACAATGTCCTAAGTTTATGGGGAGTTTACTTCCACATGCTTAAACATTGAGGACAATGTTTATATTAAGTGTAGGGGGGACTTCTATCGAAGTTAAGTGGGTTTTTCCTTGTATTTTTCCTCATTTTAACCAGAAAATTTATTTTTCGACATTTTTCAAAATTTTTGATCTATTTTGGCCTATTAGTAGTTTTCCTTTGTTATCGTTATTTACTTTCTTTGCTAGAATAAATTTTAATAAAGTGGTTTTAATTTTCAAACGTTGTGAATCTTTTGACTTAACCCGAGTTTACTTATCCAAGTTTACTCTAGCTAGTATCCTTAACGTGTTTAAGTCAAGTTTTGCTAGGCTTTTATATAGGGAACTTTAAAACGTGAAAGTCTTAACTCTTACGGGATAAGAACAAGAACTTTTCGCAAGTTCCTATAATTGATCCTAGAAAGTCGTTTATCAAGGGAACTTTAAAATGCGAATTCTAAAACTTGAAAAAGTCTAAGAAGTTGCAAGATCCTATAGATGACTTGAAAACCCAAAACTTTGAGTTAATTGGCTAAGCATCTACGAGTCTCATTCCTTGAGATTTTAAATAGTTGAGAACGAGAGATGATAGAGTCAATTATAAGTTTGGTATTCTGTCATGAATTTATATGAGTTGATTATAAGATTTTTCTCCCATCCCTTGTTAATAAATATATTTGCAATAAATAAGGTTGTACGATTTGAAAAGTTACTTAGCTTCTAGCACAAGATTGTTTAAAAGTTGCTCGGTATTAATTAGAGTTCATAGCCAAGGCATAACTTATTGAAGCGGGATGCAAAGATTGGCGAGTCCGAAAAGGTCCTAACAAGGCATGAGGGCTAAATTTTGTTGCTAAAGATCCAAAGTGATATGAAGAATCATTTATCAAAAATCAATATGAAGGATCGAGACACATGACGAAAAGCAAATACTCCCCTAAAGATCATGGAGAATTCTATACAAAAAGGCCCTAACAAGGTATGAGGATAAATAGATCCAAGTCCTAAAAGGAGGCGGATCGTTATATATCAAAATCCCAAATAAAGATTGGAGAAAAATGAAGAAGTCGTGGTCCAAGTATGAAGAATCTCTCAAAAAGTTCAAATGAAGAAATTCCTATTATGAAGAGAAGACCATTATTTCATGAACGTCTCTCAAGATTTGAAGTATGAAGTCAATGCCAAATATCTGTCCGAGAAAGGTCTCAAATCGTGAAGCGAGTTATGCCAAGATATGAACTTTATGAGGTCCCAAGAAGCAGTCTTAAAAGATTTTGTCCTTTAGCTAACTATTGATTAAATCTTCCCACTTTATTTTCAGCCTAAATAACTATCAAAATAAGTCAACAATGCATCTTCGTGATCATTCAAGACAACAATAAAATATAAGAGATACACCTAGGAATAAGGGAGTCTAAGTGAATAATTGGGCCACATGAGTTTGAGTTAGTTTGCTAACTTATAATAACAATGATCTCGTTTTTAAGCTTGGTATGGGAACGTGAAACTTGAGGATGATAATCATTCATGACATTCCAAAACCCTAAGGTAAGTTTTTGATCTTTTTATTTTCTTCCTTTGAATAGTTTATAATTTTCTATTTCTTTAATAAAGGCCAATGTGGATTGATTATGATGGAGAATGTAAATCTTGCTTTGTAACTAATGCATTGCATGAGGACATTGCAATGCTCAAGTGTAGGGGATTTAATAAGTGTGAAAACACTTATCCTTTTACCACTTAATTATAATAATAACCAAGCCAAAACGTGTATTTTATGTCGTAAATGTCGGAATTATGCGTGGTTTGTGTTTTTGTTGTGATTTAGGACCAAAATATAAAAAGGGAAGAAAACACGAGCTTTCACGGGTTTTTATCGAAGAAAAAGACAAAAGACGAAGTCAAAAGATCAAGAGTGCAAAAAGAATGGAAGTCCAATGCCTATTCTGAATATTTATCGAAGAAAAGTCTAAAGACGGAAGTTAAATGATGTCGAAGAACTCAAGTCTAATTAATGAAGAAATTACAAGACGAGTTTAATTAATCCCGAGACAAAGTTGAAAAAGTCGAAGAATTTAGAAGACGAAAATACGAGAAAGAAAGAAAGAAGGAAGCTTCCAACACATGCTAACCTCCCCTCTCCCTATAAATAGAGCCTTCCTACCTCATTTTCATTTTGTTGGCTAACTTGACAAACTAGTCTTCCACCATTTTCATTACTTGTACATTTATTTTCTTGTCATTTACTTAATTATCATTTAATTACTTGTCTTGCACCTTAAATTTCTTGCCTTTAATTTCAAGTAAGTCTTTTAATTTTGTTATTGAATCTTATTTTAATCAAGTTCTTATTTTTAATATCTCATTCTACCTTTCTTGTTTTGCTTAATCTTTATGTTTATGTGCTTATTGTTATGCTTATTTGATTAAATGTTATGTTTTTATGCTTTTGATTGTTTTGGATTATTGATTTTATAGCTTATTTGTGTCTTTCTTAAATTTACATAAGTTTTATAAAAGTTATTTTTATTAAAAAGTCATTTTTATATATTTTATCATTTAGTGTTTTTAAAAGTTTTTAAATTTTAGCTTATTAGCTTTTTCTTACACGTGTTTTGATTAAGTTTTTAGTCGTGTGCTTATTTGGTTAATAGCTTATTTTTTGGTTGTGCTTATTTACGTTTTCCTTTACTATATTCCGATCAAAGCCATCGCAAAAGGGCTTTGTCATTCCGACCAGCATTCCGATTGCTGGATCAGAAAAGGGTTTTGGATTCCTATCAGGATTCCGATCTGGATTCCGACAGGGGTACTTTTGGCTGCATTCCGATTTGACATTCCGATCAGGGGTGTTTGTTTGGTATTCCGACAGGAGGTGTTTTGGACATTCCGATAGGACCTAGTTTCCAATATTCCGACGAGATTCCGATCCTCATTCCGATAGGTTTCAAGGATTGTTATTCTGATAGGGGATTCCGATCACATTTCGATAGGGGTACTTTTGGGTGTATTCTGATTACATTCCGACGAGTACATTCCGGTCGGAATGTATTCCGACAGGTTTAGTATTTAATCTTTTGTCTTAGTTTATTTTTAAGTTTGCATTGTTTTAAGTTTTCAAATTGTCATTTTTATTAACTTTTCAAATTTAATTTTCGTCGAGCTTTAATTTTACGTCATTTAATTTCTTGTCATTTACTTTTAAAGTTTTAAATTTGCATCATTTATGTTTTAATTAGTTTTAGCTTTTACTAAAGTCATTTACTTTAACGCTTTGCACATTTATTTTACAACAACCAAAAATATTGTTTCCACCAAAAGACGACTAAGTCGCACTTAAACTGGTAGTTAATTCGAAAAGATCGGACGATAACTTTTAACCCTGGCAAAAACACGACTTTCAGAACGCTTTGACCGTTTCAACGAGTTCTTGTTATGCTTGTTGTTGGAACATCGTATTGAGTTCCTCAATCATGTCATATGTAGTAAAGTCTTCCAAATATTTTTGGATTTCAGGGACCATATTATACAACATTAAGCCAGCCACGTCTTGCTGTTCAGCAACCCTTTTAGTAAGGGCATTGCGAACATTAGCGGTGGAAGTAGCAGGAGGTGCTTCAGGTAAGGCCTCTTCCAAGTGGTGCAACTTTCCTTCTGATCTGAGGACAATCCTCAGATTTCGAAACAAGTCAAGGAAGTTTGTACCACTCAATTTCTCCTTATCGAGAATTGATCTGATTTGATTGTTAATGGATTGATTCGTTGCCATCTACAAAATAACAAAGTTCAAAGTTTTAGTATTTTTAATAATTAATTCTTTAAAAAATTAACTACCCAAGTTTATATAAAAACAATTAATTTTACGAAAAAGGCTAAGATCCTCATTGAGGTTCTACCATCACATCAGTTGATCTGCTAGCAATGATAGATTCAATAGGTAGATGACGTTCATCAATTTCAAATCATGTGCAATTCTTAGATCCTTATGGGACTCATGACACAAGTGAACAATTCACAAAATATCAAACATGACATGTTTAGTCCCATCCTTGCCTCGGTCAAGGTCTCTCCACTTAACCGATTAAGTCATCCAATTTGAGAACATGCGAGAATAAGTCTAGGTCTCATGCATAGATAATAATCACCTTGGGTTACAATTCGCATCCGTCTCACAAGATGCAAAAAGTAATTGCAGGTGATCTCAAATGATTGGACGGCATGACTTAAATTTTAGACGGGTATAAAAGTTTGATTTACAAATCAAAAGTGTGTACGAGGAAGCATGCATTCATCCATCGTAGCACAAGTTAAAAACATTTCTTAACTTAAGTCTAATATTGTTTTAATTTATGTGTGTCAAGTTGTCCATGTTAAATATTAATATAAAACCTAAATGTATTTAATATTAGATTTAGACAATACAAAAAAATAACATCATAACACGTTAAGAGTTATTATGAAAAACAAGATTTTAGTTTTAAATCATATTTAACCTTTAAACTAAATCAAGGATTTAGTTTTATAAATGGTTTGTGATTGGTTTCAAGTTTTTATAAAAACATTTGCAAGTAATATCAAGATATCAAGATAACAAGCAACTAAACAACCACAAGTATGCAAAGCCTCAAAGCGATGAAAAACCTATGATTGATCTCGTGAGCCATCACGAGGACCAACAAGTCAACTAAGTAAGTCAACATAACCACAAAGTGGGCTCCCACTTGCTCCAAGACCATCAAGAGCAAGTAGAACCCAAAATGAACATGAGGCCCAAATCTGCCTAAATATTTTAGTCGACTTCTAGGGCCCAAAACACATAGAAGGAGTCTTCTCTAGCCTGAGCTCCATTTGAGACTTTTAAGGCCTATGGGTTGTGAATTATCACACCAAGTTTGGGCTTCTATCTCCTTATAGAACTCCGGGAAATCACATTTTAATGCAGGTCACTCAGCAGCTCCGAATTTCACAATATGTCTTTAATTCTTTAGCCATTCCCATCCAAGCATCGGTTACAAATGATTAATGACTAAAAAAATTTAACCTATCATTAACCTACTGTAAAATGCCCAAACAATGGCTATAACCAACATCAAAAACATATTAATGAAGCCGAAACAATGGCAAATCCCCAAAACTGAAATTAAATGCAAATCAACACACAACATGTCACATTTGGTCTAGGTTTTCATCGGCTTTGCATACGAAACATAACAATAACATAAGATTATGAATATAACAAGGTGTTGGATAAGTCCATGGCCAAACATGCATGTATTTTCCATGGGAATAAATTTAAACAACAACAAACACTTGTTAGCCAACGAAATCGAAAGAATAATCAACAATTAATTAAACCCCCGATTGGTGCGTGTAACCAATGACCTTATGACCTTAATACCACATTTTATAAACCTTGTAATTATCATATATTTACAGAAAATATGGTCATAAGGGCTTTTTAAAACCCGCTTCATGAATCGTTTCAAAAAACGCGTTTTAGGTCATTTTACACGTACCCGGTAACAAACCCATTAAAGTATGCGTAACCCGTGGCTATGAGATCATTAGAAACATAATATAAGACCTTCTAAATATCTGTTATAAGTCGAAAATAAGTCCATATGGGCTGTTTTAAAATTGGATTAACAAAACCATCAAAAACACTTATTTTTAGCCATTTTTACGCATACCCGATAATCATATGACATCATATGATGGCTCATGATACCACTATAGGTGATTATCCATATTAACATGATATGAATAAATAATAAACGCAGCGGAAAATCACCTATGAACGGATCCATAGAGTCATATGATTAATCAATAAAAGGAGGGAGATAAAATATACCTTTATAGCGTAACCGGTTGAATGAAAAGATGACAATCACCAAGAACACCAATCAAATATGAAATCAAGTGATCAAAGGAGATCACCTCTATGATGTATCCACACCAGACCTCCTTGTATACCAATAGATGCTAGTCTTACACCTCGTAACCTTGTAAAACACTTTGAATAAATAAGATTCAAAGGATTTGATCAAAAAAAACATAAAAACCTCCATAGGAGAAGTCTTTTGGACGTTCATATCAAGAGAGAAAGAAAAGGTATGGTTTTGGTAACTAGTTAATACTATTTATTAGATTAAATGCCACATTAACTAGCACTTTTCATCCAAATGAAACTCCCTTTTCTTTTCATAATATGGTTGACCTATATTGGGCTTTGTGGGCCTTTCCATAAAGTTTTCCAAGTCCAATAACTAAGTACACTACTTAGTTACTAGAATCCTAATTGTGATCCCGAGTTACAAAAGTTGTTTATATACCGTAAATACGATAAACACGATATATGAAATGGTACCTCAGTGTATATGTGTGTGACCCCATAGGCCCATATGTGTCTAGCCATATAATTAGTTGTTATGACACGAGCATACTCCAACAACTTGTTTCCATTGCAAGGCAAGTGGACACTAGAACAGGAACTGCCCTCTTTATCTCGAGGAGTTGCGAGAAATAAAGAAGAAGGCTAAGCTTAGTGCTGCAGCATCTTCAGGTAACTTATATTTGATAGAGTCATTTAATCTTACATACAAATCAAATTCCTGGGTATATGATACGGGATGTGGTATTAACATTTGTAATACCATGCAGGGATTTGAGTTGGAGAGGAAGCTTACCTATGGGGAACAATTTCTACATGTGGGCAATGGCGCACAAGTAGCGGTTGAAGGTATAGGAACATTTAATCTAGTTTTACCTTCGGGTTTAGTACTGAGATTAAATAATTGTCATTTTGCACCTAAAATTGTTAGGGGTGTTATTTCCTTTTTGTGTATGTTCGATCATAGATTTATTCACACTATTGATAATAATAGAATTTCTGTTTTTAAAGATGGTTTATTCTATTTTGATGTAATTTCTTTGAATGTTGTTTTTGAAATTAACATGCATGATAATAATTCCAAGAAAAAGATTAATTCTGTTTTTAGCATGAATAAGAAGAGGAAGTTAGACAAGAACTCTTCTTATTGGCATTGTAGACTTGCCCATATTGGGAAGACTCGCATACAAAAGCTTCAACGTGATGGTCTTTTGGAAAATATAAATGATGAATCATTTGATAAATATGAGTCTTGTATCTCTGGAAATATGACCAAGAAATCTTTTAATAGCAATATTTAAAGGGCTACTAAACTACTTGGTTTGATACATACTGATGTGTGGGGACCACTTAGACATGTGTTAAGGAATTGTGCTAGCTACTTCTTAACATTTACGGATGATTATAGCCATTATGGTTATGTTTATTTACTTAAGCATAAACATGATGTATTTGAAACATTCAAAGTGTTTAAAGCAGAAGTAGAATTGCAACTAGGAAAGAAGATTAAAGCTCTTCGTTCTGATCGAGGTGGTGAATATTTAAGTCAAGAGTTTAAAGATTATTTAAGTGAGAATGGAATTGTTCAGAAACTTACTTCTCCATATACTCCATAACAAAATGGTGTATCCGAAAGGAGAAATCGTACATTAATAGATATGGTGCGATCTATGTTTAATCTTACAACTTTACCTTTATCCTTTTGGGATTATGCTTTAGAATCTGCTGTTCGTATTCTGAATATGGTTCCTACAAAGAAGGTTGATAAGACACCATATGAACTATGGAATGACAAAAGGCCATATTTGTCTTATTTAATGATTCGGGGTTGTGAGGCGTATGTGAAACGTGACTCTGGAGATAAACTCCAACAACGCTCTGTAAAATGTATCTTTGTTGGTTACCCTAAGGAAACCATGGGTTACTACTTTTATTATCCACCTGAGAGCAAGGTTATTGTTTCTAGGTATGGAGACTTCCTTGAAAATGATCTTGTAATCAAGAGATCAGTGGGAGAAATTATGATCTTGAAGAAATTCTAGAAGATACATCGTCTTCTGAAAATACTAGCGAAGAAATTCCAATAGAGCCAGAAAGTCTGGGAGCTCCACCGGAATTAATCCTCCACTTAGGTCTAAATGAACCGTACGTGCACCAAGCAAACTATGTCTTAACATAGAGGATGATGAGGAGGAGGTAGGGGATCTTGGTAAACCTGCTAACTACTGATTCACAATGCTTGATCCAGAAAAATCTAAATGGATAGATGCGATGAATGAGGAAATGAAATCCATGAAAATCAATGATGTTTGGATTCTTGTTGATACAACCAAAAATGCTAAAGTAGTGAAAAGTAAGTGGTTATACAAAAAGAAAACTGACATGGATTGTGAAGTACAATCCTATAAAGCACGTTTAGTAGCTAAAGGTTTTACTCAAACTTTTGGCATAGACTACGAGGAGACATTTTCTCCTGTAGTAGACTTACGAGCTATTAGGATTCTCGTAGCTATAACATCATACTATAACTATGAGATATGGCAAATGGATGTTAAAACTGCCTTCTTGAACGATCGCTTAGATGAAGACATCTATATGCAACAACCTAAAGGGTACGTTGATCCTAAATATCCAAACCGCGTATGAAAACTTCAAAGATCTATTTATGGTTTGAAGCAAGCATCGCGTCATGGAATAAATGATTTGATGAAGAAATCAAAAAGTTCGGATTTATTAAAAATCGAGATGAGCCATGTGTATATCCCAGAGCTTGTGGGAGTGATGTAGTGTTCCTAATTTTATATGTCGATGACATATTAATCATGGGAAGTAACATTCTAAGACTTAAGGAAGTTAAGGATTATCTTGGTAAATGTTTTTCTATGAAGGATTTGGGAGATGCTGCATATATTATGGAATTAAAATCTACCGAGATAGGAAAAGACGGTTAATTGGTCTTAGTCAAGATGCTTATATTGATAAGATATTGAAGAAGTATAACATGCTTAATTCCAAGAAAGGTTTTCAACCTACGGAAGTTAAGCATGAATTAAATCATGAGTTGTATGCATCAACACCCGAAGAGGTGGCTTACTTGCAGAAGGTGACTTATGCTTCGGCTGTAGGATATATTATGTATGTTGTAAGATGCACAAGGCCTGATGTAGCGTTTGCTCAAAACTTGGTCAGTAGATACCAACAGAATCTAGGGAAGCTTCACTGGACTGTTGTTAAACATTTTTTTGCAGTATTTGAGGAATGCGAAAAGAAATGTTTTGGTATTCAAAGGGTAGCCATATACATAACTAAAGTGGCTTGGATTAGGAAGTTTATTGGAGATCTTGGAATGATGCCTTCAATTAAAGAACCTATTGATATATATTGTGACAATTTTGCTGCAATAATATTTGCCAATGATCCTAGAGTCATGAAAAGGGCCAGACACTTTAAACGTAGATATCACTACGTTCAAGAAGAAGTTGAAGCTCGAGAAATAAAATTAATAAAAGTTCACACAGACGATAACGTAGCTGATACTTTTACTAAGGCTTTGCCTAGACCAAAGGTAGTTAAGCATGCCAAAGCGATTGGGCTGCAACTAGCTAGAGAATACATGCAATAAATCTGTTGATTAGTATTTGGATAAAGGATGTTAGACATTATTGAATTGATGAAATAAAGATAGAGTTTCGTTTATTTTCTGTTATTTGATTTTGTATCCTATTTTACATGTTTTAATCCATGAATAACTGTTATGTTCCAAATGTCCGTTGTCGATTATTAATATAGGAGTATTATTAAACTAAGACAATTCAAAATAGTGACAGAGTATACTTGAAAGTATACTGGTCAATTTTGAATGATATTTAATGGATCAAATATTGGACTTATCCCAACTATATGATTTTACTTTATGGATCTTTGTCATTAAGTAAATCGTAAATCGTTATCCTTAGACCTGAGATACTAGGAAACTGAATTGAATGTAGTGCATTTCTGTAAGGTAACCTAAAGCTAAACGTAACGGGTAGCTATAAGGGTTATTTTCAGAAGTGTTGGAAAGTTTGTAAGTTTCACTTGTAGTCAAAATGGGATTTGTTTCCTTCAAATTATTTTGAAGTATAATACAGCAGGGCCCCTCGGGGAAGAAGTAAGATGTTTGTGTGGCCACACCCAAATGTGTTTTGGTAATCTTGCTATATCCGTAAACGAGAAACAGAATGGTTAATAAAGGGATGACTAAGATCCATATCCTATTAACGTTATATTTGAAATGAAAGGATAATAATAAATGATGAATCATTTAAAAGGTTTTGCCATGAAACCTTACTAGAGTTGTACTAGTGACATTGCTAGTGTAACTAGACGCTAGTCATTGTAATCACGATATTCGAATTTTGTTCAAGTGGGAGTTGAAAGTTTATGGATTTAAAATTAATAGTCGTGTGATAGGATCGAACTCGGGATTACGGAATTGCACACAATACTTAAAGGGCTAATTTTATTTATTAAATATATTACATATATATTTATTAAATCAAACCGAACTTAACTAAACGATGGTTAAATAAATTAAGAGTTAAGTTAAATAACCATTATGGAATTATAGAAGGAAAAGGAAAGCGGAAAAGTTCCGGAAACACCCTTTGGGTGTGGTTCTACCGACGACCAAAGGAGGGGGGCAAAGGGAAACTTTTGTTTCCTAATTTTTGTTTACTTGGTGATCAACTTTTGTTAAGCACTATATAAACACCCATAACCACTCATAATTTAATCCATCCGTTCTCCCCTTTCTCTCTTGCGATCGACCAAACCAAACTGTTGGGAATCTAAGTTTATTAGATTCCCTTGTATCATAGATTTAAACACAAATCAAGCTAATTGATATTAACTTGCCTGTGCCTAGGAGGCAGGCAAGTATCGCAAGACTCACAAAGATCTAAGTCACTGTGAGCAACCTCAGAGGAGTCCATGTCAGAGACATTGTCAAGGAAGTCAAAGATTACTTGAAGGCATACTCATTGGTTGTGATGGACAACAGCCAAGATGTATCAGGGACTCTGAGGGGTTGAGGGTTAACAGGGGTGCCAATACCCTGTTAACACTCATTACACTTTGGACATACCTTAGTGTGTAAGAGACTATGAAGAAAAGGGAAAATATGTCAGCTCTGTTTCCCTAAAGCATTATGACAGACTACCAAGAATAAAAAAGCATCTTGTGACAGATGTCTAACAAGTGTCTGTCTAGTGTAGCCACCATCAACTAGTACTTGGAGTCAACCTCCTATCACTATAAATAGGTTATGTAGCCTAGAGTTAATGCTCAACACTTTAACACATTTCACACAGTAACTCTTAGAACTTGTTGAACCAAACAGCTGCGAGTGTGTTCATAAGTTAGGTTTTAGTTTATCCAAAGTGTGCATAACACATTGTCATCAAACAGTGTTATCCATAACACTTGTAATTCTTTATTATACAATAATAAGTATTACGTTTGAAAAGTAATTAAGTGCGTTGATTGCTTAGTTTACTGTTTCAAGCTTGGATTAGGGACTTTCAATTGGTATCAGAGCGGTGTTTGATATTAAAACCTTTATAAACATCGTTCTAAGTTTTATAATCAAGATCCACCATGCCTAAAACGAGCAATACACCACCACCACCACCACCATCTTCTGGGAACAACACTACTCCACCACCATCCTCACCAAGACTTACTCCTCCTCCTCAAAATGAAGATGATCTACCTCAACTTCTTGACTCAAGAGGCGGATCTCATTTCACCAACGTACCAGTCTTTGATGAAGATGATTTTACAAGTTGGAAGAGTCAATTCTTCGTATATCTCGACGAAATTGAACCATTTCTTCTAGAAATTCTAGAAAATGGACCTTATGTTCCCATGACGCTTACCTCTACTGATGAGAATCCTCTTCCCAAACCTCTCAAGAAGTGGACACCAGCTGATAGGAAATTGGCAAACCAAGATAAACATCTCAAGAGCATCATTATATCATGTCTTCCTAAACACATCATGAAGTCTGTGATTCAATGTCCTGCAACCAAACAAATGTGGACAGACCTTATCCTTGGTCATGAAGGACCTTCTGAAACTAGAGAAACCAAGATTCAGGCACTCATGCTTCAGTTCAATGCTTTCAATGCACTTGAAGGTGAAAAGGTTCAACAAACATATACAAGGCTGAAAATTCTTCTCAATGACCTTGCTATGAATGACGTCACCATTGCTCAAGCTGAAGTAAATGCCACATTTGTCAACAGCCTTCCAAGAAAATGGCTGAGTATGAATCAGACTCAGAGAGCTAATAACTCCATCAAGAATGACACCGTGGCTCAACTATATGGAAAGTAAAATTATGAAGAAGGGCTGATTGATACAATATACAAATTAGAGACTGAAAGATTTGTAGTTCAGGGAGCAACATCCAAAGCCTTGATTTCCACCTCACACTCTCATGACAGCGACTCTGATGTTGAAGAAGACATACGTAGCAGCCAAGAGTTCATGATAGACCTTAATGCTGAGTTTAATGAAAGAGCCTTACTAGCTAATCAAAGGAGATTCTACAAAAGATCAAGGAGAGTAGGATAAGCTAGCAAACAAACCGACAAATCTAAAGAAACTTGCTTTGCCTGTGGAAAACTTAGACACTTTCAAAAAGACTGTCCTTCCACAAAGACATCCTCGCCTTCTTATCTATCATCTTCCACCAAACCATACAAGTTCAAATCACAACATAACAACTCATCCCACCAATTCAACTCCTTTGACAATGAGAAGAAGGATTACAAGAACAAGTACAAGGCACTTAAAGCTGAGTTGGAACAGATGAATTTGAAGCTTGAAGCTTTGTCTAAGAAGAAAGGGGGTGATAAGAAGACTGAGAAAGGATTGGTAGCTGAAGCGTATGACTGGAATGATGAGCCACTAACTTCGGATGAAGAAGACACTACTAGAGTCAGGGCATTTATGGCAATAGCTGAGGATGAACCAGCTGTTAGGAAAGGAGATGCTAGATCAGGACAATGGGTTGACATCACAATAAAAAAGGTACACAGGCTTCTATCTATGTCTGAAAGTGATGAACACAAACATGTCCTTGATTACACCATTGTAGATTTACACTTTGTTGAGGAACAAAGAAAGAACTTGCTTGCTAAGTTTCACACTGTTAAACATGAACTGTTAACTGCTAGGGCTGAATGTGAAACACTTAAACAGGTTAATTCTGAAAAGATATCTCTTCAAAACGAAGTTAACAGGTTAACCTTAAGGAACAGTGCCTTAAATGATCAAGTATCTAAATTAAATAAGGTTATAGTAAAATAGCTGTGCAGTAGGTTCACTATAGATGAATTGCTTAATGATGAACTACATGCTGACATAAAAAGGGATATCTCTGCTAAAAAAACAAATTGAAAATTCTCACAAAACCCAAAGAGATTGTTTTCAAATCAAGAGAGACTATACATATGTTAGATCCCCTCTTGAAAGATGTACCTGTCTTTAAAGATGTGGTTGATTTACCACCCTTACCTGAACTCTCAGGAGTTGAACCCAACAGCTCTTCTAGAGGAGCTAAGGCTGAACCCAAAACAGATGTTGAGAAACCACCAGCTAAGGTATTTACTGTACCAGCTAAACAATCTGTTAAGCAAGTTGCCTTTAAGCATGTCTCAACAAAATCTGTGAACAAAGTTGATTCCTCAACTGAAGAACTCCTGTTGTCATTAATGAAAGAAGTAGAACTCTTGAAACTTCATATTAAGCCTTTCGCTGAATGCTCTACTTCCTATGAACCTAAGTCTATTCTAGGAGAACCTAAAGGTGAAAGGATAGTCAAACCTTACTATAATGTATGTAAAAACTCTCATCACATAACCATAGATCATGATAAACAAATGGCTATTAAGAGATCTCAGACACCTTCTAGGGAGAGACAACAGGCTTCTAGGAGACAATTAGGTAACTACAAACCTTATCCTCCTTGTAAATTTTGTGGATTCACAAACCATCACTCATATGAGTGCAGTGACTTTCCAGGATGTGATATCCGTGGAAGCTTCACACATGAGATAGCTAACTGTCCTTCACATCGTCAAAATTTCTACAGGAACTCATGAGTTGCTAATCAGCAATTCAGGGAACCCACTGGAAAGTGGGTTTACCATATGAACTAACCTGTTTCTATGTATCTGTGCAGAAACATCTTAAGGAATCGGTATGGTATCTAGACAGTGGTTGTTCTAGACACATGACAGGGATTCGACAATACCTGCATAGATACTTAAAGGAGCTACGTCCTAAAGTGGTGATTGGGGATAATTCTTCAGGCGAAACAGAGGGATACGGCTCAGTGAACTGCAATGGGATAACGTTTACAAGGGTTGCATATGTAAATGGTCTTAAGCACAATATTATTAGCATTAGCCAATTGTATGATGCTGACTACAAGGTTTTATTTACCAAGACTCAGGGAACCATATTCAACAAGAACAATAATGTGATGCTTATTGCACCAAGAAGAAGAGATGTGTATGTCATCAACATGGCTACTTGCTCTGAAGACAACTCCAACTGTTTTCTAGCCAAAGCCTCTAAAAGTGTCAATTGGTTGTGGCACAAAAGACTGTCTCATCTCAACTTTAAAAAAATCAACAAGATAGCCACAAAAAAACCTGGTTGCTGGTCTACCTTCAGTGACTTTTTCTAAAGACAAGACTTGTCCAGCTTGTGTCAAGGGAAAGCATCACATGTCTTCTTTAAAGACCAGGCAATCATTCTCTATTGACAAGTGCTTACATCTCCTTCACATGGATTTGTTTGGCCCTGTCAAACCTCAGACCATTAATCACAACAAATATACCTTGGTCATAGTTGATGAATATTCAAGGTATACATGAGCTTGCTTCCCCGGAAGGAAAAGTGATGCAGCTGATACTATCATGGCCTTCATAAGACAGGTTGAAAATATGAATGATGTTCGAGTAAAATCTCTAAGAAGTGATAAAGGTACTGAATTCAAGAATCAACAACTTGAATTATATTGTGATGAAAAGGGAATATCAAAAAACTTCTCTTCAGTTGGCACCCCTAAACAAAATGGTGTGTCTGAAAGAAGAAACATGACTCTGATTGAAGCAGCCAGAACTATGTTAAATGGTGCAGCTTTACCAAATCAATTTTGGGGAGAAGCTGTTCACACTGCATGCTACACTCAAAATAGGTCAATCATTGTCAAGAGACATGGCAAAACTTCCTATGAAGTTTTCAGAAATAGAGCTCCAGATGTAAGCTATTTCCATGTTTTTGGATGTCCTATGTTCATTTATAACTACAAGGATAAACTTGGAAAATTTGATTAAAAGGCTGATGATGGTTTCCTCTTAGGATACTCTCCAACTACCAAGGCCTTCAGAGTATTCAATACTAGAAGACAAGAAGTAGAAGAAACCTTTCATGTCAGATTCAATGAAGATGATGACGTCATACAGAGATCAAGAACAAAGGGTGATGAAATAGATTTTTAATCAATACAGGTCTTTCCCAAGTGATGAATTCTCAGAACCAAGACCTCTCTGTCATCACCATCATCTCACCAACACCCTCACTCCGTATGTTCCTGCATCTGCATTTGACCCTCTGTCAACACACAAATTTGAAGTTCCCTCTTCTTAGGGACTTCATGAAGAAGAACCACAGCCTTCGTGTAGTCCTTTTTCCACAACTGCTAAAGATGACTCACATATTCTTCAAATTCCTGAAGACTTACCTGTTGACGATGAATTTGTGCCCCTTGATATAACTGAAGTTAACACAGATACTGAGGTCATCTTTAAAGAGAGTCATCTTACTCACCAGGATGAAACTCAAATAGTGCTAGCTACCTCCACAACTGTCCCTGTCTATGATTCCCCAGGTCCCCAATCTAAATGGTCAAGAGATAAACATATTCTTCTTGTCAACATTATTGGGGAACCTAATGCAGGGGTTACTACTAGACAACAAATGCATGACTCAGAGTCGGCCTCAGCCAACGAATGTCTTTTCGCTGAATTTCTCTCTCAAATTGAACCTAAGAGAGTAGTTGAAGCTCTTATGGAAGATGGGTGGGTAGCTGCTATGCAAGAAGAAATTAATCAATTCAAAAGGAACAAGGTATGGACTCTAGTGCCAGCTCCACCTAGTAAGAACATCACATGTACTAGATGGATTTATAGAAACAAGATGTATGAAATTTGAAACATCATCAGAAACAAGGCTAGGCTAGTTGCACATGGGTATACACAGACTGAAGGGATTGATTATGATGAAACTTTTGCACCTGTGGCGAGACTTGAAGCTATCAGAATCTTCCTTGCTTATGCTGCATATACGAACTTCACTGTTTATCAGATGGATGTTAAGAGTGCCTTCCTCAATGTAGATTTGGCTGAGGAAGTATATGTTGAACAGCCTGAAGGATTCGAGAAAAGTGAGTTTCCTAATCATGTGTACAGACTACACGAAGTCATGTATGGGCTGAAACAAGCTCCAATCATCCTCAGCCTCTCTGGGACAGCGAACTGGCGACCATTCCCTTTATCTATTTCACTGTTACTAACTTAAATAACTTGCAGGCTGATGTTGTATAGCCAAATGTATAATCTATGGAGCAACCAGATGAAGGAGCTGATAAATTGATTCAGGATCAGCCAAATGAGGATGAGCCCATGCCTGATGTTGAAGAGGTTGTGCTTGCCTTAATAGAAAGCTTCTCTAAACCTGAATCCATGCCCGATGATGAGATTCTCCCTGAGGGGATGATTGAGGAGGAGGATGATGAAGAGGATGATGACCAGCAGTCTCTGTCTTCTCCAAAGGATATCATTGTGTCCACACCAGCTGTTGAAGCCACTCCTCCTCCCAAGGAAGCTGTAGTGACTCCTACTTCTGTTACCTCTGTCACCACAATGTTCCAAAGGCCTGCATATGATCCGACAGCCGAATTTTTGTTGTTTGATCATCCTACACAGACAAACTTTGACATATTGCCAAGAGAGGATGATTATGCATGACAAAGTCTGAACATCCATGACCTAGAGCCTGAACATTATGCCTTAGACATTGAATGCCTGTCAAGAAAGCTGGACATAATAAAATCTGAAATGCATTCCTTCACTGTCAGCTTTCCACAGATCATCACACAGGCGGTTAAGGATGCTGTCACTAAGCCTATTAAGGATGGTACAAGAAAAGGAATGTCCCAAGGACTTAGTCATTTGTCCACTCGTATCAAAGATGACATAGCCACAGCGGTCCTTGCACTTTTCTCTGCTCATGAGTTGACTATATATAGAGAGTTTGAGGTTGTACGATCTAGGCAAATTTGTCACACCAACTTCATAGTTGATCGTGTTCATCGCAACACAAATGGTAACTACAACCAACTGTTGAATATTTCCAGAGATTTAAGAACCAGGAAAAGAGAAATGGATGCCTCTGTTGAGCATATTGCTAAATACATTTAGGAACGTTCATCCAAACGTCTGAAAAGACAGGCTGAACGTGAGGGGGAGAAGCAAAATGTACTTAACCTTGAATCAGCTAAGCAAAGCTCAGGATCAGCTGACAACACTATCCCTTCACCCATACCTCTCAAAGTCATCACTCTAATAACCATACCTGATGATGAGGATGAAGTTATGGGGGAGCAACAGACAAAGGATGTAGTTGATTCATTAAAATCCCTGACTCTGGTTAACACCAGCGAGGCTGTGGATGATGGTGAACCAGCTGCCAAGAAACTTAAGTTCACCGTTAGCTCCCTACCCAAAGCTATACAAAACTAAGCTCAGATGGCTTTCCTCAAACAAGCCGAAGAGCTAAAGAACAAAAGTATGTTATCCTCTGTCTCGAAGAAAGGAAAGGAAATAGCTGTGGTAGACTCAGACGCCAAGCTGAAGAAAATAGCTGCGATGCTAGAGACAGGAGGATCCACCACTGAACTATCCCAATTCACAACCTTTAAAGCAACAAATGAGAACCCTCTAACGGCTGAAGAAATTGAGAAATAGGCTATTGAATTCAAAAGTTTAAATTAAATCAAGAAAGCCAAGGAGCTTAAAGAGGCAACTCTGAAAAAAATGACTCCACAACAAAGGGAGGATAAATGACAAAGTTTGAAAGAAATGGAAGTCAAACGCACAGAGGCGCTGAAAAAGGTAAAAGATGACTAAGATGCCTGCGTTAACAACAGGTTTGAACCTGGAAAATCACCAAGTTCAAGTATACTATTCACAAGTCTACTCATACACCACAAATGATTTTGTGGAGAGATAATCAACAGGCCAATATGGATCTCTTTGAATACTTTATGTTAAAGAATCTTGGCTTGTCTGAATGGTTTGAACTTGAGGCTTTAGCTGCGAAGAGGACTGGACAGGAAAATTTTACACTTCTTAAGACTCTCAAAGCTAAGTTTAATTGGGTTAAAGAAATTGTAGCCAAGCTCAAGGTAGATCCCCCACCACAGCTGTTTGAACAAGATCTTCCAAAGTCTGGAAAGAAAAGAAGAAGGATGACTCAATTTATTAAGGAAACTGATATGAGTTAAATTACTCATATCATTTATATCAATAAACACTCAAAAAATTCATTAATTGTATAAATATTGCCTTGTATATGTTTGTTTGTTGTTTCATGTGTGGAATGTTCTTCACTCAAATTCCAGGTGTCTATTAAATGGGAGATAATTTGCACACTCTTTATTTTGATTGAGACACTCACAGTAAAAGCATATAAAACACACTGTGTATTATTTGATACACACAATAGAGTGTTATAATAAAAAATGAGTATGCGAATCAATTCCCCTATTAAATGTCTTAATAAACTAACTTGAGCACCTTAATTTTTTAATGATTTTAAATGAAAAGAACGTGTTGGTTTTAGCATCATGTCTCTCATTAGTTTGGTTAAGCATAAACGAACAAACAAAAACATTGAGTTGTATGCGTGTTTGTTCGGCTCATTTACAATCATATTTAATACGTTAGAGTATCATCCATAATTACATTAGGTTATTAATAATCTACGGAGTAATAAGCTTCATATATTCGTGTTTTTTAACTTTTTTTGTATGTTCTTTAATGTCGTTTACACTTTATTATTATAGTTGCAGCTACCACACCAAACACATTTACAAAATAAAAACCCACATCTCATAGCTGCAATTTTCAGCTACTAGTTATCTGAAAGTTTATGGACTTAAAATTAATAGTCGTGTGATAGGATCGAACTCGGGATTACGGGATTGCACACAATACGTAAAGGGTTAATTTTATTTATTAAATACATTATATATATATATATATATATATATATATATATATATATATATATATATATATATATATATATATATATATATATATATATATATATATATATATATATATATATATATATATATATATATATATATATATATATATATATATATATATATACGTATATATATATATATATATATATATATATATATATATATATATATATATATATATATATATATATATATATATATATATATATATATGTATATATATATATATATATAATAAATCAAACCGAACTTAACTAAACGATGGTTAAATAAATTAAGAGTTAAGTTAAATAACCATTATGGAATTATAGAAGGAAAAGGAAAGCGGAAAAGTTCTGGAAACACCCTTTGGGTGTGGCTCGACCGGCGGCCAAAGGAGGGGGGCAAAGGGAAACTTTTGTTTCCTAATTTGTGTTTACTTGGGGATCAAGTTTTGTTAAGCACTATATAAACACCCATAACCCCTCATAATTTAATCAATCCCTTCCCCTTTCTCTCTTGCGATCGACCAAACCAAACGCACCTTAGGGTTCTTTGGTTTTCGATTTTGCTTAAATTCCACAAGCGTTGAAGTTCCGGTTTTCAAGTGCTGGACTCACGGTTAACCTGTTGCATTACGTGTGTACAAGAGCGTAATATAGTTTTGCTTTAAACTATATCTTGGTATTATTCTTCACAAACCCTAATTGGTGATTCGTCGGTGATCTTGTGGATCTTTTCTAGGATAAAGGTGTGTAACCCTAATCGATTAATTATAATTCTGTTATTAGTGATCTTGTTAAATCGCTTCCGCTATAACGTGCTTTGATCTTTGTTATGATTATATAATTGTTATGAATGTCATAAACCATCAGTGGCATCGAGAGCCGTTTTAACATGTTATAATTATCGAAGTCTAAAGGTTTTTTTTAACTAATGGTGATTTGAATTAAAAATTACATGTTGTTTTTTAGGTTTTAACAAAAAATAAGGTTTTGTTTCTTTTTTTTTTAAATCGGCCTAGCCAAATTTTTCTTTAGAAAAATATATTTTGTAACCCTAAAATTACATGGTATAGATCTTTAGATGATTGCATAAATTAATTGTTATGTCATGTTTGGTTACGATCCATAGTTTTTTAATTGTTACGAATATGTGGGAGATCCATGACGAACATGCATGTTTATTCACGAATCATGGGATTTTATATGCTATTTGCTTTATTTGATTCAAAGTTTTAAAATTAGGGAAGACTTTTTATGTTTATAAAAACCCTAGAATTTATGATCTTTGAATAAATTGTTATGCATGTGGCTATTTGATTTAGTTTTTTTTAGTACCTACTTGTTTTCATACGTTTTATATTAATTGTATGTTGTAAACAAGGGTAACTTTTTCCAAGAAAAATTAATATGGACTAAATCATATAAAAATTAATCAATTGTTTTGAGATCTAATTTACATATGATTTGCGTTGATTGGAATTACAAAAATAACTTAACGGCCTACTCAATTTTGACAAACTATAAAGTGGGTATAACGCACCGCTAGTCGTGTACCCGGTTAAGGAAGGAGGTGTTATGCTTTAGTGCTGACCAAATTCCCAGCTTGCCTGTGCGTCAAAGTTGAAATTACCTACGGTTATTATTTTCATAATTCCTTAAGGTTGATTTAACCCCAAATTCGCATCCGAAACATAAGGAGTAAAGTTATTGCTTTGTGCTTTAGTCAAGTTCTAGGAACGTGTGGCGTGAATTGTTGTAGGTTAAATTTTTTTATTGGTTTAACCAATACCTCAACTTGCAAATATGTGGCGAAATTTTTAGTCTCACCAAAAGGTTTACTAAAAGGTTTTATTAAACTGATGCTATGGAGATGTATGCATGATTCTCCATACATGATTTTGACACCAAAATCAGTACCCCTAAATTTAAGTCTTATGCCATCTAGTTGACGAACACTTGAAGTTACAATTGTTGTTAAATGAGATTTTGGATGATGTTGTAATGGAGAGAAAACTTCATGACTGAATGAGATTGCACATGAAGGTTTTACGTTCTTTAGACTAGTCGACTTAATTGAGTTACTTAGTGAGATCTAGAAACTTAAGGCATAAAGTAGGGATGAAACATGTTTACGATGCAAAGACACTTTTGGAAACGTAAATCCCTAAAATATCTAGAAATTGCAAATTTGTTTGTCAATTATTGTACGACAAGTTACCATGTTGAGTACATTTGTCACTACCAGATCAACTGATGTGATAAGTTTATGTCAATGTGGATTCTAGTTTCAAGGAAAATACTATGGTTTTATTACCGGGGTAATTTTATTTTCTTGAATGGTATTAGCAAAAATACTAATGTTTGAACTTATTTCGATAGAAATGGCTCAACCCGAAAACATTATGACTTTGAGTTCTGCGTTTAAAGGTTTCTTTGATCGTCCTGAACTTACTGTCCCTAACCTCAATGATTGGTATCACTCACTAAGAATATTTCTGAGAGCAGTGGGTACTATCGACATCTTAACTACTCCTTATCCGGAGGATCTTGCTGAAGGAGCATCTGATGCGCAAAGGCTTGAACATGCTGCTAATGTTAAGAAGCACTCTGAGGTGGCTGCTTTAATGTTAGGAAGAATAGATCCTCCACTTCAACAGAAGTATGAGCTATGTTCTCCTAAGCGAATGCTTGATGAGCTCAAGGCGTTCGAAAAGCCGCAAGCTGTGGAAATATACGACTTGGTAGACACTCTGCATAGTTGCAAGCAAGCTCCTAGAAAGTTTGTAAGTGCCTGTTATATGGAGATGAGGGGTTATATGGAACAACTCATTGCACTAGGACAACCCTATGATCATAATATGGATATCAACTTGATCAACAGGACCCTTAACAAGGACTTAAATGATTTTGTTCGAAACTATAATATGCATTACACGGGGAAGACAATTAATGATTTGCATGCAATGCTAATTGACTTTGAAAAGGGGTTAAAGGACAAGGCATATACTTCTACTCCTACTGTGCTTTATGTACAAAAGGGTGGAGTGAGTAAGCCAAAACCGCACAAGAACAACAATAAAGGCAAAGGCAAAGGCAAGGGTGATAAGGGCAAACAAGTTGCGACTTATTCTAAACCTAAGCAAAACTTTGTCAAGAAGAATCAATCTCAGAAGGATGAGACTTGTATAGGTAACTATCCATATTAACATGATATGAATAAATAATAAACGCAACGAAAAAGCACCTATGAACGAATCCATAGAGTCATATGATTAATCAATAAAAGGAGGGAGATAAAATATACCTTTATAGCGTAACCGGTTGAATGAAAAGATGACAATCGCCAAGAAAACCAATCAAATATGAAATCAAGTGATCAAAGGAGATCACCTCTATGATGTATCCACACCACACCTCCTTGTATACCAATAGATGCTAGTCTTACACCTCGTAACCTTGTAACACACTTTGAATAAACAAGATTCAAAGGATTTGATCAAAAAAAACATAAAAACCTCCATAGGAGAAGTCTTTTGGACGTTCATATCAAGAGAGAAAGAAAAGGTATGGTTTTGGTAACTAGTTAATACTATTTATTAGATTAAATGCCACATTCACTAGCACTTTTCTCCCAAATGAAACTCCCTTTTCTTTTCATAATATGGTTGACCTATATTAGACTTTGTGGGCCTTTCCATAAAGTTTTCCAAGTCCAATAACTAAGTACACTACTTAGTTACTAGAATCCCAATTGTGATCCCGAGTTACGAAAGTTGTTTATATACCGTAAATATGATAAACACGATATATGAAATGGTACCTCAGTGTATATGTGTATGACCCCATAGGCCCATATGTGTCTAGCCATATAATTAGTTGTTATGACACGAGCATACTCCAACAGCTCCCACTTGCGCACGTCATAATAATCATGTAATTATACAAGCAATGGTTAGCGTCTAGCCACACGCCAATGCCCCCAGAAACATATGAGTATAGTTTCTCAAACATCTCATTTAAATGGTTTAGATATCAATCATCCTTTTGTTTCAGATACTTTGTTAAACTTTAGACATGGATCAAAAGTCATTCCTAAGTTTAACTATTCTGTTTCTCGATATAGATATTGAACTAGATTACCAAATTAATCAAGTATCATCTTAATCACATTTGGGTGTGGCCACACATACATCTGTACAATTCATCGAGGGGCCCAGTAGTATCTAACTCCGATACATGTGGAGGAACAAATCCTATTTTGACTGCACGTGTCATTCATGTGTTTCACATCGCACCTCAAAATGGTCTTTATAGCAGCCTTGTTCAGAACAATGTTGAACCATATCAAAGATTGACATTCCACACATACAAAACCTACTTGCATCTCAAGTCTAAGGATGAGAGATTCAACCACTTGCGAGATTCACTATTGACGCCGATCCATGCAGTGAATTCTCGTAGGTTGGGTCAATCCAATGTTCATCCAATGAACACATGTGAGTTTGGCGGCATCATCAATTAATATTCATTCCAAATGAATATGACCAACTCACATTTGTCTTAACTCCACAATACTCCTATATTGTCAACCGACAATGGATAATTTAGAATAATAAGATTACTCTTGGATTTTAAACATGCAAATATAGGACACAGTTGATATAAAATAAAAACGATATACCTCATATATCAATTCATTATATAATAAAAACTGTTTTGCATCCCAATTATTCAAATTCTAACATACACAAATCTACATGAAACTACCAGTTGGTCAAAGTCCAATGCCCCTAGCATGCTCAACATGTTTGGTACAAGACATTGGTTTAGTAAACGGATCAGCTAAGTTGTTATCTGTGTGACCTTTAAGAATACGAATATCACCTTCTTGAATTACTTCTCGAATGTAGTGATATTTTCTCCGAAAATGTTTGGCATCCTTTTGAACTCTAGGTTCATCGGCTATAGTAATTGCACCTGTATTATCACAGTACATTTCCATAGGTCTATCATTACTGGGAACAACGCCAAGCCCAGAAATGAATTTACGTATCCAAATTGCTTCCATTGCAGCTTCACAAGCAACTATGTATTCAGCTTCTGTATAAGACATCGCAGTAGTGCTTTGTTTAGAACTCTTCCAATCAACCGCGCCTCCGTTCATCACGAAGCCATATCCAGTTTGTGATCGAAGATCATCACGATCTGTCTCCCAACTAGCATCAGTGTAGCAAGTAACACCAAGCTCAGTTGTTGAATCACCTCCATAAACAAGAAACATATCTTTAGTATTTCGAAGATACTTTAATATGTTCTTTACAGCAGTCTAGTGACATTTACCTGGATTCTGTTGGTATCTACTTGTAAGGTTTTGAGAGAACGCTACATCAGGTCTAGTGCACCTCACAGCATACATGATGGATCCTATAGCCGAAGCATAAGGCACTCCTTTCATTCGCTTCACCTCTTTAGGTGTGGAGGGACCTTGAGTTTTACTCAATTCTACATTGGATTGCATTGGTAGACTCCTACGTTTGGAGGCATCCATCTTAAACCACTTTAAGGTTTTGTCAATGTATGCACTCTGACTCAAACCGATTAATCGCCTTGATCTATCTCTGTAGATCTTTATTCCTAGAATGAACGCCACCTCACCCAAGTCTTTCATGGCAAAACATTTTCCAAGCCATGATTTTACATCTTGTAGCATTGGAATATTGTTTCCCATGAGTAATATGTCATCGACATATAAGACTAGGAAAACGACGATACTTCCACTAGCTCTTTTATATACACATGGCTCATTGGGATTTTGAGTGAAACCAAACTTCTTGCTTTTACCCATAAATGGATCTTTGAAGCTTACATACGTGTCTGGGATGTTTAGGATTCACGAACCCTTCAGGTTGCACCATATAAACGTCTTCGTTCAGATGGCCATTCAAGAAGGCGGTCTTGACATCCATTTGCCAAATCTCATAGTCATAGAACGTTGTTATGGCTATAAGAATCCTAATAGCTTTAATGTCTGCAACTGGCGAGAAGGTTTCTTCGTAGTCAACCCCATAGGTTTGAGTGAAACCTTTTGCTACAAGACGAGCTTTAAAGGTGTGTACAATGCCATCCATATCGGTCTTCTTCTTGAAGAGCCATTTACTCGCAACCGTCTTATAGTTAGGAGGGAGGTCAACTAAGATCCAAACTTCGTTGTCCCTCATGGATTGCACTTCCGCATTCATAGCTTCAAGCCACTTATCAGATTCAGGATCCGACAATGCAGCTTTATAGTTAACGGGTTCACCATGATCCCCTAACTCATGTTCCTCAGCATCGATATAGAAACCATATCAGTCAGGTGCGTGAGATATCCTTTCAGATCTACGAATGTGTGACAATCCGTCAATTTATGATTGATATTTTATTCTCGAATATTATTTAAAAACATTATTTTAATGTTACAATATGAACTCACATATTTTTGGGAAGAAATTTGGATTTACGTCTTGGAGTAGCATCGACTACGTCTAAACCGGAGGATTCTACGTTACGTGCTTACGTTTACATACACCGTCTTTGGTGACAGTCCGACATTTCAGAAAATAAATTTATCCATGAATATTATTTTGGAGTTTTAAATTTGAGCTAGTTCATAAACTCACAAATTTACGAGAAGAGATTAGGACTTACGATTTTATTTTAACGTCCTTTACGACTAAACCGGAAACCTTAGGATTACGTATTTACGTTTTCAAACTCCGTTTTTGATGAGACAATTTTTATTGGATTCGTTTTGTGACGTTGATTCATAATTTATAAAAACGTTTTTCGTAAAACGACCCGAGGGCACGCAAATCGAGGAAACTAGAATCGAGGAGTACCCGTAAATAAATGGGGATGAGACAAGTGGGACACTTGTCCCACCCCCATCAAAACCGGCCATATAACATAGTTAAACCATGAGGTGTCACAACCTCATAAACAAGTTAACACATGTTAACTTGTAGCTTACAAAATAAGCCAATACTCCTTAAAACCATTAGCAACACCCACACACATCATTTCACACATTCAAAACCACTTCAAACACTCTCTTCCTCCTCCATTGTGCCGTCCCATTTCTCCCCAAAAACACCCAATTTGATCTTGATTCCACCACAAAATCATGTGTTATTTACACATATGTTGAAGCCACTTTGAAACCCTATTGATTGGTGGTGCTTATAACATCCAAGGAGGAGTTTTCATGGAGTAGTAGAGATGATTTTCCATAAGGTATTCATGAAGAATGGTGTTCTTGAAGATGGTGTTGGCTATGCACAAGTTTCTCCATCAAAAACCATGTCCAAATCATAACCTACATCAACATGGTGGTATAAAGATTGTCCTTCTCATCTTCTTGTTATTTTGATTATGTAAACATGTATTTATTTCCTATTGTATATGTATATGATGATTATATGATGATAAAAAATGTTATGTGGGGATTTGTTGTTGATAAACATGATTAAAAAGGTGAAAAACCATATGAAACAAGGTTAAAATCTTGGTTAAATTTGATGGCAGTATAAAACAGTAAAGAAACAGGTCATGGACTGATAAAATGATGAAGTATAATGTATTTACAGTAAGCTATGGGTCTTGTACACATGTGAGAGTTGGCCATGCAATGGAATCATTGTAATGAGTGAGATATGATCAAAACAAGTTTAAGATACAAATTTGAGTTCACTGTTTTGGACGAATTTTAGAAAATACTTAGAGGATGATTCAACAGTAGCTATAGAGGAGTTAAATGTAGCACATATCATTTAGATTATGTGATAAAAATTTGAGCATCTATCTCCATATAGAACTCTAGATATGGTAAAAATGGTAAACATGAAGATAAAAATCAGATTTTTGGAATTAATGTTTATTATTATTATATAAGCACTCACATTTTAATGTATAAAATGTAAAATAAAAACCCACTAACTTATGGATTTTATTTATATAAGTATGTAAAAGGTTAAATAAGTGGACATTTTATAAAAAAATGGTAACTTGTTAAGTTTTATAAGTTATAAAACTATAAACTTGATTTTTATGACTTTTTCGGCTATCGCCGTAAAATTAACGTTTTTGTTAAATAAAAATTAGATGGTTGGACCCGTCTAATGTAAAGTTTATAAAAGTCATGTACTGATGTATAAGTAACTAATACAAGTAAAAACCGATAAAACCCGAACTATAAGAAATACGGACATTTACGAGCTAACTAAACATATTGGACTAATAATTGGACTTAATAAGATAAATACTTGTAAAAAGAACTTATTGGGCTTAGCCCATTTGGGCCCAACATGGAACGTTTAAATACTGATAATATAAGTACAAAGTGGATTAAAACAAGTTAAATAACTTATAATAAGTTTATTGGACTTAAAACGTGTAAATAGGTAAAACTAGTAAACTAGTATAAAAGTTATCGACATATAACACTAGAATGAGTAAACGAGAATATGTAAACCCACTTGATCATCATATATAAAGAATCAGAATATGTATACATAATTGTTATTTTTATAAAGTCATTGGACATGAGTCTAAGACGAGTATTATTTGTCTAGGTTTCCGTGATTGAAGCACGTACCGTATGTCCGAATTGCCGATAACCAGCCTTCCCACATCAACGTGAGTTCATAGCCTCGCACTCTTTTAAATGTTTTTATAAATGTTTTATAAACCCGCGAGGGAGATAACATGTTAGTTTTTATAAAATAGGACACCATTTGTCCCGATTGTTTGTTTATTGATTTGGACCCGAATGATTGAATGACCCGATTGTATGACCCGATAAATGATTAAAGGACCCGATAGATGAAATAAAATGGATTATTAAAGTTAGGTTATGTCACTAAAAGTCCCATTAGCATGAATTGTGAACTACCGGGAGTTGGTAGACGCTTATGCATTTAATAGTACTATTTGGGGACGATCACCCCAGTTCGCGGCTTGACGGTTGATCCCCGTCGTGCCACATTGATTGGTAAGCGAATTTATGTATGAGAAGATTTCCATAGCGTGACCTTTGTGACGACACGCTACTTTAGATGGGCAAAATTGGTATCGGGTTAGCTACCCGTTGTTGGTTTAGTAAGGTAACAATGTCATGCGGCTTATAATAATCCAAACTAACAAAATAATACTAGACGCTCATAATTACGATGTATTGCCTGACTAGCAATACTGGGTCATACTATTGATATTATGTTTGTGTTTTGGTTTTCATAACCATACTCATATAACGGTTTTTTATTTTCATACAACGTCGTAAGACGTATTGTATGACGTTTTTACGACATTGGCTCGTATAATGATTTTTAAGGCTTTTTATAACCATATTCATATAATGGTTTTATTTAATCTATACAACGTTGCAAAAACGTATTGTATGGTGTTTTTAACGATAATGATTGGTATAACGATTTTTAGGGAAAATGCCTATATTATGATTTTCGATAAGAATTTGTATAAAACGACTTTGGCTATTTTATGGCCTATTAAAATGATTTGTACAAAATGATTTTTCTGTAATAATTTTATACTGATGTTATATTGATGGATTATATTAAACTTTATGAATTCACTCGGCGTTATCGCTGACCTTTTCTTTTAACATGTTTTATCTCAGGTACTTGAAGGTAATTCTCGGGAAGACGACAAGAATTCATGGCCCGCACTTAAATTATAATTTCCATTCAAATGTTTTGTAAAACCTGTATTAAATAAAATGACTTGGGACCGATGTAACTTTGATATTGATGAATGGAAATGCTTTATTAATAAACGACGCGATTTTTATGCGTTGTCTATGATGTGAGTAATGTGCTATCCTGTAACACCAACGAGTCTTCCGCTGTACTGAGTTGAGTAAATTTGGGGGTGTTACAGAATGGGAATTACATCACTTTGAGATTCGACATTTTCATGTTCAACCTCTTGGTGATGTTCGCTAGTGATCTCAGAATGTTGTGCATCCTGACTTTGAATTTCATCAATGTCTACGGTGCTCCCACTTGCTTCTTGTGATATGAGACTACTCTCAAGAAACTCAGCATACCGAGCAACAAATATTTTGTTCTCGGGTGGGTAGTAGAAGTAGTAACCCATTGTTTCCTTTGGGTATCCTACAAAGATACACTTGATAGATCTGGGCTCAAGTTTTTTTGGTGTTTTTGTTTAACGAGAGCCTCACAACCCCATACTTTCAAATAAGACAAGTTCGGGACTTTCCCGTGCCATATTTCATATGGAGTCTTATCAACCTTCTTAGTTGGAACCATATTGAGTATGCGTGCAGCAGACTCTAGAGCGTAGCCCCAAAAGTACATTGGCAAAGTGGTTGGACTCATTATTGATCGAACCATGTCAAGCAAGGTTCGATTTCTCCTCTCTGACACCCCATTATGTTGTGGTGTATAGGGAGGAGTAAGTTGTGAGACAATCTCATGACTCTTAAGATGATCTAAAAAATCAAGGCTTAAATACTCGCCTCCTCGATCAGATCGAAGTGCTTTGATTGTCTTCCCGAGTTGATTTTCTAGCTCGTTTTGGAAGGTTTTGAACGTTTCAAAAACTTCATGTTTATGTTTAATCAAGTAAACATAACCATATCTACTAAAGTCGTCAGTAAATGTAACGTAGTAGTTAGCTCCTTCTCTAGACGTGGTTCTAAATGGACCACATACATCACTATGTATGAGTCCAAGAAGATCGTCAGCTCTTTCACTTGCATGAGTTAAAGGCTTTCTTGCCATCTTGCCAGATATACAAGATACACATATATCAGATTATTCATCATCAGTTGACTTTAAAAGCCCATCATGTTGCAGCTTCACAATGCGTTTCTTGTTTATATGGCCAAGTCGACAATGTCATAGAAAAGTAGAATCCAAGTTGTGCTTGGACTTCTTTTTGCTACAAATATAAATAGAACCCTCATTTGATACATGATTATGCATATCAATTTCAAAGATCCATCACGAGGAATAGCATTAAAATAAAATACATTATCCTTCGAAACTTGAATAGTACCATAATCAATAAATTTATGTGAAAAACCATTATCCCATAAACGCGAAAGAGAAATAATTCCTCTAGTAATAGAGGGTGAAAAATGACAACTGTCTAGTACTAGAATCATTATTCTAGGGAGGATAAGATCATAGCTTCCTATGGCTTCGACAGCTGCACGGTTGCCATTGCCCACGTGCAAGTCCAAAGCGCCTTTATTTAACTTTCTGATACCTCTAAGCCCCTGAATAGTATTACAAATGTGAGTACCACAACCAGTGTCATATATCCAGGTATTAGTTTTAGGGAATGAGTAGAGTTCTATCATGAAGATACCTGATGTGCCGGACGTGCCGGCTTTGTTCTTCTTTTTGTCCACTTCTGCCAGGTAGTAAGGACAATTCCTTCTCCAGTGTCCAATCTCGTGATAGTGATGACACTCTACATCCTTAGCAGGATGCTCCTTTTTGCCAGGTGGGGGGAACTTGTGTTTAGGGTCATGAACCATAGTGGATTTTCCCTTGAACTTCTTACCCTTGCCTCCTTTAGCTTGTGGCTTCGATTTTTGTATATGACCTTTCTTGATAGCAAGAACAGAGGGAGCTTTCTTAGGCATACCCTTCTCTGCAAGCTTCAGCATGGCATGCAGTTCAGGTATAGTCTTCCCCATGCCATGCATATGATAGTTCTGAACAAACTGATCATAGTCTTTGGAAAGTGAAGTGAGTATGAAGTTCACTCCTAAGACTTGTGGCATAGGGTAGCCAAGTCGGTCCATCTGATCAAGGTAGCCTTTAATTCTCAACACATATGTGCTGACAGATTGGCCTCCTCCTGCTTGCAGTTATGAAACGTAATAAGTGTGAAAACACTTATCCTTTTACCACTTAATTATAATAATAACCAATCCAAAACGTGTATTTTATGTCGTAAATGTCGAAATTATGCGTGGTTTGTGTTTTTGTTGTGATTTAGGACCAAAATATAAAAGGAAAGAAAACACGGGCTTTCACGGGCTTTTATCGAAGAAAAAGACAAAAGACGAAGTCAAAAGATCAAGAGTGCAAAAAGAACGGAAGTCCAAGGCCTATTCTGAAGATTTATCGAAGAAAAGTCTAAAGACGGAAGTTAAATGAAGTTGGAAAACTCAAGTCTAATTAATGAAGAAATTACAAGACGAGTTTAATTAATCCCGAGACAAAGTTGAAAAAGTCGAAGAATTTAGAAGACGAAAAGACGAGAAAGAAAGAAAGAAGGAAGCTTCCAACACATGCTAACCTCCCCTATCCCTATAAATAGAGCCTTCCTACCTCATTTTCATTTTGGTGGCTAACTTGACAAACTAGTCTTCTACCATTTTCATTACTTGCACATTTATTTTCTTGTCATTTACTTAATTGTCATTTAATTACTTGTCTTGCACCTTAAATTTCATGCCTTTAATTTCAAGTAAGTCTTTTAGATTTGTTATTGAATCTTATTTTTAATCAAGTTCTTATTTTTAATATCTCATTCTACCTTTCTTCTTTTGCTTAATCTTTATGTTTATGTTCTTATTGTTATGCTTATTTGATTAAATGTTATGTTTTATGCTTTTGGTTGTTTTGGATAATTGATTTTATAGCTTATTTATGTTTTTCTTAAATTTACTTAAGTTTTATAAAAGTTATTTGCATTAAAAAGTCGTCTTTATATATTTTATCATTTAGTGTTTCTAAAAGTTTTTAAATTTTATCTTATTAGCTTTTTCTTACACGTGTTTTGATTAAGTTTTTAGTCTTGTGCTTATTTGGTTAATAGCTTATTTTTAGTTGTGTTTATTTACGTTTTCCTTTACTATATTCCGATCAAAGCCATCGAAAAAGGGCTTTGTCATTTCGACCAGCATTCCGATTGCTGGATCGGAAAAGGGTTTTGGATTCCTATCAGGGTTCCGATCTGGATTCCGACAGGGGTACTTTTGGGTGCATTCCGATTTGACATTCCGATCAGGGGTGTTTGTTTGGTATTCCGACAGGAGGTGTTTTGGACATTCCGATAGGACCTAGTTTCCAATATTCCGACGAGATTACGATTCTCATTCCGATAGGTTCCAAGGATTGTTATTCCGATAGGGGATTCCGATCACATTCCGACAGGGGTACTTTTTGGTGTATTCCGATTACATTCCGACGAGTACATTCCGATCGGAATGTATTCCGACAGGTATAGTATTTAATCTTTTGTCTTAGTTTATTTTTAAGTTTGCATTGTTTTAAGTTTTCAAATTGTCATTTTTATTAACTTGTCAAATTTAATTTTCGTCGAGCTTTAATTTTACGTCATTTAATTTCTCGTCGTTTACTTTTAAAGTTTTAAATTTTGCATCATTTATGTTTTAATTAGTTTTAGCTTTAATTATCGTCATTTAATTTAACGCTTTGCACATTTATTTTACAACAACCAAAAATATTATTTCCACCAAAAGACGACTGAGTCGCACTTAACTGGTAGTCAATTCGAAAAGATCGGACGATAACTTTTAACCCTAGCAAAAACACGACTTTCAAATGGCGCCGCTGCCGGCTCTTTTCGGTATGATTAACGGTTTTCTGTGAGTGACGCGTTGAATTTTGGGATCCGTTCACTCGTGAATGTTACTTTTCTTGCTCAAAAATTTTCAAAAATCCATAAAAATTAAAAATTGTTAAAAATCCATAAAAGTTAAAAATTCTCAAAAATCCGAAAAGATTTTTATTTTATTTTTACACGTACATATATATTCTCTATTTCTTTGGTATCTTTTCTTTTTCTTTTGCAGGTGTATGCGTACTAGATCTTCAACTTATTCTGAGCCCGAGACTCGTGAAGATTTAGATATGGCTGGTGTGTAAAACAACAATAACCCACCGCACCTCAACAATAATAATAACAACAATGTTCCCCACCCGACCTTCGAACGATGGAGGAGCTGTGCCAACCCACAATGAATAGACGAGGAGGACCGATTGCGCCGATGAAAATCACGGCTCCAGAGTTTTCGTTGAACCATCACATGATCCAACAAGTTCAAAACACTTGTCCATTTCACGGATTGCCGGATGGTGATGCCAACAAACACCTCGACAAGTTCATTACCGTTACTCAAAGCATGAAGTTGCCCGGGGTTACTATGGATTTTCTTCGCCTTCACCTATTTCCACACACCTTATCCCACCAGGCCGAGAAATGGTTTGATCGTCTTCCGAAGAATTCAATTCATACTTGGGATGAGATGAATCAACGCTTTTTGTCGCGCTACTTTCCACCATCCATGGTCACGAGCCTTCGAAATCAAATTAGTGGATTTACTCAAGAACCTGATGAATCACTTTTTGATGCTTGGGAACGATATAATGTTTTGATCGATCGATGTCCAAACCACAACATGCTCCCCATCACATTAATTGATACTTTCTACAACGGTTTAACTTTTCGTGATCGTGATATGATTAATGCAGCCGTCGGTGGCACATTTATGAAAAGAAGACCCGAGGAGTGTAGAGAGCTTATAGAGAACATGACTACTCATCACAAAAATTAGGATTCATCCGCATCTTCAAGGAATAACCCGAGAGTCAATGTGTCTTCTACTTCTTCAAACCCTGAAATCACCGAATTGACCCGCGCAATGGTAAATGAGCAAAAATATGCAACTTTTGGCTACAAATCAACAACAACAATTTAAAGCTGTAGCAATTTCTTGTGAGATTTGCGGCGGTCCTCATTCATACACTGATTGTCCTTCTACTCATGACAATCTGGAAAACGTGTGTGCGGCTTATGGTAACTGTTCAACGGAAAACCATCAAGCTCGACCTCAAGGTGATCGTAACTTGCTAAGTTACCGTTCGAACGACTTTCTTGCACCCGGTTTTTCTCCTCAAAACCACAACCCCAACAACTACAATAGAATCAATCCAAACCCACCTCGAGCTTATAATCCTTATCACCCACCCGTTCAACAAGCACCACCCATTAATCAAGATGTGGAAACTTTCATAAGGACCCAAGGAGAGCAAATCAAAAATCTGCAAAGCCAAATCATCAACTTGAAAGGAGATATCACTAAGCAAGGTAATGATATTAGATCCGAGCTTCGACAGGATATGCAAACCTCCTTCAGCAATCAAACGAATAATTTAAAGAATAGGATGGCTAGTTTCTTTCCAAGTACTCAACCCTCTACTTTGGGCTCTCTTCCTTCAAATAACGTCACCAACCCGAGAGCAAATGTGAGTGCTATTACTACACGCAGTGGAGAAACCTTAGTAGGACCATCTATCCCTCCCCCAGTTACTCCATCTACACCTCCTCCACCACCATTTATCCCTCCTACACCCACGCCTAGTATTAGTTCTCCATTACCGTCTCCACCTCTGCATGACGAAGTACCCAAGAAACACCCTTCACCAACCCCACCTTCCACCTATAAACCCAACATCCCTTATCCGTCTCGCTTAGACAAGGTCAGATTGCTCACCAAGGATGACATTCAAGTGTCAAACTTTTTGAAGAAGATTTCGGGAGTGACCATCACCCTTGGCCTTGTTGAAGCTCTTGCCCAAATGCCCGACATTTGTTAAGATGTTTAAGGAATTGCTTAATAAGATGGAGAAGATGGCCGAGTTTGTGAATACTCACTTAAATGAAAACTGTTCTGTAGTCATTCTTAAAGAACTTTCGGAAAAACTTGGAGATCCCGGTCGTTTTGTGTTGCCTTGCATTTTCAACAAAACCGAAGAATTTACTGCCTTAGCCGATCTCGGGGCAAGTATAAATCTGATGCCTTTAAGTGTTTAGAAAACACTATCATTACCCGACCTTACACCAACAAAGATGACTCTTGAGCTAGCAAATTGCACTCTCTCTTAACCCGTTGGTATTGCTGAAGATGTATTTATTAAAGTTGGTACCTTCACTTTTCCGGTCGACTTTGTTGTTGTTGATTATGAAATGGACCCTCGTATTCCATTAATACTTTGTCGGCCATTCTTGAGAACCGGAAAAGCCTTAGTTTATGTTGCCGAAGGTGCGTTAATCTTAAGAGTCGGGAATGATGCACAAGTGTTTAAAATGGGGAAGATCACAACCAAACCCAATGGAAGAGAATCAGCGAATATGATTAATATGCTTGATGATTTTGTCATCTACAACAATCCTCTTTTAGATTCTTACTATGATAATCCACTGTTCCAAGACGATGTGGATGATTCTCTCTCCAATTTAGATCCTCTACCAATTCATGAGTCTTCACCGATCTATGATGACTATGATGATGATTCTAGTTCTGATATGGATGATTCTGATGATTTTTCTTCTGAGTATCCAGACATGCCAACGTATGATGACTTTGAGGATGTCGATACTCTTTCGAGTGATTCTTCTCATGATGACCTTGCGCCTACTTTTGATGAAGATCCCCAGCCAACAATGCTTGATCCTACTTTGGATGACTACTCATTTGAGTAAGACTTTGCTACTTTTCTTAATACCTACTTCCCAAATGAGAGTGATTCTCCTCCTTTGGACTTTGATGATGCTCTTTATCCTCCTTTGGATATGAAGAAACGTGTTTCAAAGGAGAAGAAGCCGGACGACACCGATATCCGTAGCACCTATATTTTGACACCTCTCTATCCACCTTCTGAGGATGAGATTGTGCGATTTATGAGCGGATCTTCTTCATATTCTACTGAGCCTGAGTGTTATTTTCCCCTAAAGGAAAAGGTGTTCGACCCCCGGTATTGCAATTTTTAAGCCATCTCAGTATGCATCTGATGAAATAAAAGGAAAGATTTTTGGAAACCATGGAGATATGCTTGCACCTCATCACACTTTCTTCCACCGTGCTCAATTTTTGCTTAAGGGAACCTTGCTTACTCTTTTTGGCTTGCCTTGTTTGCCTTAATCTTGTGCTATTTGATGGACGAAAACCATGTATTTTATCCCGATGGATATGTTTCAAGCTTCTTCCTATGCTAATCAAGGTCGAATCAGGCTCACGACTCGGTGAACAAAAACAAGCGCTTCTCGGGAGGCAACCTGCAGTATCTATCCTTTTTCTCTTTTTTTTATAATAAGTGTAGGGGGAGACCCTAGTATATGTTTGTTGTTTTCTTTCTTATCATGTGCAGGGATTCGAGCTTTCAAAGATCCATTCTTGATGACTTTTGACGACCCGTGATTCCGTGTACCCGTCTTCCCTGTTCTATCCTAAACTCTTTTGATTCTCTATTTATTTTCTTCAATATTAAAATAGGAACCACTTTAGTTGTCTCTTCCTTAGCAAGATTTAAACAACGTGCACAATGTCCTAAGTGTAGTGGAGTTTACTTCCACATGCTTAAACATTGAGGACAATGTTTATATTAAGTCTAGGGGGGACTTCTATCGAAGTTAAGTGGGATTTTCCTTGTAATTTTCCTCATTTTAACCAGAAAATTTATTTTTCGACATTTTTCAAAATTTTTGATCTATTTTGGCCTATTAGTAGTTTTTCCTTTGTTATCGTTATTTACTTTCTTTGCTAGAATAAATTTTAATAAAGTGGTTTTAATTTTCAAACGTTGTGAATCTTTTGACTTAACCCGAGTTTACTTATCCAAGTTTACTCTAGCTAGTATCCTTAACGTGTTTAAGTCAAGTTTTGCTAGGCTTTTATATAGGGAACTTTAAAACGCGAAAGTCTTAACTCTTACGGGATAAGAACAAGAACTTTTCGCAAGTTCCTATAATTGATCCTAGAAAGTCGTTTATCAAGGGAACTTTAAAATGCGAATTCTAAAACTTGAAAAAGTCTAAGAAGTTGCAAGATCCTATAGATGACTTGAAAACCCAAAACTTTGATTTAATTGGCTAAGCATCCACGAGTCTCATTCCTTGAGATTTTAAATTGTTGAGAACGAGAGATGATAGAGTCAATTATAAGTTTGGTATTCTTTCATGAATTTATGTGAGTTGATTATAAGATTTTTCTCCCATCGCTTGTTAATAAATATATTTGCAATAAATAAGGTTGTACGATTTGAAAAGTTACTTAGCTTCTAGCACAAGATCGTTTAAAAGTTGCTCGGTATTAATTAGAGTTCATAGGCAAGGCATAACTTATTGAAGCGGGATGCAAAGATTGGCGAGTCCGAAAAGGTCCTAATAAGGCATGAGGGCTAAATTTTAATGCTAAAGATCCAAAGTGATATGAAGAATCATTTATCAAAAATCAATATGAAGGATCGAGACACACGACGAAAAGCAAATACTCCCCTAAAGATCATGGAGAATTCTATCCAAAAAGGCCCTAACAAGGTATGAGGATAAATAGATCCAAGTCCTAAAAGGAGGCGGATCGTTATATATCAAAATCCCAAATAAAGATTGGAGAAAAATGAAGAAGTCGTGGTCCAATTATGAAGAATCTCTCAAAAAGTTCAAATGAAGAAATTCCTATTATGAAGAGAAGACCATTATTTCATGAACGTCTCTCAAGATTTGAAGTATGAAGTCAATGCCAAATATCGGTCCGAGAAAGGTCTCAAATCGTGAAGCGAGTTATGCCAAGATATTAACTTTATGAGGTCCCAAGAAGCAGTCTTAAAAAATTTTGTCCTTTAGCTAACTGATAGGTGTGTAAACACCCATCTTTTCTACCACTTATTTCTTGCTAAAACAAGACCAAAACGCGTATTTAATGTCATTTGTTTGGAATTATGCGTGGTTTGTGTGTTTGTTATGTTTTCAGAGTCAACCGGATAAATATTGGAGAAAACATGGGATTGCACGGGTTTTATAAAGGAAAAAGACTGAAGACGAAGTCTATTGTCCAAGAGATGCAAAAGATTTGAAGTCAATGGGCCTATTTGAAGATTTATCAAAGAAAAGGACCAAAGACGGAAGATTTACACATGTCGAAGAAACTCAAGTCTATTTAACGAAGAAATTAAAAGACGAGTTGAATTTAATCGACGACAAATCCCGAATCAGAATCGAAAACGTCAACTTTTCTGAAAAGACGAGAAGACAAAAAGAAGGGAAGAAAGCCCACTCACCAACCAAGGGAGAAGCCTATAAATACTCCTCCCACTCACACATTCGCGGGGGGATCATCTTCTTTTCCAGTTATTTTTCTTCTTCCTAGTTTTTAGGAACCATCTCCCTTAAGGAGTGGTTTTAATCTTTGTTTGATTTATCTTCCAATCTTGTAAGTTAATCTTTGTTGTTTGAATCTTAATTGATTAATACAAATCATCTTTTAATCTTTCCATCATCTTGTTCTTCATATCTTTTTGATTCTTAGTTCTTAAATTTCATTCGTTGGTTTTGATTGTCAAAAGTAAGTGGGTTTTGAGATTTTGTTGTTTTGGATTCAAGCTTTCTTTGAGTAAAGGATTAGTGGTAAAATTGGTTAAAGTTTGGATCAAAAACTTAGTGATTTTTAGTCTTGATTTCATGTTCTGTAACTTCCCTGTTCTTCGCTGCCCTTTCTGATCTCGCCCAGATTCCGAATAGGGAATCTGGGATTGTATCCATTCGGAATTTTGCATTTATTCCGAGTAAGGGTTTAGTTTTCTTGGCTATTCGGAATATTTCAATTATTCCGAGTAGTGGTGATTTTCTTTGTAATTCGGAATATTTTATTTATTCAGAATTGAGGGTATTATTTTGGCTATTCGGAATATTTCAGTTATTCCGAGTAGAGGTAGATTTTTCATTGTTATTCGGAATACCAGTTATTCCGAGTAAGGATTCTTTTTCCGCATAGCTGCACTATTCCGAATAGGGTTTTTCCCAAATTATTCCGAATAGGATATGCAGAAGTATTCCGCATAAGTGATTTTTCCGCATAAGGGTTTTTTCCAATTTATTCCGCATAGCCCACTTTCCGAATGGGGTATTTTTCCATTTATTCCGCATAAGAGATATTTTTCCGAATATCCCTACATTCCGCATAGGGGGTACTTTCCGCATAGAACAAAATATTCCGAATGGAGCAGTTCATTCCGCATAGCAAGAAGCATTCCGAATAAGAGAAGTTCCAGTTTTATTTTTCATAAGGTATTTTCTACTGTTTCATTTAAAGTCTGGATTTATTTTTATTTCTAGTCTCTAGAGTTATTTTATTACTTGTCTTTATCAGTTTAGTAGTTTTAGACCAAAGCTCCCCCTTTTTAGTCACCAATTACAACGATTCCACTTTTGACCGTGATCGATTCGAGAAGATACCGAGAACGAAACAACGATACATATCAATTGGGTACGAGCAACGCAAAGAGAGATCTTGCAAGCAAAAACCTTTTTATTAACCAACCAAAAGTCAGTTATTAAAATGGCGCCGCTGCCGGCTCTTTTCGTAAGGATCAACGGTTTCTTGTGAGAAAAATTGGATTTTGGGATCCGTTCTTTCGGGAACGTTATTTTCAAGCACAAAAATTTTCAAAAATCCATAAAAATATAAAATTTTCAAAAATACAAAAACAATATAAAACCTATAAAAACCAAAAATATTTTCTCTTGCATTTTCTTTTTAGTGTATGCGTACTCGATCCACGTCTTATTCAGAGCCCGAGACTCTCGAACAATTAGACATGGCAGGTGTACACAACAACAACAATAATATTCCACCCCCCCAAAACAACAACAATAATAATAACCCACCCAACCAAAATATGAATAATCCACCCGATTTACGAACCATGGAGGAGCTATGCCAACCCACAATGAACGGACGTGGAGGCCCGATTGCACCGATGCATGTCACGGCTCAGGAGTTTTCATTGAAGCATCACATGATCCAGCAAGTACAAACGAATCCATTTCGCGGAATTCCAGATGATGATGCCAACAAACACCTCGACAAATTCATAACCATTACCCAAAGCATGAAATCCCCCGGTGTTTCTATGGATGACCTTCGCCTCCAACTCTTTCCTCACTCGCTTTCTCACCATGCCGAAAAATGGTTTGACCGTCTTCCAAAGAATTCTATTCATACGTGGAACGACATGACTCAACGCTTTTTATCGCGCTACTTCCCACCATCCATGGTCACTAACCTCCGTAACCAAATCAGTGGATTTATGCAAGAAAATGATGAATCGCTTTTTGATGCTTGGGAACGATACAATGATTTGATCGACCGCTGTCCTAATCACAATATGCTCCCCGTCACTCTCATTGACACCTTCTACAATGGTCTCACCTTTCGCGATCGTGACACGATCAATGCCGCCGCCGGTGGTACTTTTATGAAAAGGAGACCAGAGGAGTGTCGAGAGTTGATTGAAAACATGACTACTCACCACAAGAATTGGGATTCATCCGCATCCTCAAGATCTAACTCGAGAGTCAATGTTTCTTCTACTACTTCCAATCCTGAGATGACTGAAATTTCTCGACAACTTGCTGAAATGAACAAGAACTTCATGACCATAGCCACAAACCACTTTCAACAAGCTAAAGCCGTTGCTATTTCTTGTGACACATGTGGTGGTCCTCATTCTTATAATGATTGTCCTTCCACTCAAGGCAATTATTCTGAAAACGTTAACGCGGCATACGGTACATATCCCACGGGAGGCTATCAAGCTCGCCCTCAAGGAGACCGTAGCTTGCTAAGTTATCGTTCCAACAATTATCTTGCACCCCCCGGTTTCCCTCCTGCAAACCAAACCCAACAACAAAGCTATAACCGAAACAACCAATCCCAACCTCGTGCTCAAAACCAATATCCATCCCAAAGAAATACCTACCAAACTCAAGGAAATTCTCAAGCTTACCAAGCTCCACCTCTCAATCAACCGATGGCAGTGAATCCCGACGTCGAGTCGTTCATGAAGACTAATCGTGAGATGGTGACGAATCTTCAGAGTCAATTTGTCAACTTGAAGAATGACATGGTGAAACAAGGAAGCGATATTCGAGCCGAGCTAAGGAATGATATGGCCAAACACAGCGATGCTATTAATGCCAACATGCAAAACTCTTTCAATAATCAAGCTCTTCACCTTCGTGATATGATTGGTTCGCTCATCCAAGGTAATCAACCCTCTTCTTCGGGTACTCTTCCGAGTAATACCGTTGCGAATCCAAGAGGGGAGATGAAAGCAATCACCACTCGTAGTGGAAAAGGTTATATGGAACCCGAGCTTCCTACACCTCCACCCGTGATTGTGAACAAGGAAAAAGAGCAACTTTCCTCACCTCCTTCACCTTCTATCCCCATTTCCCCACCACCCGTGGTTGTGAGTGATCCTATCCCCTTAAAGCCTTCTTCTTCATCCAATATACCTTATCCTTCAAGGTTGAGGAAAGAGAAGCAAAAGAGCAAGGATGATATTCAAGTTTCAAACTTCCTAAAAATGTTTAAACAATTGAATTTTAACATCTCCTTTGCCGAGGCTCTCGCTCACATGCCCAAATATGCTAAGATGTTTAAAGATCTTCTAAGTGATAAAGAAAAGCTTCTTGACATTGCTCAGACCCAACTTAATGAGAACTGCTCCGCAGTGCTCTTAAGGAAATTGCCCACCAAACTTGGTGATCCGGGTCGCTTCTTGATTCCTTGCAACTTCCCGGGAGTAGAGAATTGCATGGCCTTAGCCGATCTAGGTGCCAGTATAAACTTAATGCCTTTAAGTGTTTGGAAGCAATTATCTCTCCCCGAGCTAGTCCCCACACGAATGACTTTGGAATTAGCCAACCGTACGGTTGCTTATCCAGTGGGGATAGCCGAAGATGTCTTTGTTGGCGTTGATAAATTCACCTTCCCGGCTGATTTTGTCGTCGTTGACTACGAGATGGACCCTCGTGTTCCATTAATCGTTGGACGTCCATTCTTGAGGACCGGTCGCACTCTCATTGATGTAGCCGCAGGCGAATTAATCATGAGAGTTGGTGACGATCAAATTGTCTTCAACATGGGTAAGATTTCTCAGCAACCTTATTCTTATGAGAGTGTTAATGCTATTGATGTTCTCGATGAGGCTTGTGAAGAACATTTTTATGATGCTTGCAAAAGTAATCTCTCTTCTCTACCCATTGTTGAGACCGTTGCCTCAATTGCTCCGGCATTTACTCCTTTTGGAGAAAGTGACTTAGATGAGTTCGAAGCTAGCTTGGGTCCTCTCGATATTAAGTATGATAATTCGTCCACCAATTGGGATGAAGATATTCGTACTATTGAGAGACTTCTCAATGAGGACCCATTATCTCCTCCTACTCCTAAAGAGGTGACTTATGATGATCCATCGTTAGTTTCACCATCTACTGAGGATCCTCCTACTCTCGAGCTTAAGGACCTACCGCCTCATCTTGAGTACGTTTTCCTAAAAGACGACGAGAAGTTACCGGTTATCATCGCAAAGGATCTGAAAGAAGACGAAAAAGCCCGACTTGTTGCAGTGTTGAAGAAGCATAAACGCGCTATCGCTTGGAAAATCTCCGACATCCGTGGAATTGATCCTCATTTCTGCACACATAAAATTCTCATGGAGGACGACTTTAAGCCCACTATTCAAAGTCAACGAAGGGTGAATCCTAAAATCCATGAAGTCATCAAAAAAGAGGTTATCAAACTTCTTGATGCAGGTATGATTTACCCTATTTCGGATTCACCATGGGTCAGTCCAGTCCATTGTGTGCCTAAGAAAGGCGGAATCACCGTTGTGCCCAATGCAAACAACGAGTTAATTCCTACCCGTCTCGTTACTGGGTGGAGAGTTTGTATAGACTACCGCAAACTCAATGATGCCACGAGAAAGGATCATTTCCCTCTACCTTTTATGGACCAAATGCTTGAACGTCTAGCTGGTAATGAATATTACTACTTTCTGGATGGTTTTTCGGGTTATTTTCAAATACCCATCGATCCCCAAGATCAAGAGAAGACAACATTCACTTGTCCCTACGGCACATTTGCTTATAAAAGAATGCCTTTTGGCTTATGCAATGCCCCCGGGACTTTCCAAAGGTGCATGTTGGCTATCTTCCATGACATGGTTGAGCAAACCATGGAAGTCTTCATGGATGATTTCTCGGTCTTCGGGGATTCCTTCTCTGCTTGCCTTGCCAATTTGGAACGTATGCTCAAGCGGTGCGAAGACACTCGCCTTGTTCTGAATTGGGAAAAATGCCATTTTATGGTAAAAGAAGGCATTGTGCTAGGACACAAAATCTCTAAAGCCGGTCTTGAAGTCGACCGTGCTAAAGTTGATGTCATAGCCAAATTACCTCCACCTTCAACCGTGAAGGGTGTGAGAAGCTTTCTGGGTCATGCGGGCTTCTATCGTAGATTCATTCAAGATTTCTCTACAATCTCTCGCCCGATGACCCACCTCTTGGAAAAAGATACTCCTTTTATCTTTTCTAAAGAGTGTCTCGAAGCCTTCAATCTTCTTAAGGACAAGCTTACTAAGGCACCGGTCTTGGTTACCCCTAATTGGGAGCTTCCTTTTGAATTGATGTGCGATGCTAGCGATTTTGCTATTGGTGCGGTTCTGGGCCAAAGAGTGAATAAACACTTCCAACCAATCCACTACGCTAGCAAAACAATGACGGGGGCTCAATTGCATTATACGACAACCGAAAAAGAGCTTTTAGCTGTTGTCTATGCTTTTGAGAAATTTCGCCCCTATCTTGTTTTATCCACCACCATCGTATACACGGACCATTCCGCGTTGAAGTACTTGATGACTAAGAATGATTCTAAGCCAAGACTTCTCCGCTGGGTTTTACTCCTTCAAGAATTCAACATTGAAATTCGTGACAAGAAGGGTGCTGAAAACCTGGCCGCGGATCATCTGAGCAGACTTGAGGATCCATATCAAGGGGACCATCCGAACAAAGAGATCAATGACTCTTTTCCCCTTGAAACCTTGATGTCTATAAATCCCAATCTTGATGGCACCCCGTGGTTTGCCGATATTGCAAACTACTTAGCGGGTGGTGTTCTCATCCAAGGGTTAACATCCCAACAAAAGAAGAAGTTCTTGAACGATGGTAAGACTTACTTTTGGGAGGACCCTTTTCTATTCAAACAATGCGCTGACCTGATTATTCGTCGGTGTGTTGACGGACCGGCAGCTTTTGATATTCTCCAAGCGTGCCACAAAGGACCCACCGGTGGTCACTTTGGTCCCAACTACACCGCCAAAAAAGTATTTGACTCGGGATTCTATTGGCCCACCATTTATCGTGATGCTCACGAGATGGTTAAACATTGTGATGCTTGCCAAAAACAAGGCAAGATCACACATAAAGATGAGATGCCTCAAAATTTCATACAAGAATGTGAAATCTTTGATGTCTGGGGCATCGACTTTATGGGGCCATTCCCGTCTTCTAAAGGCAACAAATACATCCTTGTCGCTGTCGACTACGTTTCTAAATGGGTCGAAGCAAAAGCTTTACCCACTAACGACGCGAGGGTGGTTTGTAATTTCTTGAAACAACTGTTTGCTCGTTTCGGTGTTCCTCGTGCTATTATCAGTGACCGCGGGACTCATTTTTGCAACGATCAATTTGCAAGAGTCATGGCAAAGTATGGTGTCAATCACCGTCTTTCCACCGCCTATCATCCTCAAACCAACGGTCAAGCCGAGATATCCAACCGTGGATTGAAGAGAATTTTGGAACGTACTGTGGGAGAGCATCGTGCCTCGTGGGCCGATAAACTTGATGATGCTCTGTGGGCCTTCCGTACCGCCTATAAGACGCCGATTGGTTGTACACCTTATCGTCTTGTGTACGGGAAAGCCTGCCACCTCCCCATCGAGCTGGAACATAAGGCATACTGGGCCTTGAAGTGGGCTAACTTCGACATCAACAAAGCCGGTGATTTTCGGAAGATTCAACTCAACGAGCTTCAAGAATTGAGGAATCAAGCTTACGAGAACTCATTGATTTACAAGGAGAAGACCAAGATTATCCACGATGCTAAAATCAAGAACCGAGAGTTCAACGTTGGTGATCAAGTCTTACTCTTTAACTCTCGGTTGAAGATCTTCTCAGGCAAGTTGAAGAGCCGCTGGTCTGGTCCATTCACCATCGCCAATGTCTTTCCCTATGGTACCATTGAGCTTTCTCAGCCCAATGGACCTAACTTCAAGGTGAATGGCCAGCGTTTGAAGTTGTACGTTGGTGAGGACATCTCTAAGGAGATGATTCCATCCCTCACTACGTTTCCCTTAAATTAGTTCGGGACCGAGTCAGGCTCGCGACTCGGTAAACAAAAACAAGCGCTCCTCGGGAGGTAACCCGGGTATCTATCCCCCTTTCCCGTTTTTCATCATAAGTGTAGGGGGAGCTATATAGGTTGCTTGTCTTGGGATGGTGATGTGATTACAGGGATTATTGCACTCTTGGAATCTTTGAAGAACCGTGATCCCATGTTATCCGAAATCTGGTTCTATCTCTCAACTATCGTGATTCAATTTTCTTCATACGCACATTTGAAATTGATCACTTCAGTCGTCTTTTCCTTAACTTGAGTTAACCAACGTGCACAATGTCATAAGTGTAGGGGAGACCCTTCCCACATGCTTAAACATTGAGGACAATGTTTATCTTAAGTGTAGGGGGACTTCTATCGAAGTTTTAAGTGGACTTTTCCATGAAAATGCCTTCATTTAACCAGAAAATCATACTTTTCAACATTTTTCAAATTTTTAATCAACTTTGGCCATTTTGTCGTAAATTTTAAATTTTTATCGTTGCTTTCATATGTATATATCCCGCAATAAAGTCAAAAATATTGATAAAGTGGTGTGGCTAGTTTAGAAGTCTTTGACATATTAGGCCCCTTGCGTTTATTTTGACTCAACCCGAATAGACTTATCCAAGTTTATTCTAGCTAGTATCCTTAACCATGTAGACCTTAATTGGTTTATTAGGCTAAGTGTCCACGAGTCTCATTACTTGAGATTTTAAATTGTGGAGGACGAGAAATGATAGAGTCAATTATAAGTCGGTATTCTTGCACAAGCTCACTTGGTGTAATTATTTGCCTATTCTCCCATCACTTGCTAATAATTTATCTGCAATAAGTAAGGTCGTATGATTTGAAAGGTTACTTAGCCTCTAGCCCAAGATCGTTTAAAAGTTTCTCGGTAATGACGAGAGTTCATAGCCAAGGCATAACTTATGAAGCGGGGCGCGAAGATTGGCGAGTCCGAAAAGGCCCTAACAAGGCATGAGGATTCAATTTTATTGCTGAAGATCCAAAAGTGATGTGAAAAGCATTATTCCCAAAATCAATATGAAGGATCAAGACTCACGACGAAAAGCAATCAACTCCCACAAAGATGATGGAGAAGTCTATCCGAAAAGACCCTAACAAGGTATGAGGATAAATAGATCCAAGTCCGAAAAGGAGGCGGATCGTTGTATCTCAAAATCCCAATTAGAGATTGAAGAAATAATCATGAAGTCGTGGTCAACAAAGTTGGAGTACCCCTCAAAAGTCTCCAAAGTGAAGAAACTCTATTATGATGAGAATACCATTATCTCAAGAACGTCTCTCGAAGATATGAAGTATGAAGTACATGCCAAATATCGGCCCGAGAAAGGTCTCAAATCGTGAACCGAATTATGCCAAGATATGAACTTTTTGATATCCCGAGAAGCAGTTTTAAGAGATTTTGTCCTTTAGCTAACTATTGATCAAGTCGTCCTACTTTGCTTTCAGCCTAAATGAACTATCGAAATAAGTCCAAAAATGCATCTTCATGATCATTCTAAGACAAAAATAAAATATAAGAGATACACCTAGGAATAAGGGAGTTTAAGCATTTAATTAAGCCATGTGTGTAATTGTTTGAATTACTAACTTATAATAACAATGATCTCGTTTTTAAGCTTAGTTTGGGGAACGTGAAACTTGAGGGTGATAAATCTTCGCAGCACCAAAGCCCTAATGTAAGTCCTTGATCTCTTTACAAAGTTATTTCCACCTAGCTATGTTCTATCCTTTTGTTAACTTTAAATTTCTCTTAGTGCTTTAATTTGTGTTTAGTAGTATTTGAATAAGGCCAAGGTTAATTAATTATGAGAAAAGTGTAATGTTGCTTTATCACTAAGCATTGCATGAGGGCATAGCAATGGTTAAGTGTAGGGGATTTGATAGGTGTGTAAACACCCATCTTTTCTACCACTTATTTCTTGCTAAAACAAGACCAAAACGCGTATTTAATGTCATTTGTTTGGAATTATGCGTGGTTTGTGTGTTTGTTATGTTTTCAGAGTCAACCGGATAAATATTGGAGAAAACATGGGATTGCACGGGTTTTATAAAGGAAAAAGACTGAAGACGAAGTCTATTTTCCAAGAGATGCAAAAGATTTGAAGTCAATGGGCCTATTTGAAGATTTATCGAAGAAAAGGACCAAAGACGGAAGATTTACACATGTCGAAGAAACTCAAGTCTATTTAACGAAGAAATTAAAAGACGAGTTGAATTTAATCGACGACAAATCCCGAATCAGAATCGAAAACGTCAACTTTTCTGAAAAGACGAGAAGACAAAAAGAAGGGAAGAAAGCCCACTCACCAACCAAGGGAGAAGCCTATAAATACTCCTCCCACTCACACATTCGCGGGGGGATCATCTTCTTTTCCAGTTATTTTTCTTCTTCCTAGTTTTTAGGAACCATCTCCCTTAAGGAGTGGTTTTAATCTTTGTTTGATTTATCTTCCAATCTTGTAAGTTAATCTTTGTTGTTTGAATCTTAATTGATTAATACAAATCATCTTTTAATCTTTCCATCATCTTGTTCTTCATATCTTTTTGATTCTTAGTTCTTAAATTTCATTCGTTGGTTTTGATTGTCAAAAGTAAGTGGGTTTTGAGATTTTGTTGTTTTGGATTCAAGCTTTCTTTGAGTAAAGGATTAGTGGTAAAATTGGTTAAAGTTTGGATCAAAAACTTAGTGATTTTTAGTCTTGATTTCGTGTTCTGTAACTTCCCTGTTCTTCGCTGCCCTTTCTGATCTCGCCCAGATTCCGAATAGGGAATCTGGGATTGTATCCATTCGGAATTTTGCATTTATTCCGAGTAAGGGTTTAGTTTTCTTGGCTATTCGAAATATTTCAATTATTCCGAGTAGTGGTGATTTTCTTTGTAATTCGGAATATTTTATTTATTCAGAATTGAGGGTATTATTTTGGCTATTCGGAATATTTCAGTTATTCCGAGTAGAGGTAGATTTTTCATTGTTATTCGGAATACCAGTTATTCCGAGTAAGGATTCTTTTTCCGCATAGCTGCACTATTCCGAATAGGGTTTTTCCCAAATTATTTCGAATAGGATATGCAGAAGTATTCCGCATAAGTGATTTTTCCGCATAAGGGTTTTTTCCAATTTATTCCGCATAGCCCACTTTCCGAATGGGGCATTTTTCCATTTATTCCGCATAAGAGATATTTTTCCGAATATCCCTACATTCCGCATAGGGGGTACTTTCCGCATAGAACAAAATATTCCGAATGGAGCAGTTCATTCCGCATAGCAAGAAGCATTCCGAATAAGAGAAGTTCCAGTTTTATTTTTCATAAGGTATTTTCTACTGTTTCATTTAAAGTCTGGATTTATTTTTATTTCTAGTCTCTAGAGTTATTTTATTACTTGTCTTTATCAGTTTAGTAGTTTTAGACCAAAGCTCCCCCTTTTTAGTCACCAATTACAACGATTCCACTTTTGACCGTGATCGATTCGAGAAGATACCGAGAACGAAACAACGATACATATCAATTGGGTACGAGCAACGCAAAGAGAGATCTTGCAAGCAAAAACCTTTTTATTAACCAACCAAAAGTCAGTTATTACTAACTATTAATTAAATCGTCCCACTTTATTTTCAGCCTAAATAACTATTGAAATAAGTCAACAATGCATCTTCGTGATCATTCAAGACAACAATAAAATATAAGAGATACACCTAGGAATAAGGGAGTCTAAGTGAATAATTGGGCCACATGAGTTATTGTTAGTTTGCTAACTTATAATAACAATGATCTCGTTTTTAAGCTTGGTATAGGGAACGTGAAACTTGAGGATGATAATCATTCATGACATTCCAAAACCCTAAGGTAAGTTTTTGATCTTTTTATTTTCTTCCTTTGAATAGTTTATAATTTTCTATCTCTTTAATAAAGGCCAATGTGGATTGATTATGATGGAGAATGTAAATCTTGCTCTGTAACTAATGCATTACATGAGGACATTGCAATGCTCAAGTGTAGGGGATTTAATAAGTGTGAACAAACTTATCCTTTTACCACTTAATTATAATAATAACCAAGCCAAAACGTGTATTTTATGTCGTAAATGTCGGAATTATGTGTGGTTCGTGTTTTTGTTGTGATTTAGGACCAAAATATAAAAAGGGAAGAAAACACGGGCTTTCACGGGTTTCTATCGAATAAAAAGACAAAAGACGGAGTCAAAAGATCAAGAGTGCAAAAAGAATGGAAGTCCAATGCCTATTCTGAAGATTTATCGAAGAAAAGTCTAAAGACGGAAGTTAAATGAAGTCGAAGAACTCAAGTCTAATTAATGAAGAAATTACAAGACGAGTTTAATTAATCCCGAGACAAAGTCGAAGAATTTAGAAGACGAAAAGACGAGAAAGAAAGAAAGAAGGAAGCTTCCAACACATGCTAACCTCCCCTCTCCCTATAAATAGAGCCTTCCTACCTCATTTTCATTTTGTTGGCTAACTTGACAAACTAGTATTCCACCATTTTCATTACTTGTACATTTATTTTCTTGTCATTTACTTAATTGTTATTTAATTACTTGTCTTGCACCTTAAATTTATTGCCTTTAATTTCAAGTAAGTCTTTTAATTTTGTTATTGAATCTTATTTTTAATCAAGTTCTTATTTTTAATATCTCATTCTACCTTTCTTGTTTTGCTTAATCTTTATGTTTATGTGCTTATTGTTATGCTTATTTGATTAAATGTTATGTTTTTATGCTTTTGATTGTTTTGGATTATTGATTTTATAGCTTATTTGTGTCTTTCTTAAATTTACATAAGTTTTATAAAAGTTATTTTTATTAAAAAGTCGTTTTTATATATTTTATCATTTAGTGTTTTTAAAAGTTTTTAAATTTTAGCTTATTAGCTTTTTCTTACACGTGTTTTGATTAAGTTTTTAGTCGTGTGCTTATTTGGTAAATAGCTTATTTTTAGTTGTGCTTGTTTACGTTTTCCTTTACTATATTCCGATCAAAGCCATCGGAAAAGGGCTTTGTCATTCCGACCAGCATTCCGATTGCTGGATCAGAAAAGGGTTTTGGATTCCTATCAGGATTCCGATCTGGATTCCGACATGGGTACTTTTGGCTGCATTCTGATTTGACATTCCGATCAGGGGTGTTTATTTGGTATTCCGACAGGAGGTGTTTTGGACATTCCGATAGGACCTAGTTTCCAATATTCCGACGAGATTCATTCCGATAGGTTTCAAGGATTGTTATTCCGATAGGGGATTCCGATCACATTTCGATAAGGGTACTTTTGGGTGTATTCCGATTACATTCCGACGAGTACATTCTGGTCGGAATGTATTCCGACAGGTTTAGTATTTAATCTTTTGTCATAGTTTATTTTTAAGTTTGCATTGTTTTAAGTTTTCAAAAAATTGTCATTTTTATTAACTTGTCAAATTTAATTTTCGTCGAGCTTTAATTTTACGTCATTTAATTTCTCGTCATTTACTTTTAAAGTTTTAAATTTGCATCATTTATGTTTTAATTAGTTTTAGATTTTATTACCGTCAATTACTTTAACTCTTTGCACATTTATTTTACAACAACCAAAAATATTGTTTCCACCAAAAGACGACTAAGTCTCACTTAAACTAGTAGTTAATTCGAAAAGATCGGATGATAACTTTTAACCCTGGCAAAAACACGACTTTCAGAACGCTTTGACCGTTTCAAAGAGTTCTTGTTCTGCTTGTTGTTGGAACATCGTCTTGAGTTCCTCAATCATGTCATATGCAGTAAAGTCTTCCAAATATTTTTGGATTTTAGGGACCATACTATACAACATTAAGCCAGCCACGTCTTGCTGTTCAGCAACCCTTTTAGTAAGGGCATTGCGAACAGCAGCGGTGGAAGTAGCAGGAGGTGCTTAAGGTAAGGCCTCTTCCAAGTGGTGCAACTTTCCTTCTGATCTAAGGACAATCCTCAGATTTCGAAACCAGTCAAGGAAGTTTGTACCACTCAATTTCTCCTTATCGAGAATTGATCTGATTTGATTTTTAATGGATTGATTCGTTGCCATCGACAAAATAACAAAGTTCAAAGTTTTAGTATTTTTAATAATTAATCCTTTAAAAAATTAACTACCCAAGTTTATATAAAAACAATTAATTTTACGAAAAAGGCTAAGATCCTCATTGAGGTTCTACCATCACATCAGTTGATCTGCTAGCAATGATAGATTCAATAGGTAGATGACGTTCATCAATTGCAAATCATGTGCAATTCTTAGATCCTTATGGGACTCATGACAAAAGTGAACAATTCACAAAATATCAAACATGACATGTTTAGTCCCATCCTTGCCTCGGTCAAGGTCTCACCACTTAACCGATTAAGTCATCCAATTTGAGAACATGCAAGAATAAGTCTAGGTCTCACGCATAGATAATAATCACCTTGGGTTACAATTCGCATCCGTGTCACAAGATGCAAAAAGTAATTGCAAGTGATCTCAAACGATTGGACGACATGATTTAAATTTTAGACGGGTATAAAAGTTTGATTTACAAATCAAAAGTGTGTACGAGGAAGCATGCATTCATCCATCGTAGCACAAGTTAAAAACATTTCTTAACTTAAGTCTAATCTTGTTTTAATTTATGTGTGTCAAGTTGTCCATGTAAAATACTAATATAAAACCTAAATGTATTTAATATTAGATTTAGACAATACAAAAAAATAACATCATAACACGTTAAGAGTTATTATGAAAAACAAGATTTTAGTTTTAAATCATATTTAACCTTTAAACTAAATCAAGGATTTAGTTTTATAAATGGTTTGTGATTGGTTTCAAGTTTTTATAAAAACATTTGCAAGTAATATCAAGATATCAAGCAAACAAGCAACCAAACAACCACAAGTATGCAAAGCCTCAAAGCGATGAAAAACCTATGCTTGATCTCGTGAGCCATCACGAGGACCAACAAGTCAACTAAGGGTAAGTCAACATAACCACAAAGTGGGCTCCCACTTGTTCCAAGACCATCAAGAGCAAGTAGAACCCAAAATGAACAAGAGGCCCAAATCTGCCTAAATATTTCAGTCGACTTCTAGGGCCCAAAACACATAGAAGGAGTCTTCTCTAGCCTGAGCTCCAGTTGAGACTTTTAAGGCCTATGAGTTGTGAATTATCACACCAAGTTTGGGCTTCTATCTCCTTATAGAACTCCGGGAAATCACATTTTAATGCAGGTCACTCAGCAGCTCCGAATTTCACAATATGTCTTTAATTATTTAGCCATTCCCATCCAAGCATCGGTTACAAATGATTAATGACTAAAAACATTTAACCTATCATTAACCTACTGTAAAATGCCCAAACAATGGCTATAACGAACATCAAAAACATACTAATGAAGCCGAAACAATGGCAAATCCCCAAAACTGAAATTAAATGCAAATCAACACACAACATGTCACATTTGGTCTAGGTTTTCATCGGCTTTGCATACGAAACATAATAATACCATAAGATTATGAATATAACAAGGTGTTGGCTAAGTCCATGGCCAAACATGCATGTATTTGCCATGGAAATAAATTTAAACAACAACAAACACTTGTTAGCCAAAGAAATCGAAAGAATAATCAACAATTAATTAAACCCTCGATTGGTGCGTGTAACCAATGACCTTAGGACCTTAATACCACATTTTATAAACCTTGTAATTATCATATATTTACAGAAAATATGGTCATAAGGGCTTTTTAAAACCCGCTTCATGAATCGTTTCAAAAAACGCGTTTTAGGTCATTTTACACGTACCCGGTAACAAACCCATTAAAGTATGCGTAACCCGTGGCTATGGGATCATTAGAAACATAATATAAGACCTTCTAAATATCTATTATAATTCGAAAATAAGTCCATATGGGCTGTTTTAAAATTGGATTGACAAAACCATCAAAAACACTTATTTTTAGCCATTTTTACGCATACCCGATAATCATATGACATCATATGATGGCTCGTGATACCACTATAGGTGATTATCCATATTAACATGATATGAATAAATAATAAACGCAGCGGAAAAGCACCTATGAACGGATCCATAGAGTCATATGATTAATCAATAAAAGGAGGGAGATAAAATATACCTTTATAGTGTAACCGGTTGAATGAAAAGATGACAATCACCAAGAACACCAATCAAATATGAAATCAAGTGATCAAAGAAGATCACCTCTATGATGTATCCACACCACACCTCCTTGTATATTAATAGATGCTAGTCTTACACCTCGTAACCTTGTAAAACACTTTGAATAAATAAGATTCAAAGGATTTGATCAAAAAAACAAAAAAACCTCCATAGGAGAAGTCTTTTGGACGTTCATATCAAGAGAGAAAGAAAAGGTATGGTTTTGGTAACTAGTTAATACTATTTATTAGATTAAATGCCACATTAACTAGCACTTTTCTTCCAAATGAAACTCCCTTTTCTTTTCATAATATGGTTGACCTATATTGGGCTTTGTGGGACTTTCCATAAAGTTTTCCAAGTCCAATAACTAAGTACACTACTTAGTTACTAGAATCCTAATTGTGATCCCGAGTTACAAAAGTTGTTTATATACCGTAAATACGATAAACACGATATATGAAATGGTACCTCAGTGTATATGTGTGTGACCCCATAGGCCCATATGTGTCTAGCCATATAATTAGTTGTTATGACACGAGCATACTCCAAAAACTTGTTTCCATTGCAAGGCAAGTGGACACTAGAAGATGAACTGCCCTCTTTATCTCGAGGAGTTCCGAGAAATAAAGAAGAAGGCTAAGCTTAGTGCTGCAGCATCTTCAGGTAACTTATATTTGATAGAGTCATTTAATCTTACACACAAATCAAATTCTTGGGTATATGATACGAGATGTGGTATTAACATTTGTAAGACCATGCAGGGATTTGAGTTGGAGAGGAATCTTACCTATGGGGAATAATTTCTACATGTGGGCAATGGCGCACAAGTAGCGGTTGAAGGTATAGGAACATTTAATCTAGTTTTACCTTCGGGTTTAGTACTGAGATTAAATAATTGTCATTTTGCGCCTAAAATTGTTAGGGGTGTTATTTCCTTATTGTGTATGTTGGATCATAGATTTATTCACACTATTGATAATAATAGAATTTCTGTTTTTAAAGATGGTTTATTCTATTTTGATGCAATTTCTTTGAATGTTGTTTTTGAAATTAACATGCATGATAATAATTCCAAGAGAAAAATTCTGTTTTTAGCATGAATAAGAAGAGGAAGTTAGACAAGAACTCTTCTTATTGGCATTGTAGACTTGCCCATATTGGGAAGACTCGCATACAAAAGCTTCAACGTGATGGTCTTTTGGAAAATATCAATGATGAATTATTTGATAAATGTGAGTCTTGTATCTCTGGAAATATGACCAAGAAATCTTTTAATAGCAATATTTAAAGGGCTACTGAACTACTTGGTTTGATACATACTGATGTGTGGGGACCACTTAGATATGTGTTAAGGAAATGTGCTAGCTACTTCTTAACATTTACGGATGATTATAGCCGTTATGGTTATGTTTATTTACTTAAGCATAAACATGATGTATTTGAAACATTCGAAGTGTTTAAAGCAGAAGTAGAATTGCAACTAGGAAAGAAGATTAAAGCTCTTCGTTCTGATCGAGGTGGTGAATATTTAGTCAAGAGTTTAAAGATTATTTAAGTGAGAATGGAATTGTTCAGAAACTTACTTCTCCATATACTCCACAACAAAATGGTGTATCCGAAAGGAGAAATCGTACATTAATAGATATGGTGCGATCTATGTTTAATCTTACAACTTTACGTTTATCCTTTTCGGATTATGCTTTAGAATCTGCTGTTCGTATTCTGAATATGGTTCCTACAAAGAAGGTTGATAAGACACCATATGAACTATGGAATGGCAAAAGGCCATATTTGTCTTATTTAAAGATTCGGGGTTGTGAGGCTTATGTGAAACGTGACTCTGGAGATAAACTCCAACAACGCTCTGTAAAATGTATCTTTGTTGGTTACCCTAAGGAAACCATGGGTTACTACTTTTATTATCCACCTGAGAACAAGGTTATTGTTGCTAGGTATGGAGACTTCCTTGAAAATGATCTTGTAAATCAAGAATTCAGTGGGAGAAATTATGATCTTGAAGAAATTCTAGAAGATACATCGTCTTCTGAAAATACTAGCGAAGAAATTCCAATAGAGCCAGAAAGTCTGAGAGCTCCACCGGAATTAATCCTCCACTTAGGTCTAAATGAACCGTACGTGCGCCAAGCAAACTATGTCTTAACATAGAGGATGATGAGGAGGAGGTAGGGGATCTTGGTAAACCTGCTAACTACTGATTCACAATGCTTGATCCAGAAAAATCTAAATGGATAGATGCGATGAATGAGGAAATGAAATCCATGAAAATCAATGATGTTTGGATTCTTTTTGATACAACTAAAAATGATAAAGTAGTGAAAAGTAAGTGGTTATACAAAAAGAAATCTGACATGGATTGTGAAGTACAATCCTATAAAGCACGTTTAGTAGCTAAAGGTTTTACTCAAACTTTTGGCATAGACTACGAGGAGACATTTTCTCCTGTAGCAGACTTACGAGCTATTAGGATTCTCGTAGCTATAACATCATACTATAACTATGAGATATGGCAAATGGATGTTAAAACTGCCTTCTTGAATGATCGCTTAGATGAAGACATCTATATGCAACAACCTGAAGGGTACGTTGATCCTAAATATCCAAACCGCGTATGAAAACTTCAAAGATCTATTTATGGTTTGAAGCAAGCATCGCGTCAATGGAATAAACGATTTGATGAAGAAATCAAAAAGTTCGGATTTATTCAAAATCGAGATGAGCCATGTGTATATCCCAGAGCTAGTGGGAGTGATGTAGTGTTCCTAATTTTATATGTCGATGACATATTAATCACGGGAAGTAACATTCCAAGACTTAAGGAAGTTAAGGATTATCTTGGTAAATGTTTTTCTATGAAGGATTTGGGAGATGCTGCATATATTATGTGAATTAAAATCTACCGAGATAGGAAAATACGGTTAATTGGTCTTAGTCAAGATGCTTATATTGATAAGATATTGAAGAAGTATAACATGCTTAATTCCAAGAAAGGTTTTCAACCTACGTAAGTTAAGCATGAATTAAATCATGAGTTGTATGCATCAACACCCGAAGAGGTGGCTTACTTGCAGAAATGCCTTATGCTTCGGCAGTAGGATCTATTATGTATGTTGTAAGATGCACAAGGCCTGATGTAGCGTTTGCTCAAAACTTGGTCAGTAGATACCAACAGAATCTAGGGAAGCTTCACTGGACTGCTGTTAAACATTTTTTGCAGTATTTGAGGAATACGAAAAGAAATGTTTTGGTATTCAAAGGGTAGCCATATACATAACTAAAGTGGCTTGGATTAGGAAGTTTATTGGAGATCTTGGAGTGATGCCTTCAATTAAAGAACCTATTGATATATATTGTGACAATTTTGCTGCAATAATATTTGCCAATGATCCTAGAGTCATGAAAGGCGCCAGACACTTTAAACGTAGATATCACTACGTTCAAGAAGAAGTCGAAGCTCGAGAAATAAAATTAATAAAAGTTCACACAGACGATAACGTAGCTGATCCTTTTACTAAGGCTTTGCCTAGACCAAAGGTAGTTAAGCATGCCAAAGCGATTGGGCTGCAACTAGCTAGCGAATACATGCAATAAATCTGTTGATTAGTATTTGGATAAAGGATGTTAGACATTATTGAATTGATGAAATAAAGATAGAGTTTCGTTTATTTTCTGTTATTTGATTTTGTATCCTATTTTACATGTTTTAATCCATGAATAACTGTTATGTTCTAAATGTCCGTTGTCGATTAATAATATGGGAGTATTATTAAACTAAGACAATTCAAAATAGTGACAGAGTATACTTGAAAGTATATTGGTCAATTTTGAATGATATTTAATGGATCAAATATTGGACTTATCCCAACTATATGATTTTACTTTATGGATCTTTGTCATTAAGTAAATCGTAAATCGTTATCCTTAGACCTGAGATACCAGGAAACTGAATTGAATGTAGTGCATTTCTGTAAGGTAACCTAAAGCTAAACGTAACTGGTGGCTATAAGGGTTATTTTCTGAAGTGTTTCAAAGTTTGTAAGTTTCACTTGTAGTCAAAATGGGATTTGTTTCCTTCAAATTATTTTGAAGTATAATACAGCAGGGCCCCTCGGGGAAGTAGTAAGATGTTTGTGTGGCCACACCCAAATGTGTTTTGGTAATCTTGCTATATCCGTAAACGAGAAACAGAATGGTTAATAAAGGGATGACTGAGATCCATATCCTATTAACGTTGTATTTGAAAGGAAAGGATAATAATAAATGATGAATCATTTAAAAGGTTTTGCCATGAAACCTTACTCGAGTTGTACTAGTGACATTGCTAGTGTAACTAGACGCTAGTCATTGTAATCACGATATTCGAATTTTGTTCAAGTGGGAGCTGAAAGTTTATGGATTTAAAATTAATAGTCGTGTGATAGGATCGAACTCGGGATTACGGAATTGCACACAATACGTAAAGGGTTAATTTTATTTATTAATTATTTTATATATATATTTATTAAATCAAACCGAACTTAACTAAACGATGGTTAAATAAATTAAGAGTTAAGTTAAATAACCATTATGGAATTATAGAAGGAAAAGGAAAGCGGAAAATTTCCGGAAACACCCTTTGGGTGTGGTTCGACCGGCGGCCAAAGGAGGGGGGCAAAGGGAAACTTTTTTTTTCCTAATTTTTGTTTACTTGGTGATCAAGTTTTGTTAAGCACTATATAAACACCCATAACCACTCATAATTTAATCCATCCGTTCTCCCCTTTCTCTCTTGCGATCGACCAAACCAAACTGTTGGGAATCTAAGTTTATTAGATTCCCTTGTATCATAGATTTAAACACAAATCAAGCTATTTGATATTAACTTGCCTGTGCCTAGGAGGCAGGCAAGTATCACAAGACTCACAAAGATCTAAGTTACTGTGAGCAACCTCAGAGGAGTCCATGTCAGAGACATTGTCAAGGAAGTCAAAGATTACTTGAAGACATACTCATTGGCTGTGATGGACAACAGCCAAGATGTATCAGGGACTCTGAGGGGTTGAGGGTTAACAGGGGTGCCAATACCCTGTTAACACTCAGTACACTTTGGACATACCTTAGTGTGTAAGAGACTATGAAGAAAAGGGAAACTGTGTCAGCTCTGTTTCCCTAAAGCATTATGACAGACTACCAAGAATAAAAAAGCATCTTGTGACAGATGTCTAACAAGTGTCTGTCTAGTGTAGCCACCATCAACTAGTACTTGGAGTCAACCTCGTATCACTATAAATAGGTTATGTAGCCTAGAGTTAATGCTCAACACTTTGACACATTTCACACAGTAACTCTTAGAACTTGTTGAACCAAACAGCTGCGAGTGTGTTCATAAGTTAGGTTTTAGTTTATCCAAAGTGTGCACAACACATTGTCATCAAACAGTGTTATCCATAACACTTGTAATTCTTTATTATACAATAATAAGTATTACGTTTGAAAATTAATTAAGTGTGTTGATTGCTTAGTTTACTGTTTCAAGCTTGGATTAGGGACTTTCAATTGGTATTAGAGCGGTGTTTGATATTAAAACCTTTATAAACATCGTTCTAAGTTTTATAATCAAGATCCACCATGCCTGAAACGAGCAATACACCACCACCACCACCACCGTCTTCTAGGAACAACACTACTCCACCACCATCCTCACCAAGACTTACTCCTCCTCCTAAAAATGAAGATGATCTACCTCAACTTCTTGAATCAAGAGGCGGATCTCATTTCACCAACGTACCTCTAACACCCCCACAAATGCTATGCGCAGCGGAACTACAACATTTGGGTGCTAGGCAGTTATCATCGCACACAAGATATATCAAACGACTCAAAGAGACGTAAAAGTTTTAACTTAAATTACGCATTGTTAAAAACATACATGTCTACGGTTTTCCAAACCCAAATGATACAACACAGAGTTAGCGTTTCGGTCCCCACGAATCTCAACCCCAAAAGATACAATTTTCACAACATGACATAAAAATTTAAATATTCAAGTTAAGTATGGGTGGAAAAACAAGTAGACGCCAAGCCACACACAACTCCCATCCAATGCATGCTCCATGCTACACTTCATCGGTTACCTGAAACACATGCTAAATTAGGTCAACAAATAATGTTGAGTGGAATTCATAGGTTTTATAATCTCATTTTGAACATATGTGTTATAAAAATCATTCACGATCATTCATAGACTTGTCGATCAAACAATCTATTTTCAAGGTTATGACAATTGTGTTTAAGCTCATTACACTAATCCGTTAACTCACTCACCCGCGTAATAATTACCGGCGTGATTAAGATGAAACCATTGCCCCTTCTAAAGGCATCAGTTGCAATTATACCTTATCTCTTATCACAAGTTATCCGTCCGCAGGGGGTACTCAACGTACTAGCCCTCGTCTCGGATAGGGTCGTCAACCCCATAGTACAATCAATTGTATAAGCGGCTATTTTCAATCCACGCTAGGATTTAACAATAATTAATAGTTCATGAATATAGGGGCTTTTGCAACTAGGTACTCAACACAATTTAAGGCAACATTCGGGTCCAACAATCATTCATGACATATGTTCATTTTAGAAAACTAGCATGCATTTCCCTCGCGGGTAAAACAATTTAAAACAATAGTAAGCGAGACTATAAATTCACACGTTATATATATAGAGTAGTCGACGATTCGAGTGACGATCACTGAAGATGATGAGGATGCCCGGGGAAATCAACACCTAACAAACAATAACGCGTAATGAGTAATCTCATTTATAAACTTTAAGTACTGTATATTACATACATATTAGCCAATTGTGATAATTACAAACTCACGCCAAAACCAAACAATTAATTGTTACCCGTTTTATACTATTCGTCCATGTTATTAACGTTATTACCCTTTTCACGTTTTTCGTTGATACTTACCAAAAGTATGGGTTGTATCAATCCAACACTCGTTTCCAAACCAATTTATCGACACTTAACCTCAAGTTAATCACTCCTAATCATGTCTAACCTTCCTAATTAGTCCCTAACCCTTAAAATATCAAATCCATCTCAAAACCCAATCATCAAATCAAACATGCAATGGGGTTTACCCACTCAAAAACATCTAAAAACAAGAATTAAACACATAAACCATGAACAAAACATCAATCACCAAGATCCACCAAACACCCCCTTATAGCCGTGGGGTGTGGGTGATCAAAACCCCCCCAACTAAATTGATTTTGGTTGGTTTGTTGAGTGATTATACATACCCTACACTTGAATTAAACATGCATACACTCAATTAACATCAAAACAATTTTTGAAAAATCCATTTGATTCTTGAAAACTTTTTATGGATGCATGTTGGATTAAAGTATATGAAAACACTTGTAAGGATTAAACTAGAAGTGGTCTAACCTTAGTTTTGATTAAAACAAGCTAAAAAAATATGGTGGTGGTGGTGGTTTGGTTTGGCCGTCGGCCTAAAGAGAGCAAAGAGAGATATGAGAGCAAATTTTTAGTGTGTGTTATGTTGTGTGTGTGTTTACATTCCCATTTTTAAAAATTGGGGCCCTTGTTGTGCAATTAGAGCATTCTTTTGTCCTTAAGTGAAAACGACCTCAAATGTTTTCGGGAATGACTCACTAGTCATTTTGGAAAATTTTACGGGAGTCGGGGATCATCCCGAACACTCCAAAATACTTTTAGGACACTTTAAATGTACCCGGAAAGCAATAAAAACTCACCCGACTCAACTTAACACGAACCGAAAGTGAAATTCTCGAAAAATTATAATATCGATAAAACGAAAATAAACATAGAAATTTGGGCATCCATCGGGATCGTAGTCGTCATCGTTTTTCTTAAATCGTCAATCGTCAAAATTACGACCTCAAATATCGGTTTCAACCAAAATGGTAAAATATATAGCAAATAAAATTTCTTAAAAATTTCAAAAATAAGCGTAATTTAGGGTAAGGTTAGTGACCTCGATTCTGGGTATCACATCCACCCCTCCTTAAAGAGAGCGACGTCCCGGCGCTCGCCTCTTCTTATACTCACATTTCGTGCCGCTGGAACAGATGAGGATACCTTTCTTTGAAAAAGTCCTCACGTTCCCAAGTGTATTCCGGCCCACGCCTAGAATTCCATCGAACCTTCACAATGTGAATTATACTATGCTTCAGCCTCTTGACCTCTCGGTCCATAATTTCCACGGGTTCTTCCACGAAATGCATTTTATCGTCCAGTTGAATCTCGTCAAAAGGAATCACCAATTCCTTATCCGCCAAACTCTTCTTCAGATTTGATACGTGAAACGTGTCGTGAATAGCACTAAGCTCGTTCGACAACTCTAACTTATACTCTACCGGTCCAATTCGTTTAACGATCTTAAATGGTCCAATATACCTCGGACTCAACTTTCCTTTCTTCCAAAACGAATCATACCCTTCCACGGCGAAACCTTAAGCATAACCATATCTCCGACCTCAAATTCCAACGGTTTTCTTCTATTATCGGCATAACTCTTCTGTCGGCTTCTTGCAGCAAGTAAACGGTTCTTAATTTGCACAATCTTCTCTGTCGTCTCCAAAACCATTTCGGGTCCAGTAAACTGACTTTCTCCTACTTCACTCCAACACACAGGTGATCTACACTTCCTTCCATACAACGCTTCGAATGGTGCGGCCTTGATGCTCGCATGATAACTATTATTATACGAAAACTCCACTAAAGGTAAGTGGCGTTCCCAACTTCCTCCAAAATCAATCACGCATGCTCGGAGCATGTCCTCCATCGTCTGAATAGTTCGTTCGCTTTGGCCATCAGTCTCCGTGTGATAGGTCGTGCTCAAACTCAATTCAGTGCCCATCGCACGTTGAAGTGATTTCCAAAATTCCGAAGTAAACCTACTATCGCGATCCGAAATGATCGATAAAGGTACTCCATGTCTGCAAAGAATCTCCTTCACGTACACACTGGCCAGCTTCTCCATGCTGTCCGTCTTCTTCATAGGTAAGAAGTGAGCAGATTTCGTCAATCTATCCACTATTACCCAAATCATATCACATCCACTTGGAGTTCTAGGTAAACCCGTCACGAAATCCATAGCGATTTTCTCCCATTTCCATTCTGGGATCTCTGGTTGTACCAACAGCCCAGACGGTTTCTTATGTTCGGCTTTAACCTTCGCACAAGTCAAACACTTACTAACGTAACGAGCAATCTCCGCCTTCATATTCGGCCACCAGTAGACTTTCTTCAGATCATGATACATCTTATCCGATCCAGGATGTATCGAGTACTTTGACTTATGAGACTCGTTCATAACCAAATCTCGTACTCCAGCCATTCCTTCCTCGGATGGACACAACGGTAACCAAATCCGATTCTCAAAATATCTCAGCCCGTCTGACCTAACCCCAAAAAGAGGTTTCAACAGTCTTCCCAGATTTTCAGCACCAACATTCTCTTTCATTAATCCCTTCTCTTGGGCCTTGAATATTGTTTCAGTTAAATCAACACCCTCAGTCATCACTAAAGCTCTGACTCTCAAAGGTTTCTCTCTGTCCTTCCTACTAAGTGCATCCGTTACGACATTCGCCTTGCCAGGATGGTAGCGAATCTCACAGTCATAGTCGCTCAGTAATTCCACCCATCGCCTCTGTCTCATGTTCAACTCCTCTTGGCCTAAAATGTGCTGCAAACTCTTGTGGTCAGTGAATACAACACACTTCGTCCCATACAAGTAGTGTCTCCACAATTTCAGCACAAAAACCACAGCTCCTAATTCCAAATCATGCGTCGTGTAGTTTTCTTCATTCTTCCTCAATTTTCTCGACGCGTAAGCAATCACTTTCTCACGCTGCATCAACACAACTTCATAACCCTTACGAGATGCGTCACCATACACCACAAAGTATTTGGTTCCTTCTGGTAATGACAATATCGGAGCAGAACATAACTTGTCCTTGAGTGTTTTGAAAGCGAGTTCTTCCTCATCTCCCTATTCATACACCCTATTCTTCTCTGTAATCTTTGTCAATGGCTTCGCAATCAACGAAAATCTTCAATGAATCTCCGATAATACCCAGCCAAACCAAGGAATTGTCGAACTTCAGTCGGCGTTGTCGGTGCCGACCATTCCCTGATTGCTTCGACTTTGGCAGGATCCACGCGAACTCCTTTGCTATCAATTACGTGCCCAAGGAATTGCACAGACTCTAACCAAAACTCACACTTCGAGAACTTCGCATACAACTTTTCTTTCTTCAGCAGATCCAATATCTTTCACAGGTGCTTCTCGTGCTCTTCCTTACTCTTAGAGTAAATAAGAATATCATCGATGAATACAATGACGAACTTATCTAGATACGGCTTGCATACTCGATTCATAAGGTCCATGAATACTGCAGGAGCGTTTGTTAGCCCAAAAGGCATCACTCGGAATTCAAAGTGTCCATACCGCGTACGAAAGGCAGTTATAGGGATATCCTCCTCTCTCACACGCAGTTGATGATACTCTGATCTCAAGTCGATCTTTGAGTATACACAGGAACCTTGTAATTTATCAAACAAATCGTCAATCCTCGGCAATGGATACCGATTCTTAACCGTCAACTTGTTGAGCTCTCTATAGTCGATACACATCCGGAACGACCCATCTTTCTTCTTCACAAACAACACTGGCGCTCCCCATGGTGATGAGCTCGGTCGAATAAATCCCTTATCCATCAACTCCTTCAGTTGATCCGATAACTCCTTTAATTCTGATGGTGCTAATCGATAGGGTGCACGAGCAACTGGTGCAGCTCCCGGCATCAAATCGATTCGAAATTCGACTTCACGGGTGGGTGGTAAACCCGGTAACTCATCAGGAAAAACTACCGGATATTCGCGAATTACATGTACCTCTTCTAACTTTGCCTCTAAGTCACCATCACTAGAAACTTGTGCCAAAAACACATCACATCCATCTTCTACATATCTCATCATTTTCAATCAAGATATCACTTTCAAACGAGAAGTGCATTCATCTCCCTTCACAGTCAAAACTCTATTCCTCAACGGGATCTGGACTAATCTTTCTCCACAGACGATCACATCGAACGATCCTAGCTCTATGGGCATTAAGTCGATATCAAAAGCGTAATTTCCTAACTTCAAGGTACACCCTTTTAGTATAGAATTTGTACTAACGATCTTCCCATCGGCTAATTCCACGTTATAACTAGTCGTTAACAATACCGGTTCTCTATCGATATGACGACTAAATTTAACATCTACGAAGCTCTTGTCGGAACCAGAATCAAAAAATATACTAGCATAACAAGCGTCTAGCAGAAACGTACTGGTAACCACGTTAGGGCCTCGTGGTTTATCAGTAGTCCCTACTCGATACACATCCGCAGCATTATTTCCTCCTTGCCTGTTTCCAGCCTTCGGGCAATTCCCCTGCTTATGCCCTCTTTCTACACATCCGAAGCAAACCGTCACCTTCGTGGCATTTGCCTCAGTAGCTACCCCTTTAGCTCGGCAATCTGACATTCTATGACCCGCTTTTCCGCACTTGCCACACGCAGGTGGGCAATTCCCTACATGGTACAAATTACATCCACCATAGTGGGGATTCACCTTCGCTCCTCTAGGGTTAGTGACAGCCCTCATCCCATCATTTCTTCTCTGGTTGAACTGCTGATTGCGGTTCTGACCTTGGTTGTTACAGTTTCCTCCATGACTTTGACCTTGGGATTGATTACTCTGAGCTGCCTCTCACTTTCTCTTGTTTCCTTCGGCAATGAAGTCCTTCTTATCTTTTAGTTTGACGTCCATTAGCGCGTGAGCCATTTGGACTGCTTCATCGAATGACCCAGGCTTAGATGAAGTTGTCTCACCCTTGATATTACTTGACAAACCCTTGATGTACTACTTCATTTTCTTGTTATCATCAGCAAAGGCATCGGGACACAAAAGGCTCAATTCTGTAAACCTCCTTGTATAGGCTGTAATGTCATTTTCTTCAAAGTCAAATGCCTTAACTCATCTTCCAGTTGACCCAGCTCCTCTGCGGGACAGAACTTTTTGGTCAAGAGAGCCTTAGTAGCAGTCCAAGTCCTCTCATTTGCTACCGCTAATCCAACAGTGGCTACTTGATTGTTCCACCAACTTAATGCGTCATCAAGAAAAGTGGCAGCTGCAAACTTGACTTTATTTGCCTCTGAACATCCGCTAATCTCAAAAGTACTTTTGATCTTCTCTAACCACCTTCGGAGTTCTAGGGCTCCGCCAGTTCCACGAAACTGCGTGGGACCGCATTTCATAAAACCAGCATAAGTACACTCCCTCGGGGCTTGCTGTCTTCCTGCATTCCCACCTTGATCTGGGTTTCAGTTTGCACGATCCGCTTTGAGTGCATTTGTAATTGCTTCTTGAATCATTGTGTTCACACGGTTAGCTATTAGCTTTGGAGGCATGGTAAGTTCTCAAGTACACATCTCTGCAAAGACAGGAAAAAATAGAAAAACAATGTAAGTATACACAACAAGATTAAGATGGATTTCTCTTTCAAGACATAATATAAGTACAACGACACATCACTACAAGGTTACTAATATTCATCAATTCACATCACAAAAGAGCAAATTAAAGACATATCATAGATTATGAAAGGTAAACATGGATTGTATTGATAAATCAACCAAAATTGTGACAAGTAATGCCACTACAACCATACACCATAAAACTTAAGTCATCAAGTTTTTCATCACAATAACATCATACAGAAGTCTAAAATAGTTCGATTACAACGATCAAAGATAAAATAAAATACAAGTAACTAGTCACGTGGTGATCCACACGACCTCTTGGATGGCGGTTCATCTTCATCCTCCTCGGGCTCTTCATCACTGTCTTCCTCGTCCTCGTACATCTTCCTCTTTCCCTTATCATTCGGCCCACACTCAGTCGCCTTCTTCGTCCCAGAAGTAGATCCACACTCCACTGCGACCTGATTCCCTATAGTGATACATACACCTCTGGCAGGTGGCTGGACCATAAAATCATTAGCCTCCATTTCCAAGTCATCTACAAATCTCCAATCTGGTGGCAGGGATGCTCTAACTCGATGCTCCCAACTTTGCATCCTAGTCAACCTCGCTTGATCCTCCCTAACTTGCTCAAGGCTAGCACTCAGGTTTGCTATCATCGATCTCAAACTGTTAATATCACTCTTATTTGCTACTCCATCAAATTCAATCCTTGCAGTTCTTGCTAACAACCTCTGATGTGCCCTCTCATTTTCGTCGAACCTTTTGATTACTCTAGTTTCCGCTACGTACCGTTCGTACATCGATCCATCAAATCTTCTCAAAACAAGCGGAACATCATGATAAGCTCTTGGTCCGGGGCAGATAACTCTTGCGATGTCCTGATGAAGAGAATTAGCGCTCGCTGCAGCGTCGGAACTTCTAGGGATACCTGGCATACCAATCAGGTTAGAAATACTAGTAGGCCTGGGTAAGGTAGTTCTCCTTCGGTCGGGGTCCTGGGCTTGCACATTGTTCGTCTCGGCTTGTCCTTCAACAACTGTTCCAACATTTCCCCTTTCATGTCCTACGACGTATTCGTCTCCATTTTCGTTAGGCGGTACCTCGGCCATTCCTGCAATAACGGATAATTTTGGAGGGTACGTAAGATTACTATTCAATATTTATAAATACATGCATGCAAATGCAATGCAAAGGTGGTACACATGCCCAAAATGCGATAATATGATGCCCATGCATATGTAATACAAGAATTACGGTATCGAGTACTCCACGTACAATTCCAACGTTTACATATAGTAGTTCAATATCTACGTAATAAATACCCACATATATACTTCAACTCAAAGGTATACATCTATACCATGAATACAAAAATAAACCTTACCGGAGCCATTCAGGATAGTTGTGTGCTTGGACAATTTCTTACGACACCAAAAGTTATAGTTTAGGAATTTTCAAAACGACCTAGTTCTCTATAACTCATGGCTCTGATTACCAATCTCTAACGCCCCCACAAATGCTATGCGCAGCGGAACTACAATATTTGGGTGCTAGGCAGTTATCATCGCACACAAGATATATCAAACGACTCAAAGAGACGTAAAAGTTTTAACTTAAATACGCATTGTTAAAAACATACATGTCTACGTTTTTCCAAACCCAAATGATACAACACAGAGTTAGCGTTTCGGTCCCCACGAATCTCAACCCCAAAAGATACAATTTTCACAACATGACATAAAAAATTAAATATTCAAGTTAAGTATGGGTGGAAAAACAAGTAGACGTCAAGCCACACACAACTCCCATCCAATGCATGCTCCATGCTACACTTCATCGGTTACCTGAAACACATACTAAATTGGGTCAACAAATAATGTTGAGTGGAATTCATAGGTTTTATAATCTCATTTTGAACATATGTGTTATAAAAATCATTCACGATCATTCATAGACTTGTCGATCAAACAATCTATTTTCAAGGTTATGACAATTGTGTTTAAGCTCATGAAACTAATCCATTAACTCAATCACCCGCGTAATAATTACCGGCGTGATTAAGATGAAACCATTGCCCCTTCTAAAGGCATCAGTTGCAATTATACCTTATCTCTTATCACAAGTTATCCGTCCGCAGGGGGTACACAACGTACTAGCCCTCGTCTCGGATAGGGTCATCAACCCCATAGTACTATCAATTGTATAAGCGGCTATTTTCAATCGACGCTAGGATTAAACAATAGTTAATAGTTCATGAATATAGGGCCTTTTGCAACTAGGTACTCAACACAATTTAAGGCAACATTCGGGTCCAACAATCATTCATGACATATGTTCATTTTAGAAAACTAGCATGCATTTCCCTCGCGGGTAAAACAATTTAAAACAATAGTAAGCGAGGCTATAAATTCACACCTTATATATATAGAGTAGTCGACGATTCGAGTGACGATCACTGACGATGATGAGGATGCCCGGGGAAATCAACACCTAACAAACAATAACGCGTAATGAGTAATCTCATTTATAAACTTTAAGTACTGTATATTACATACATATTAGCCAATTGTTATAATTACAAACTCACTCCAAAACCAAACAATTAATTGTTACTCATTTTATACTATTCGTCCATGTTATTAACGTTATTACCCTTTTCACGTTTTTCGTCGATACTTACCAAAAGTATGGGCTGTTTTACTAGACTTAAACCTTTTAATAAAGATTGGGAAAATTCTCAAAAATACTTTAAGACCTGTAGAAAACACACTTTTAATCCCATTAAAAGTTTTCGCTTTTACGACCCGTTACTCAACACATTACTAAACCTACGTTTTTCGGACTGATTTTGCACATTGACCAAGTTGGACTCATTTGACCCATTTGAAATATACCATTGACCCGTTTGACACCTAAGTCTAATAATAGACTCACATATGCAGGTTTGAGACCAAAAATCAACCTTTAACCATTTACCAAACTATATCTATGGTCCCCGGTATTTGACCTAAAACCAAACATAATTTCGGATTATGTAGGTTCTCATCTCCCGGTACACGTATTTTCAAAACATCATAACTTTTGAATCGTTGGGAGTCTTAAGCTCTATCTTATACCAAATCGAAGCTAAGAAGACGCTCTACAACTATATCCTAGTCTCATGACCTGTTTACAAAATCAACTTTATGAAAACATCCTAAACATTCTGCCTAAAATTAACTATCTCAAAATCAATCCAACACTCGTTTCCAAACCAATTTATCGACACTTAACCTCAACTTAATCACTCCTAATCATGTCTAACCATGATAATCAGTCCCTAACCCCTAAAATATCAAATCCATCTCAAAACCCAATCATCAAATCAAACATGCAATGGGGTTTACCCACTCAAAAACATCAATCACCAAGATCCACCAAACACCCCCTTATAGCCGTGGGGTGTGGGTGATCAAAACCCCCCAACCAAATTGATTTTGGTTGGTTTGTTGAGTGATTATACATCCCCTACACTTGAATTAAACATGCATACACTCAATTAACATCAAAACAATTTTTGAAAAATCCATTTGATTCTTGAAAAATTTTTATGGATGCATGTTGGATTAAAGTATATGAAAACACTTGTAAGGATTAAACTAGAAGTGGTCTAACCTTATTTTTGATTAAAACAAGCTAAAAAAAATATGGTGGTGGTGGTGGTTTGGTTTGGCCGTCGGCCTAAAGAGAGGAAAGAGAGAGATGAGAGCAAACTTTTAGTGTGTGTTATGTTGTGTGTGTGTTTACATTCCCATTTTGTAAAAATTGGGGCCCTTGTTGTGCAATTAGAGCATTCTTTTGGCCTTAAGTGAAAATGACCTCAAATGTTTGCGGGAATGACTAACTAGTCATTTTGGAAAATTTTACGGGAGTCGGGGATCATCCCAAACACTCCAATATACTTTTAGGACAATTTAAATGTACCCGGAAAGCAATAAAAACTCACCCGACTCAACTTAACACGAACCGAAAGTGAAATTCTCGAAAAATTATAATATCGATAAAACGACAATAAACATAGAAATTTGGGCATCCATCGGGATCGTAGTCGTCATCGTTCTTCTTAAGTCGTCAATCGTCAAAATTACGACCTCAAATATCGGTTTCAACCAAAATGGTAAAATATATAGCAAATAAAATTTCTTAAAAACTTCAAAAATAAGCGTAATTTAGGGTAAGGTAAGTGACCTCGATTCTGGGTATCACAGTACCAGTCTTTGATGAAGATGATTTTACAAGTTGGAAGAGTCAATTCCTCGTATATCTCGACGGAATTGAACCATTTCTTCTAGAAATTCTAGAAAATGGACCTTATGTTCCCATGGCGCTTACCTCTACTGATGAGAATCCTCTTCCCAAACCTCTCAAGAAGTGGACACCAGCTGATAGGAAATTGGCAAACCAAGATAAACATCTCAAGAGCATCATTATATCATGTCTTCCTAAACACATCATGAAGTCTGTGATTCAATGTCCTACAACCAAACAAATGTGGACAGACCTTATCCTTGGTCATGAAGGACCTTCTGAAACTAGAGAAACCAAGATTCAGGCACTCAGGCTTCAGTTCAATGCTTTCAATGCACTTGAAGGTGAAAAGGTTCAACAAACATATACAAGGCTGAAAATTCTTCTCAATGACCTTGCTATGAATGACGTCACCATTGCTCAAGCTGAAGTAAATGCCACATTTGTCAACAGCCTTCCAAGAAAATAGTTGAGTATGAATCAGACTCAGAGAGCTAATAACTCCATCAAGAATGACACCATGGCTCAACTATATGGAAAGTACAATTATGAAGAAGGGTTGATTGATACCATATACAAATTAGAGACTGAAAGATTTGTAGTTCAGGGAGCAACATCCAAAGCCTTGATTTCCACCTCACACTCTCATGACAGCGACTCTGATGTTGAAGAAGACATACGTAGCAGCTAAGAGTTCATGACAGACCTTAATGCTTAGTTTCATGAAAGAGCCTTGCTAGCTAATCAAAGGAGATTCTACAAAAGATCAAGGAGAGTAGGATAAGCTAGCAAACAAACCGACAAATCTAAAGAAACTTGCTTTGCCTGTGGAAAACTTGGACACTTTAAAAAAGATTGTCCTTCCACAAAGACATCCTCACCTTCTTATCTATCTTCTTCCACCAAACCATACAAGTTCAAATCACAACATAACAACTCATCCCACCAATTCAACTCCTCTGACAATGAGAAGAAGGATTACAAGAACAAGTACAAGGCACTTAAAGCTGAGTTGGAACAGATGAATTTGAAGCTTGAAGCTTTGTCTAAGAAGAAAGGGGGTGATAAGAAGACTGAGAAAGGATTGGTAGCTGAAGCGTATGACTGTAATGATGAGTCGCTAACTTCGGATGAAGAAGACACTACTAGAGTCAGGGCATTTATGGCAATAGCTGAGGATGAACCAGCTGTTAGGAAAGGAGATGCTAGATCAGGACAATGGGTTGACATCACAATAAAAAAGGTACACATGCTTCTATCTATGTCTGAAAGTGATGAACGTAAACATGTCCTTGATTACACCATTGTAGATTTACACTTTGTTGAGGAACAAAGAAAGAACTTGCTTGATAAGTTTCACACTGTTAAACATGAACTGTTAACTGCTAGGGCTGAATGTGAAACTCTTAAACAGGTTAATTATGTAAAGATATCTCTTCAAAACGAAGTTAACAGGTTAACCTTAAAGAACAGTGCCTTAAATGATCAAGTATCTGAATTAAATAAGGTTATAGAAAAATAGCTGTGCAGTAGGTTCACTATAGATGAATTGCTTAATGATGAACTACATGCTGACATAAAAAGGGATATCTCTGCTAAGAAAAATAAATTGAAAATTCTCACAAAACCCAAAGAGATTGTTTTCAAATCAAGAGAGACTATACATATGTCAGATCCCCTCTTGAAAGATGTACCTGTCTTTGAAGATGTGGTTGATTTACCACCCTTACCTAAACTCTCAGGAGTTGAACCCAGCAGCTCTTCTAGAGGAGCTAAGGCTGAACCCAAAACAGATGTTGAGAAACCACCAGCTAAGGTATTTACTGTACCAGCTAAACAATCTGTTAAGCAAGTTGCCTTTAAGCATGTCTCAAAAAAATCTGTGGACAAAGTTGATTCCTCAACTGAAGAACTTCTGTTGTCATTAATGAAAGAAGTAGAACTCTTGAAACTTCATATTAAGCCTTCCGCTGAATGCTCTACTTCCTATGAACCTAAGTCTATTCTAGGAGAACCTAAAGGTGAAAGGACAGTCAAACCTTACTATAATGTATGTAAAAACTCTCATCACATAACCATAGATCATGATAAACAAATGGCTATTAAGAGATCTCAGACACCTTCTAGGGAGAGACAACAGGCTTCTAGGAGACAATTAGCTAACTACAGACCTTATCCTCCTTGTAAATTTTGTGGATTCACAGACCATCACTCATATGAGTGCAGTGACTTTCCAGGATGTGATATCCGTGGAAGCTTCACACATGAGATAGCTAACTGTCCTTCACATCGTCAAAAGTTCTACAGGAACTCATGAGTTGCTAATCAGCAATTCAGGGAACCCACTGGAAAGTAGGTTCACCATAGGAACTAACTTGTTTCTATGTATCTGTGCGGAAACATCTTAAGGAATCGGTATGGTGTCTAAACAGTGGTTGTTCTAGACACATGACAGGGATTCGACAATACCTGCACAGATACTCAAAGGAGCTAGGTCCTAAAGTGGTGTTTGGGGATAATTCTTCAGGCGAAACAGAGGGATACGAATCAGTGAACTGCAATGGGATAACGTTTACAAGGGTTGCATATGTAAATGGTCTTAAGCACAATCTTATTAGCATTAGCCAATTGTGTGATGCTGACTACAAGGTTTTATTTACCAAGACTCAGGGAACCATATTCAACAAGGACAATAATGTGATTCTTATTGCACCAAGAAGAAGAGATGTGTATGTCATCAACATGGCTACTTGCTCTGAAGACAACTCCAACTGTTTTCTAGCCAAAGCCTCTGAAAGTGTCAATTGGCTGTGGCACAAAAGACTGTCTCATCTCAACTTTAAAAAAATCAACAAGATAGCCACAAAAAAACCTGGTTGTTGGTCTACATTCAGTGACTTTTTCTAAAGACAAGACTTGTCCAGCTTGTGTCAAGGGAAAGCATCACAGGTCTTCTTTAAAGACCAGGCAATCATTCTCTATTGACAATTACTTACATCTCCTTCACATGGATTTGTTTGGCCCTGTCAAACCTCAGACCATTAATCACAACAAATATACCTTGGTCATAGTTGATGAATATTCAAGGTATACATGAGTTTGCTTCCCCGGAAGGAAAAGTGATGCAGCTGATACTATCATGGCCTTCATCAGACAGGTTGAAAATATGAATGATGTTCGAGTAAAAGCTCTAAGAAGTGATAAAGGTACTGAATTCAAGAATCAACAACTTGAATTATTTTGTGATGAAAAGGGAATATCAAAAAACTTCTCTTCAGTTGGCACCCCTAAACAAAATGGTGTGTCTAAAAGAAGAAACATGACTTTGTTTGAAGCAGCCAGAACTATGTTAAATGGTGTAGCGTTACCAAATCAATTTTGGGGAGAAGCTGTTCACACTACATGCTACACTCAAAATAGGTCAATCATTGTCAAGAGACATGGCAAAACTTCCTATGAAGTTTTCAGAAATAGAGCTCCAGATGTAAGCTATTACCATGTTTTTGGATGTCATGTGTTCATTTATAACTACAGGGATAAACTTGGAATATTTGATGAAAAGGCTGATTATGGTTTCTTCTTAGGATACTCTCCAACTACCAAGGCCTTCAGAGTATTCAATACTAGAAGACAAGAAGTAGAAGAAACCTTTCATGTCAGATTCAATGAAGATGATGACATCATACAGAGATCAGGAACAAAGGGTGATGAAATAGATTTTTAATCAATACAGGTCTTTCCCAAGTGATGAATTCTCAGAACCAAGACCTCTCTGTCATCACCATCATCTCACCAACACCCTCACTCCGTATGTTCCTGCATCTGCATTTGACCCTCTGTCAACACATAAATTTGAAGTTCCCTCTTCTTAGGGACTTAATGAAGAAGAACCACAGCCTTCTTGTAGTCCTTTTTCCACAACTGCTGAAGATGACTCAACTATTCTTCAAATTCCTGAAGACTCTCCTGTTGACAGTGAATTTGTGCCCCTTGATATAACTTAAGTTAACACAGATATTGAGGTCATCTTTGAAGAGAGTCATCTTACTCACCAGGATGAAACTTAAATAGTGCTAGCTACCTCCACAACTGTCCCTGTCTATGATTCCTCAGGTCCCCAATCTAAATGGTCAAGAGATAAACACATTCTTCTTGTCAACATTATTAGGGAACCTAATGCAGGGGTTACTACTAGACAACAAATTCATGACTCAGAGTCGGCCTCAGCCAACGAATGTCTTTTCGCTGAATTTCTCTCTCAAATTGAACCTAAGAGAGTAGTTGAAGCTCTTATGGAAGATGGGTGGGTAGCTGCTATGCAAGAAGAAATTAATCAATTCAAAAGGAACAAGGTATGGACTCTAGTGCCAGCTCCACCTGGTAAGAACATCACATGTACTAGATGGAATTATAGAAACAAGATGGATGAAATTTGAAACATCATCAGAAACAAGGCTAGGCTAGTTGCACAGGGGTATACACAGACTGAATGGATTGATTATGATGAAACTTTTGCACCTGTGGCGAGAATTGAAGCTATCAGAATCTTCCTTGCTTATGCTGCATATACGAACTTCACTATTTATCAGATGGATGTTAAGAGTGCCTTCCACAATGGAGATTTAGCTGAGGAAGTATATGTTGAACAGCCTGAAGGATTCGAGAAAAGTGAGTTTCCTAATCATGTGTACAGACTACACAAAGCCATGTATGGGCTGAAACAAGCTCCAATCATCCTCAGCCTCTCTGGGAAAGCGAACTGGCGACCATTACCTTTATCTATTTCACTGTTAGTAACTTAAACAACTTGCAGGCTGATGTTGTATAGCCAAATGTATAATCTATAGAGCAACCAGATGAAGGAGCTGATAAATTGATTCAGGATCAGCCAAATGAGGATGAGCCCATGCCTGATGTTGAAGAGGATGTGCTTGCCTTAATAGAAAGCTTCTCTAAACCTGAATCCATGCCCGATTATGAGATTCTCCCTGAGGGGATGATTGAGGAGGAGGAGGATGAAGAGGATGATGACTAGCAGTCTCTGTCTTCTCCAAAGGATATCGTTGTGTCCACACCAACTGTTGAAGCTACTCCTCCTCCCAAGGAAGCTGTAGTGACTCCTACTTCTGTTACCTCTGTCACCACAGTGTTCCAAAGGCCTGCATATGATTCGACAGCCGAATTTTTGTTGTTTGATCATCCTACACAGACAAACTTTGACATATTGCCAAGAGAGGATGATTATGCATGACAAAGTCTGAACATCCATGACCTAGAGCCTGAACATTATGCCTTAGACATTGAATGCCTGTCAAGAAAGCTGGACATAATAAAATCTGAAATGCATTCCTTCACTGTCAACTTTCCACAGATCATCACACAGGCGGTTAAGGATGCTGTCACTGAACCCATTAAGGATGGTACAAGAAAAGGAATGTCCCAAGGACTTAGTCATTTGTCCACTCGTATCAAAGATGCCATAGCCACAGCGGTCCTTGCACTTTTCTCTGCTCATGAGTTGACTATATATAGAGAGTTTGAGGCTGTACGATCTAGGCAAATTCGTCACACCAACTTCATAGTTGATCGTGTTCATCGCAACACAAATGGTAACTCCAACCAACTGTTGAAAATTGCCAGAGATTTAAGAACCAGGCAAAGAGAAATGGCTGCCTCTGTTGAGCATATTGCTAAATACATTCAGGAACGTTCATCTAAACGTCTGAAAAGACAGGCTGAACGTGAGGGGGAGAAGCAAAATGTATTTAACCTTGAATCAGCTAAGCAAAGCTCAGGATCAGCTGACAACACTATCCCTTCACCCATACCTCTCAAAGTCATCACTCTAATAACCATACCTGATGATGAGGATGAAGTTAAGGGGGAGCAACAGACAAAGGATGGAGTTGATTCATTAAAATCCCTGACTCTGGTTAACACCAGCGAGGCTGTGGATGATGGTGAACCAGCTGCCAAGAAACTTAAGTTCACCGTTAGCTCCCTACCCAAAGCTATACAAAACTAAGCTCAGATGGCTTTCCTCAAACAAGCCGAAGAGCTAAAGAACAAAAGTATGTTATCCTCTGTCTCGAAGAAAGGAAAGGAAATAGCTGTGGTAGACTCAGACGCCAAGCTGAAGAAAATAGCTGCGATGCTAGAGACAGGAGGATCCACCACTGAACTATCCTAATTCACAACCTTTAAAGCAACAAATGAGAACCCTCTAACGGCTGAAGAAATTGAGAAATAGGTTATTGAATTCAAAAGTTTAAATGAAATCAATAAAGCCAAGGAGCTTAAAGAGGCAACTCTGAAAAAATGACTCCACAACAAAGGGAGGATAAAAGACAAAGTTTGAAAGAAATGGAAGTCAAACGCACAGAGGCACTGAAAAAGGTAAAAGATGACTATGATGTCTGCGTTAACAACAGGTTTGAACCTGGAAAATCACCAAGTTCAAGTATACTATTCACAAGTCTACTCATACACCACAAATGATTTTGTGGAGAGATAATCAACAGACCAATATGGATCTCTTTGAATACTTTATGTTAAAGAATCTTGGCTTGTCTGAATGGTTTGAACTTGAGGCTTTAGCTGCGAAGAGGACTGGACAGGAAAATTTTACACTTCTTAAGACTCTCAAAGCTAAGTTTAATTAGGTTAAAGAAATTGTAGCCAAGCTCAAGGTAGATCCCCCACCACAGCTGTTTGAACAAGATCTTCCAAAGTCTGGAAAGAAAAGAAGAAGGATGACTCAATTTATTAAGGAAACTGATATGAGTTAAATTACTCATATCATTTATATCAATAAACACTCATAAAATGCATTAAATGTATAAATATTGCCTTGTATATGTTTGTTTGTTGTTTCATGTGTGTAGGTACCTGATCACAAAAACCAGCAAAAACGACAAGGGATTTGAAGAAATATCAAGAAAGCCAAAAATTAAGTTCGATTTAGAGGATTTAATTTAATAAAGTGATTTTGGGTCAAGTGGGTCCCACTTAAGATTAATGGACTTGAAAGCTCATTTATGAAGATATAAAGTGTACACTTGGTTATACTTATAACCAATTAATCCCATTTGCAAATATATGATGGACGGAATATGGCATTATCTACTTGAGCCCAAATAAAGTCCAATTTTGCACAAAAGAATAAGAATGTAACGAAATGAGTATTTATTTTGGGTTTCAAAGCCCAACATAAAAAGACGGTGCAAAAAATGTTTATACTTTCCCTTTGGTCAGTCTTTGGTCAAAACACAAATAAAAAAAAGACGAGATAAGAAGTTTGGGGAAGAACAAAGATGGTAGAAGCAGCCATGATCCCTAGGTGTATTTGGGGGTTTCCAAATGATAAGAAATTGAAGATCACGCGCTTAATAAATTCCCAAGAATTTAGGAGATGAAGATAATGGCACAAGGCATCTACGTGGCTTGAATGTGCGTCACATCTCCTTTCCTATTGGTCCAAGACTTGTCACTCAACCAAGGAACCAATAAGATTCATCCAGGTTAGCAGCAACTAGGACACTTCTTTCACACGCTGGCGATCCGTGTGATCTAAAGTAATTATCCACCCTTGGAGGATTAACAGAAAAGAAAGAGAAAGAAAAGAGAAAAGATCAATGGCTGAGGATCACTTCACCACCAACAAACCACCCACTCGTTCATCTATAAAAACCCCCTTGAAAAATCAGTAAATCATCCCTAATAAATTTTTTAAATCCCCTTTGTTCACATTAGTGCCCCCAAATAATAAGTTTGGTATACTGAATATGTAGCAGATCAGTTTACACTACTTATAAAAACAAAGCAGTTAAGAAAATAATCTATCCATAATTTCAGTTAAACCATTAATTAAAATCACAAATGAAAGCAACAACTACTGAATATTAAGCAGCTAATAAGATAAAAAGCAATCTAAACAACACAAATAGACCCTAGATTAACTAGCAGATCACAATCAATCAGGTAAAGGAAAATAACATCAGCAACTCTATTTTTATAAAGTTCAAATAATGTAACTCATCAAATGCGAAACATCATAACATTCAGCATAAATCGTTTAAACTATATCAGCAGACTATAAAAAAACTGAAATAGCAGATTAAACTCTTATCAGCAAAATACTTTATCAGATTTAACAAACAACTAATATTATAAAAAAAACTTGATGCTAAAACATTAGAAACCTCACAATCAGTACACTTAAACTCAGCTAAATTACTAATCCAACATATCATATACTACCTATAGCATTTCATTAAAATGAAACAGATAAAAAAACATAGTTAATAATGTAAACAAACTATCTTAGATTAGCTTATCATAACATACCAAAACCTCAAATTCATTTAGCAAGCAATTTAAACTTAAATTTGATAAACATAAAGCTATAACTTACCTTAAATGTAGAGACCTTTGATGCAGTAGTCGCGCGTTGAGCGGACTTATAACCTAAACAAAACCTCCATTATTCTAACCACCATTCTCGAACCACATTCATCAATCGAACCAGTACAGTAACTCGAACCACGATTTAATGATCGAACCAGAACAGTAACCTCTAATTTATCTAGTGGGGATAAATCGTTCCCAATATTACTTAAATTATTTAATATAAGCTATTTTTTAGCTTAATTAAATAATTTTCATACAATATCAAACAGATTATAGAAATAATAATTGTAATAAACTTTTGACAGTAAATAAAATAAGACAAATTTTACTCAAACTCAACTTTTATTAATCACTAGAAATTTGATTACAAAACTATTAAAAAGAAAATACAGATATTCCTAAATCTATTTTGACATAAAAACTGTAAAGTAAAAAATGGGATACAATATTTTACAGAAAATGGGGGGTTTTTATAGCCAACCCCCAAGGCCCTTGGTGGTGAGTTGTTGAGACGATTTCTTGATCTCAGCCGTCGAAATGGCATCTTCATTCTTCGCTTTCTTCTTAAACATGATCTACGGTTGATAATAGCCAATCTAGCACACGGATTGCCAACGTGGCAATCTAGTGTGCTAGTTATGCTAGTTTGGTGCTGAGATGGCATCCAATGATTGGAGGAGTGGAGGTGATGTGTTGTTTTGGCCAATCACAAGGTAGAATAGGGCCAAGTCACTGCTATACTCCCCATCTTCTTTGATCCGAAAAAAGGGTGATTTAATTGAAGTACGTGTATCACACGTGCCTTTATATCAGGAAGCCCCAATTTTTATTTGTTAATTAGGGTTTAAAGGTAAATAGTTTGGGTATCTGGTTATTTTGTTTTTGAGGTGAGAGAGAAGACATAGATTGTAACGAAGTGTAAATGTGTGGTGTGGGTGAAAAAGATTTGACCAAGGATAATTTATACAAAGTAACCGTCCCTTTTGATACCCTAATGGGTTTTACAAGGCCCAAATAAACGTCCATGTTTCTTACTTTGAAAATGATATGGGCTTGTAGCCCAAATTTACTTAAAACCGTCTCACAGATAATTCATAGAATTACTTTTACACTATTTAAAAATCTATTTAAACTTTATTAAAACTATTTAAACTAATTGAATTAAAATCTAATTTATTTAAAACAAATTTTTATAACTAATTAAATTTATAAAGTTAATAAAACATTTTTTTTATTTTTTTTTGTTTTTGTTTATTTATATGTAAACTTAATAAAAGAAATTAAAAAGATTTATAATTAGACACAGTTTAAACTATGTATTTAGACTACATCAAAACTGACAATAACTGAATATACTATATTAATAAAATAAGACGTATTAAAACTCAAAAGAATAGCTGGAACAAGTGGTTAACACGTTTGATGTTTACCCTTTAGGTCAAGGGTTCGAGTCCAATTGTGTACGAATTTTGTGATTAATTTTTGACAATAAATAAAAGGTCACAGGAGTGACAATATTTGTGATTGTTAGTTTTTGAGCAGATTTGCATCAGTGCCCCAAACAATTAGTTTGGTATACTGAATATGTAGTAGATCAGTTTACACTACTTATAAAAACAAAGCAGTTAAGAAAATAATCCATCCATAATTTTAGTTAAACCATTAATTAAAATCACAAATGAAAGCAACAACTACTGAATATTAAGCAACTAATAAGATAAAAAGCAATCTAAACAACACAAATAGACTCTAGATAAACTAGCAGATTACAATCAATCAGGTAAAGGAAAATAACATCAGCAGCTCTATTTTTATAAAGTTCAAATAATATAACTCATCAAATGCGAAACATCATAACATTCAGCATAAATCGTTTAAACTATATCAGTAGACTATAAAAAAAACTGAAAAAACAGATCAAACTCTTATCAACAAAATACTTTATCAGATTTAACAAACAGCTAATATTATAAAAAAAACTTGATGTTAAAACATTAGAAACCTCACAATCAGTACACTTAAACTCAGCTAAATGACTAATCCAACATATCATATACTACCTATAGCATTTCATTAAAATGAAACAGATAAAAAAAACATAGTTAATAATGTAAACAAACTATCTTAGATCATCTTATCATAACATACCAAAACCTCAAATTCATTTAGCAAGCAATTTAAACTTAAATTTGATAAACATAAAGCTATAACTTACCTTACATGTAGAGACCTTTGATGCAGTAGTCGTGCGTTGAGCGGACTTATAACCTAAACAAAACCTCCATTATTCTAACCACCATTCTCGAACCACATTCATCAATCGAACCAGTACAGTAACTCGAACCACGATTTAATGATCGCACCAGAACAGTAACCTCTAATTTATCTAGTGGGGATAAATCGTTCCCAAATATTACTTGAATTATTTAATATAAGCTATTTTTTAGCTTAATTAAATAATTTTCATACAATATCAAACAGATTATAGAAATAATAATTGTAATAAATTTTTGACAGTAAATAAAATAAGACAAATTTTACTCAAACTCAACTTTTATTAATCACTGGAAATTTGATTACAAAACTATTAAAAAGAAAATACAAATATTCCTAAATCTATTTTGACATAATAACTGTAAAGTAAAAAATGGGATACAATATTTTACAGAAAATCGGGGGTTTTTATAGCCAACCCCCAAGGCCCTTGGTGGTGAGTTGTTGAGACGATGTCTTGATCTCAGCCATCCAAATGGCATCTTCGTTCTTCTCTTTCTTCTTAAACATGATCTACGGTTGATAATAGCCAATCTAGCACACGGATTGCCAACATGGCAATCAAGTGTGCTAGTTGTGCTAGTTTGGTGCTGAGATGGCATCCAATGATTGGAGGAGTGGAGGTGATGTGCTGTTTTGGCCAATCACAAGGTAGAATAGGGCTACGTCACTGTTATACTACCCATCTTCTTTGATCCGAAAAGGGTGATTTAATTGAAGTGCGTGTAACACACCCGCCTTTATATCAAGAAGCCCCAATTTTTGTTTGTTATTTAGGGTTTGAAGGTAAATAGTTTGGGTATCTGGTTATTTTGTTTTTGAGGTGAGAGAGAAGACATAGATTGTAACGAAGTGTATATGTGTGGTGTGGGTGAAAAAGGTTTGACCAAGGATAACTTATACAAAGTAACCGTCCCTTTTGATACCCTAATGGGTTTTACAAGGCCCAGATAAACGTCCATGTTTCTTACTTTGAAAATGATATGGGCTTGTAGCCCAAATTTACTTAAAACCGCCTCATAGATAATTCTTTTGGGATTTATAATGGGCTTGGATTGAAAACGGATAACATTTTCTCCTTAAATGGGCTTTTGGGACCATTATCCAAAAGTGGGACCCCACAAGGCCCATTTCAACTTCATAAAGTCAAAAATCCACTAAAGCGAACTTGATTTTGGCTTCATTGATCTTTTCTCCAAACTCTTGCCGATTTTGCCAGTTTTCGCGAACTTCGGTACCTACACACATTAAACAACAAACAAACGTATACAAGGCCATATTTAAACATTTAACGCATTTATTCATTGTTTTAAGATACAAATGATATGAGTAATTTAGCTCATATCAGAAACCTTCGTAACTGATGATGTTCAAGTGGATGGAATGTATAGGGATTTGGTTTTAACAAATGGGATTGTAGGCCCTATTGATGGTCAGACTTATACTGAACTTGAGAAAGGTATGTCCTTCATGAACAGTGGATATCAATATGTGTTCCAAAGGGAAGATGAGCTGGGATTAGCATCAACTGTTCAGCTTCTTTGTCTTAAAAATGCACTTAAAATCAACACAGAGTATTCCAAGGTATTTGCACAAGCTTTGTAGGCCGAATTGGATGCCAGGACAAATTTAGCTGAAGTTGAAGAAAGAATCAAGAATGATGATTATTGAAGTGTTTCACAGCTAAACTTTACTTTCATATTTTGTTACACTTATGTTTTGTACTTGTAATTTCTTTTATGTCATAATAAAATAACGAGGTATGTTTGTTAAGATCTGTTATGAGTAAGAAGAAGCTGTCATCTCACTTACTGTAACTTATGTAGATCTAGCTGTATTTACGTTTAAATAGGGGGGATTGTTGGGAATCTAAGTTTATTAGATTCCCTATATCATAGATTTAAACATAAATCAAGCTATTTGATATTAACTTGCCTGTGCCCAGGAGGAAGGAAAGTATCGCAAGACTTACAAAGATCTAAGTCAATGTGAGCAACCTCAGAGGAGTCCATGTCAGAGACATTGTCAAGGAAGTCGAAGATTACTTGAAGACATACTCATTGAATTGATGGATAACATCAAAGATGTATCAGGGACTCTGAGGGGTTGAGGGTTAACAAGGGTGGCAATACCCTGTTAACACTCAGTACACTTTGGACATATCTTTATGTGTAAGAGACTATGAAGAAAAGGGAAACTGTGTCAGCTCTGTTTCCCTAAAGCATTGTGACAGACTACCAGAATAGAAGAACATCTTGTGACAGATGTCTGACAAGTGTCTGTCTAGTGTAGTCACCATCAACCAGTACTTGGAGTCAACCTCGTATCACTATAAATAGGTTATGTAGCCTAGAGTTAATGCTCAACACTTTGACACATTTCACACATTAACTCTTAGAACTTGTTGAACCAAACAGCTGCGACTGTGTTCATAAGTTAGGTTTTAGTTTGTCCAAAATATGCTCAACACATTGTCATCAAACGGTGTTATCCATAACACTTGTAATTCTTTATTATACAATGATAAGTATTACGTTTGAAAAGTTGTGTTGATTGCTTAGTTTACTGTTTCAAGCTTGGATTAGGGACTTTCACAAACGCACCTTAGGGTTCTTTGGTTTTCGATTTTGCTTAAATTCCACAAGCGTTGAAGTTCCGGTTTGCAAGTGCTAGACTCACGGTTAGCCCGTTGCATTACGTGTGTACAAGAGCGTAATATAGTTTTGCTTTAAACTATATCTTGGTATTATTCTTCACAAACCCTAATTGGTGATTCGTCGGTGATCTTGTGGATTTTTGCTAGGATAAAGGTATGTAACCCTAATCGATTAATTATAATTGTGTTATTAATTATCTTGTTAAATCGCTTTCGGTATAACGTGCTTTGATCTTTGTTATGATTATATAATTGTTATGGATGTATCAACTTACAGTTATCGGCTATAAGCTTACAACAAGTTTTTCTAAAAATATATATTATACATATCAATATGTCATTTCTAAAAGGTTCTCGATAATAAAATGTCAATAAAAATAACATGAACATTTTATTCAAATAACAATAATTAGCTTACATTAGATTTAACAATACCCGAAATAAATATAATAATCTTTAACTTTTATCGATTCAAAGTTGATATTGAAATATTAACATCAAAGTTCTAAAGAAACTATGGCTATATTTGGCAAGAGCTTTTTTTAAAGTTTTTTTAAAGCTGTTAGCTGTTTTTTTAAGAAAATAATCTAATAGCTCTTTTTGATACAACAATTTTTGAGAACTGTAAGCTTTTTATTTTCACCAAGTAGCTCTTAAATAAAAAGCTGTCTGATATAGATTTTTAAATTGTCAAGAGCTGTTAAAGCGGTAGATTACTGATATGCCCTCCAACAATATTATAATTTATTTAAATATGACCTTTTAAGTCATTTTACATTTTAGTTTTTACAGTTAACAACTAATATATCAAACACTTCTATTAAAAATACAGCTTTTTAGTAAATAGCTTACAGCTAACAACTTATAGTTAAGAGCTTACAGTTAACAGCTTACATACCAAACATAGCCTATATAAGTTTGATGTGAACTAATAAAACTTGTATTCTTATAAAGTACAATGAACAATTATGTTAAGATTAGATAAAAAGGTGCAAATTTTATGAAAGGATGTATATGTATTGAGAAATTATATATTTATACAATCAAATACATTCAAATGATAAAATGAGATTTTTATAGAATACAATGAGTTACATTGACATAAATATACATAGTTATCCAATATAAAAAGTCGTCGTCAGTAAGTTATTACAATTAATATTTTATTTATTTGTTCACAAAGTACTTGACATTCTTAAATAAATAAAGGGTAATAACACTTGTAACCGAAGATGATGTTTATTTCATCTTAGCACGATTATTTAGATTAACTATATAGAGTATAAAAAAATACGAAGTATTATTATATTTACTTTGTAAAATAGATGTTAAAAATTAAGCATACCTAGTGAAGTTGCTTTAGAGTTCGAATTTAGTGCAATTGGTTTTGGGGTCGAAAAAAGGGATATTTACTTTACAATTTTTAGTGTACCCATCGATGTATTTACTGGTGACATCGGGATATTTATTCCTATAAGAAGCCATTAAGCAATCACAAGCTTTTTTTTTATCTCCGGGCCAGTACGTAGCTTTCTGCAAATCTTCAAGCCCATCACAACATCTTGGTGGTGGATTCTTAGCGTATCCAGCCTTAGCTAAGAACAAACATGTTCCCGTCATTTCATCGACATCGGCGCATGTAAAAGCTGTCGTAAATGACACTAGCACCATCATGCAATATACCGTAACACATATAACCTTCAACATCATCCAAACTGTGTTATCGAATTAACTATTTTTTCTTATTTATATAAATGTAAGTGTAACAAAATATTATAGGATTTTGCATGTGATGTATATAAATAGATATTTATGCATGTGCATGAATTTGATTCAAAATAATTTACGATTTTTTTTATACTGATGGGGTACATCTTTTTATGGGTTTACTTGAACTTGTCGCTACACCTTTGTATGATTGTGTTTACCAAATACTCATATTGGTGATTCCTCCTTATATTTGTATTGTGTTGGTGTTATGGGTCACAATGTTTACGATGTATACTTTGTCTTGGCTCAACTTGTTAATTTATGTATTTTGTTTAGCAAATCTGTTTTGATCTTGACTTTTATGTTCAATGTAACTTGTTTTGTTTAATTTATCTCTGTCTTAGAAGAGTAATATAAAATGAATTCCGGTTAAAAAAATGTAGCGTTAAAAAATGATTATTAAAAAGATTAATGTTTGTCAAGGAGTATTCAACATCACACCTCAACGCACAATTATCCTAACATATACTAGCTTGACAGAAAATTTTCATACCATCTCTTTTTTAAATTTATTAGTTTCTACTAGTCTGGTACCCGTGTAATGCAGTGACAGATACCGAAGGTTTTTTTACGAATAAATATTACACTTTTAACCACCAACTTCGTATTTAAATTAAAGTTAAAATTAGAAAATGTTAAATCTAAATAAATAAACTCACTAAAAATAAAAAAACTAAAATTTAATCAAAATATATAAAAATGAATATTGAATTAAACTTTGCGAAATATTAGAAAATATGATGAAATTAGATTCTAGAAAAAATAAATAAATAAAAGGATATTTCAATTTGAATATAAAAGTGTTTTTAATAGTTTGTTACAAAAATTGTTAAAAAAATTTTGTTATAAAAGAGATTAATGGATGTGATTAATTTTTAAATTAAAAAATATTAAAAGGTTAATTTTTTTTAATACTTTCAAAAATAAAAATGCTTAAATGATTTATGAAATATTAGGGGTGTTCAGGAAACCGAAAACTCGAACCTAAACAAAAAAAAACCCGAAGAAACGAAATCTAAAAAACCGAAACCGATTGAAAAACCGATGGTTCGGTTTTTGAATTTTTAAAAAACCGAAGCTTTTGGTTCGGTTTGGTTTTAGCATTAAAAAAACCGATATAAACCGAACCGATCTTTATAAACATAAGAATATATATTTAAGTTCACGTTGAAACTAATGGACGATGAATATGCTACGCTAGATTAATTCTATCATGTTTAATAACTAATCATTGTTTCATATACTTATTAAACATGACTAAATAATAAGTTTTCTTCTCGATTGTTTTTTTAATTAGGTTTTTATCGTTGCTATTGTGTTGATTTATATACATAAATGATTTTGTAGGATTTTATATGATATTTTTTCCTTATTGTTAATGTTGTGTTTCTTGTTGTTATTGTTTATTTAAAGCTTTTAAGGTGTCGGTTTATGGTATATTTAAAATCAATTTGTAAAAGCGAAGCTCGATAAATCATATAAAAACCAAAAAAACCGAAAAATCAAACAGAAATTAAATCAAAAACCGAAAAACCAAACCGACACAAAACCGAAACCGAACGATTCCTAAAAATCAGAAATCAAAATTTGTTGGTTCAATTTTGGTTTTATACAAAAACCAAACCAAATCGAACCATTCTCACCCCTATGAAATACTATAGATATATTTGTTCAAATCTGAAGTATTTTATTGTTACAATTTTGTTCCTGCTGCAGCGAGTATCCTATCAGAACGCCTTCTATTTTTAATAGGCTACAAACAAGACCAGAATTGTTTTCAAAGATTTTATGAGTGATCTTATTTTGTCATCGTATCTAAGTAGAGACCAAATATCTTGAGTGAAAGATCCGGCATAACAACTCAAAAGACTTATAGTAATCGTATTAGTACACAATAATCATACTATCTTATAAAGTATTTTGTATTTTTATTTTTAAAATAGTTGAAATTTCAACTTACAATATATAATGTTATTTGTACAAGCAAAACAAGCATCCATACTACAAGTCAAAAATTATAATATGTTATATTAAATTTTATAACTAAAACACCCACTCATCTCATTTTATAATTAAAAGAGCACATAGTGCAAGTAATAAAACATCTTACAAATATAATTAATAATATAATAATTACAACAATACAAATGTAATTAAAATCTCACAATTAAAATATTATACTTACAAATATATGTGCATAATGTACAATGCGTACAAACATGACTCAAACATTAAACATACAAACATTATTAATACTCATATTTAAACACCCCATTATATGAATATCCAATCATAACTACACATTGTTCATAAGAAATATCTTTTTAATAAATTAACATAATACACATTCGAAATTGAAAGTGCACAATTTCATTATTTAAAAGCACACATATTTATATTATATGTATAAGAGTTAATTACATAAATGGTCCACGTGGTTTACCGGGTTTTACGGGTCAATCCAATTTCAGAATTTGTTACGGGCCCGGTCCCTGTGTTATCAACAATTTATGGATTCAGTCCATTTTGATTGTTTTTTTCTAAAAATTCGAGTAAAATGACTTAAATGCCCTCACTTAAAGTTTTTTGAGCTCATAATGGTCCTTATAGTTTTAAAGAATTCAAACAAAATTCGAAAAAATATATTCGAAATATTTATAAAAAAATTGATTTATGAAATATTACAAATAATTCATTACGAAAACTTTTAAAGAAATTATATTCCAAAATATTTATCTCGTAATTTATAAGCATGAATCCTATAAATATTACTCATTTTAAAATAAAAAAAATACAACGATGTGAATCGACCATACGTATATGGTTGGTTTGATAATGTCTATAAGTTTACTTATCTGCACTAGATCGAAACCAAATTACCCGTAAGTTAGGCAGTTAGGCATTTAAACTAACAAAACAAGTGATTTTACTTTGATCAGTGCAAATTAGATATACCACTATGTCTGTTTGATAAAAGTTCTTTTGAAGTTTTTTTTTAAGTTGTTAGTTTTTTTATAAAGAACTAATTATCTTCAAAAAAGGTAGATTCGTTTAGATACATTAAACTTTAACTTTTGTTTTAAATAAATAGTTTTGAAATAAAAAGTATATTCAAAAATACTTTGAGAAGAGTTATTTTGGATATCATATTTTTTCTTGAATATGAAAGGACTCATCCCACCATTTATCTCATTTTCATCTAACGGATAAGATTAATTATATTTTATTTTTCACCTATTTTTGATAATTTAAATATCTCTTAAACCGTAAAGTGTTAAACGAAAATAATTATACCATCGCGACGAGCGTTTAATTATCTTTCTACCAATATATGATATAACCTATCATATATTGATTTATATCATATATGATAGGTTATATCATATATGATATCGGTGTTTATCATATATGATATTAGTATCATATATGATAACTGTCGAAAATGTGAAAAAAATGAAAAAAAAAATTTGGTCGAAAGTGTATCATATAACATATCTGTAGAAAGATAATTAAATTCTCTTCGTAACGGTATGTTTTTTTCGGCATAACGATTAACGGTTTAAGAGATATTAATGTTTGAAAAAATAGGGTGAATATATATTTTGTGTTTAATCTTATCCATTGGATTAAAATAAGATGAATGGTGGGGATGTGTCCCCTCATATCTAAGGCAAAGTATGGTATTCAAATGAACTTAAATCAAATACTTTTATTTAAAACTGTAAATTTCTAATATAACAACTAACTTACCAAATAATTTTATTAAAAAATACAGGTTGCAGATCATGTTGACAGTCTGGCGCTAAAACTAACAGCCAGGTAGTCAGCCTGTTCCTCAGGCTCTTAAGATCAAAACATTAAATTTGCACAAAATCAATCTCCTCAAGTACAATATAACTCTACTAGTTTTAATGTTCGCACACGCGTGGGACTTAAAAATAAATGATAAATTAAGTAATAAATTTTTTTATTGCGATTTTATGTATACTATATATGTTTTTTTTTTAAATATCGAATGTTTATATGTTTGATTATGTTGTTATATTGTGCACCGTGTAAATTAATATAAACTCACACTAATTTTATTTTTTACATTTTATAATGTTTTTACTTTTGATAATTAATTATAAATAGTTATATTTAAATTATTAATCTGAAGGTTTATTAATATCATAACAATCATATAAAACCATAAACGAGATCAAAGCATATATAGCGGAAGCGATATAACAAGATCATAATAATAACACAATTATAATCAATCGAATTAGGGTTACATACCTTTACGCTAAATCAATTCCACAAGACGAAGAACAAATCACCGATTCGGGTTTAAATCGTATATACCAAGATATAGTATAAAGTAAGACTATATTACGTTCTTATACACACGTAATACAACAAGCTAACCATGATTCTAGCACGTGGAATCGAGCTACAACGCTTGTAACTAATCTACCCAACAACCCTAGAGAGGGACTAGGACTAGATTAGTATACAATCGACCAACCAAGAAAATCAACCGAAACCCTTTGTTGATTGCGGGTGGCGATCGACCAAAAGAGAAGAGGGGGAAGTGATTATTTGTTGTGTGAATTATGAGGGATAGGGGGTGTATTTATAGGCCTAAACAACTTATAGCCCAAGATAAATAAAAGGCAACTTTTGCCCCCCCCCCCCTTTGGGCCTCATAACCGACCGACCAAAACACCCGTTAGGGGTGTTCCGGAATCTTCCAAACTTCTTTCCTTTTGTTTATGTATACTATATATTTATTTAACATTCATTATAACTTAACCATTAATTATTTAACGATTGTTAGAGGAATATAGTTACTTACTCAGTTAAATTAATAAATACATAAATATATTTATTAAATAAATTAATAATTACAATATATATATTTATTAATTATATTAACTCTTTACGTATTGTGTGCAATCCCGTAATCTCGAGTTTGATCCTATCACACGACTATTAAATATAACTCCATAAACTTTCAGCTCCCACTTGGACATATTTCGAATATCGTGATTACATTGACTAGCGTCTAGTTACACATAACAATGTCTCTAGTATAAATCGAGTAAGGTCTCATGGACAAAACTTTTTAATGATTCTGTATCGTTATTATTATCCTTTTATTTCTAATACAACGTTTACTAAGGATATGGATCTCAGTCATTCCTTTCATTAAACATTCTATTTCTCGTTCACAGATTCAGCAAGATTACCCAAAAAAATTGGGTATGGCCACACAAACATCTTACTAACCCCACGAGGGGCCCAGCTATATTAAACTCCAAAACGAAATTGGAGGAAATAAATTCCATATTGACTACGAGCAAAACTTATGAATTTTGCAACACTTCCGAAAATAATCCTTATAGCTACCAGTTACGTTTAGCGTTAGATTATTCCACAAAGATGCACTGGATTCATAACAGTTTCTTGGTATCTCAAGTCTAAGGATAACTATTTATGTTTTACTTAATGACAAAGATCCATAAAGTAATAACATATAGTTAGGATAAGTCCTATATTCGATTCATCGAATATCATCCAAAATTGAGCAATATACTTTCAAGTATACTCTCACTATTTTGATTCGTCATAATTTAATAATACTCCCATATTATTAATCGACAACTGACATTTAGCATAACTTTTATTCATAGATTAAAACATGTAAAATAGGATACACTTATTAAATAATAGAAATAAATGAAACTCAATCTTTATTTCATTATATAATAATGTCATAACATCCTTTATCCAAATACTAATCACATATTTATTGCATGAGTTCGCTAGCTAGTTACAGCCCAATCGCTTTAGCATGCTTAACTACCTTTGGTCTAGGAAAAGCCTTAGTCAAAGGATCTGCTACGTTATAATCTGTGTGAACTTTTATCAATTTGATTTGCCGAGCTTCAACGTGTTCTCGAACGTAGTGATGTCTATCCATAAAGTGTCTAGCGCCTTTCATGACTCTAGGGTCATTGGAAAATATTATTGCAGCAGAATTGTCACAATATATATCAATAGGTTCTTTAATTGAATGCATCACTCCAAGATCTTCAATAAACTTCCTAATCTAAACAGCTTCCATTGCAGCTTCTGAAGCAGCCATGTACTCAGATTGAGTAGCATGCATTGCAATCGTTGTCTGTTTCTTGCTCTTCCAGTCAACTGATCCTCCATTGATAATAAAAACGTAACTCGTCTGAGACTTCGTATCATCTTTATCACATTTCCAGCACGGATCAAAGAAACCTGTAACATTCAGTTCTTGGTCTGGTTTTCTACCATATAAAAAAAATATATCTTTCGTACTCCTCAAATACTTTAGAATACGTTTAACAGCAGTACAGTGGAGCTTCCCTGGATTCTGTTGGTATCTACTGACCAAGTTCTGAGCGAACGCCACATCAGGCCTCGTACATCTAAGAGCATACATTATAGATCCTACGGCCGAAGCATAATGCACCTTCTACATGTATTCCTCCTCTTCAGGAGTTGATGCATCTATCTTTTGACTCAGATTATGCTTAACTTCCATAGGTTGAAAACCTTTCTTGGAATTATGCATATTATACTTCTTCAAAATCTTATCTATATAAGCATCTTGACATAGACCAATTAACCGTCTTTTCCTATCCCAATAGATCTTAATTCCCAGAATGTATGTAGCTTCTCCTAAATCCTTCATAGAAAAACATTTACCAACATAATCCTTAACAGCTTTAAGTCTTGGAATGTTACTTCCCATGATTAATATGTCATCAACATATAGGACTAGGAATACTACATCACTCCCACTAGCTTTGCGATATATACATGACTAATCACGATTCTGAACAAATCCAAACTTTTTGATTTCTTCGTCAAATCTTTTATTCTATTGACGTGATGCTTGCTTCAAACCATAAATGGACCTTTGAAGTTTGCACACATGTCCTGGATTCTCAGGATCAACATACCCTTCTGGTTGCTGCATATAGATGTCTTCGTTTAAGCGACCGTTCAAGAAGGCAGTTTTAACATCCATTTACCATATCTCATAGTCATAGTATGCTGCTATAACTATGAGAATCCTAATAGCTCTTAAGTCTGCTACAGGAGAAAATGTATCCTCGTAGTCTATGCCAAAAGTTTGTGTAAAACCTTTAGCTACTAAACGAGCTTTATATGATTGTACTTTTCCATCCATGTCGGTTTTCTTCTTGTATAGCCACTTGTGGCTCACTACTTTAGCATTTGGTGGTGGTTCTACAAGAATCCAAACATCATTTACTTTCATGGATTTCATTTCCTCATCTATAGAAACCATCCACTTATCTTCTCAGGATCAAGTATGGCGGATTTATAATTAGCGGGTTCACCAAAATCCCCTAACTCATCATCATCCTCTATGTTAAGACACACATTGCTATTTTCGTTTTTAATCCTTGCGGATCTACGGAGAGGAACTATTTTCAATGGAACCGCCAGACTTTCTGGTTCTACAGAAATTATATCGCTAGTGTTTTCAAAAGGTAATGTATTTATATGACTCTCCTCAAGATCATAATTTCTCCCACTGAATTCTTGGTTTACAAGATCAGATTCAAGGAAGTCTCCATACCTAGCAAAAATAACTTTTTTCTCAGGTGGATAATAAAAGTAGTAACCCATAGTTTCCTTAAGGTATCCTACAAAGATATATTTTATAGATTGTTGTTGGAGTTTGTCGCCCGAGTCACGTTTCACATACGCCTAGCAACCCCAGACCTTTAAATAAGACAAATATGGCTTCTTGCCATGCCATAGTTTGTATGGTGTCTTATTGACCTTCTTTGTGGGAACCATATTTAATACGCGAACAACAGATTCTAGAGCATAATCCCAAAAGGATAAAGTTAAAGTTGTAAGATTAAACATAGATCGTACCGTATCCAATAATGTACTGTTTCTCCTTTCGGATACACCATTTTGTTGTAGAGTAAAGGGATAAGTAAGATGCTGAATAGTTCCATTCTCACCTAGATAATCTATAACTCTGGACTTAAATATTCACCACCTCTATCAGGACGGAAACCTTTAATCTTCTTCCTTAATTGCAGTTCTACTTCTGCTTTAAACACTTCGAATGTTTCAAATACCTCATGTTTATGCTTAAATAAATAAACATAACCATAACGGCTATAATCATCCATAAATGTTAAGAAGTAGCTAGCACCTTACCTTGACATATGTCTAAGTATTCCACACACATCAGTATGTATATGTCCAAGTAGATTAGTAGCCCTTTTAATATTGTTATTAAAAAGTTTATTGGTCATCTTTCCAGAGATACAAGACTCACATTTATCAAATAATTCATCATTGATATTTTCCAAAAGACCTTAACGTTAAAGCTTTTGTATACGAGTCTTTCCAATATGGGCAAGTCTACAATGCCAAAGATAAGAAGAGTTCTTGTCAAACTTTCTCTTCTTACTCATTCTAAATACAGATTTATCGTTCTTGGATTCATTATCATGCATGTCTAATTCAAACATACCATTCACATAAATTGCATTAAAATAGAAAATACCATTTTTCCAAACAGAAATTCTATTATTATCAATCGTGTGAACGAATCCATTATTTAACAAACAAGAAAAGGAAATAACACCCCTAACAGTTGTAGGTGCATAATGACAATCATTTAATATTAGTACTAAACCCGAAGGAAAACTAGATCAAATGTTGCTATAGCTTCAACCGCTGCTTGTGCACCATTGCCCACTTGTAGATATTGATCCCCATAGGAAAGTTTCCTTTCCAGATTAAATCCCTACTGTGTATTACAAATGTTAATACCGCAGCCCGTATCATATACCCAGGAATTTAATTTGTATGTTAAATTGAACAATTCAATCATAAATAAAGTACCTGAAGCTGCAGCACTCTGCTCAGACTTCTTCTTTATTTCTCGCAATTCTTCGAGGTAAAGAGGGCAATTCCTCTTCCAGTGACCACTTTCCTTGCAATGGTAAGAAGTATCATCCTTTTGATATTAACTCCTCTTAACAAAGTTCTGATTGGGTTTCGAATAAGTCGCAACTTGTTTGCCCTTATTACCCTTGCCTTTGCCTTTCTTCTTGTTCGTTTGCGGTTTTGGCTTACTCACTCTACCCTTTTGTATGGTTAGTACAGAAGGCGTAGCGGTAGATGCCTTGTCTTTCAACCCCTTTTCATAGTCAATGAGCATTGCATGCAAATCATTAACTGTCTTTCCCGTGCAATGCATATGATAGTTTCTAACGAAATCATTAAAGTCCTTGTTAAGGGACCTATTGATCAAGTTAATTACCATATTATGATCATAGGGTTGTCCTAGTGCAATGAGCTGTTCCATATAACCCCCCATCTCCAAATAATGGGCACTTACAGACTTTCCTGGGGCTTGATTGAAGCTATGCAAAGCATCTACTAAGTCGTAGATATCCACAGCTTGCGACTTTTCAAACATAGCCTTGAGCTCATCAGGCATTCGCTTTGGAGAAGATAGCTCATACTTCTGTTGAAGTGCAGGAGCCATTTTTCCCAGCATTAAGCAAGCCACCTCAGAGTGCTTCTTAACAACAGCAGTGTGTTCAAGCCTTTGCGCATCAGATGCTCCTTCAGCAAGATCCTCCGGATAAGGAGTATTCAGGATATCGATAGTACCCGCTGCTCTCAAGACAATTGTTAGCGAGCAGTGCCAATCATTGACGTTTGGGCCAGTAAGTTTAGGTTGTTCAAAGAAAGCTTTGAACGCAGAACTTATCATGTTATTGGTGGGTTGAGCCATTTCTACAGAAATAAGTTCAAATATTAGTATTTTCGATAACAAAATACTTTCAAGAAAATAAATTACGCCGGTATCAAAACCATACTATTTTCCTTGAATTCTAGAACTAATTGACATAGATCCATTACATCAGTTGATCTGCTAGTAATGAATGTACTCAACACAGCGACTTGTCGAACAATTCAATTGACAAACAATTTTCAATTTCTAGATTGTTGTTCCCATTTAATCCATAACACAAGATTCTTAGAGAGAGAAAGAGAAGAAAAGTAGAGAGAGAGAGTAGAGAGAGAAGTGGAAGGTTTACACTAAAACTATGTGTTTAATGAAATGAACCAACACCCTCTTTCACATGTGAAAGAGGGTTATATACCCCACGGCTCTAAGGCCTTTGTGGGCTTCATCTTGGGCCGGGCTTGGCTTTCTTTTGGGCTTACGCCCCTAACTTATACAATATTAGCTTAAAGTCCAAGCCCGGTTTTCCCGACTAGCCTATTACAATACATGACCAATAACGACTAAGATGACCTATTACATTCTTGTTCGACTATATAAAATATAAGGCTAACAATCTCCCCCAATGTATCGGTCATCTTAAAAAGTTTAAAAAGCATAAGATGATTGAGTGAATACATTCTTGTAGAGGAGATCTTCCTGCTTTGGTCTTGTATCTTGGTCTTGATCTTGTTTGTAACAGCTTTGTTCCTTCATGCTTTCGTGATCTTTATCTTGAGCCTTTGTCATTTGACTTTGAGTGCTTGAGATCTTCATCTGTACTCCTTGTGATTAAGATGACCTATTTCATTCTTACGTTCTTAGGTATCTTGATTATCGCCATCTCGTGCTCTTGTGACTTCTGAATCGACATCGGTTGCACAGCTACGCCACCTTCTTGATATGCAGCAACATATATAGACACGGATGAAATGGCTTTGAACATTTCACCCTAACTCGGTAGCGTTTTACCTCCGGTCGGTGAAGACCGTTAAACGGTATTAAATACCGTACCTGTGATCAGGTAGATTCGATTAAGAACCTCCTTGACAGGGTTTCCCGGCGGTAGTAGCCAGTTCTCTTTACTCGACCGTCTCAAAGCAGACTGCGAACGTAAAGAGTGAATCATAAGGATAAATTATCCGTCTGATTAGAGTCGTCAATTCAGATTTCCTGGAACAAGTTTGATTCTAAAAGAATCGCACCATTGTTGCTTTCCAGTTTGTCACAAGCTTGATTCATAGAGAATCTTGCGAGTTACCTACCGCAGTGCTGTTTGATGTTGACACTGGAAGGATTTCCATTCGTCACTGTAAACACTAGTGAGTGTCACTCTGAATGTTCTGGCAAGATCACATGGATTTTGCGAAGAAGCCTGGAATCAAGTTTGAATCAATTAAGAATCCAAACTTAGTTTCTTTCCAGTTCTCACAAGTTTGATTCGTGTAGAATCGCACAAGTTACCTACCATGAGCTTGTTTGATGCTGGCTCAAGCAGGATTTCCATCTTCATTGTGAATCGTATCACTCAGATGTTCTGGCAATATCACAAGGATAATGCGTAGGACTCGATTGTGTCCTAATGAGATGATAGATAGATCTCGTTTGGCTCTAGACTCAATAAGTGCATTTTGGTAATCGGAGGCTGGAGCAGACTGCCACCTTTTCAATATTAACTGACTCGGAGTGAGAAAGTCAATAGATACGTGTTGATCTCCGTGACAATGAGACAAGTTTCTTTTGAGAGAAACTCGAATGGCTGGGGAAGGGTTGTGCATCGCATCACTGGGTCCATGACACTTGTCTTCAAAAGATGTGTTAACCCGGTTTCTACCTAAGTTGCATAGAATATTCAACTCCTTCAATGCTTACCAATACGTCATCATTAGCACCTTGTTGTGATTGTTCCAGTGCTAACTTAAGTACTTGGTCCGCATTCAGCTTCATTCCACTCCATCTTTCCTAAGGACAACTATTTCTAGCTATGGAATGTCCTTGGGTAGATCCCTCCGGTTCTGGTTGGATCATAGGACTTAGTTTCCTATCCTAAACCACCTTTTGACTCCATCGTTCCGTCGTGGATAGTAGGTTGTTTTGGGTAATGATCGTAACCATAAAACCATTGAAAACCATTCAAAGTGTTTGATAAATATCAAAACTTTTAACACTTGAAAGTTTTACATTTCCGAAAAGCTCCCCCTACACACATGCATCAATATACGAAATAGTTTGGCATGTGAAGGAAAGAGTTGCACTTTAGTCTTTAAGATCACATGTTGCGATATATTACATTTTAATCACATTTTCTCCCCCTATCTCTAATATAAAAACATCATATTAGAGATATTAATTGATTAAAATATGACAATTTCTGAAAACCGATTGGGAGAGAAACATGTGTGCACGTATGAAGCATGGAACATGTTCAGTCGGGTCGCTCCCCCTCAACAATATATGTGTGTCTTGAGACAAAATTTGACAAAATTTTAGAAAAACGACACCACAAAATATGTTGAGGTACGGAGTTGAGATGCCTTTACCGATAATATATATATATGACAAATTTATTATCATTTTCGGAATGTGTTGGATACATAAAATATGACAATTTTAGAGATGTACCCAACAACATTAAAAGGCTTGATTTTAAAACGCTCCCCCTCAAAAATTGATCAAAATAACATATGACATTTTTAGATATAAAAACCTATTATGAGGAAGGGAGTGTTGAACACACAATTTTGAAAGATTTAGAAAAACCTTTTGAGAAATTCTTGAAAAATTGTGTTCAACGGTTTTAAAATAATCAGGATAGAAGACTTCTCTTCTATTGATTAGGGAAAGCGCACTGAAACGTACACTCCCCTTTCGGGTCCGTTTTTCATGAGCTCAAAACTTTGATTGTTTTGTGACTAGCTCATGACCGAGAAAAATAAATTTCCCGTTGTGAAGGATAAGTTATCATCCGTGATAAACTTTCCTTAAGTTGAAGTTCGAGTTCTAAGCTGACATTTACTTAGAAATCGTTTTCATGAACTTAAAAACTTTGAATGTTTTTATGAGAAGCTCATGACCGAGAAAGATGAATTTCTCGTTGAGAAGGATAAGTTATCGTCCGAGATAAACTTTCCTTAGTTGAGGTCCGAGTTCTAAGCTGTGATGCGCCTAGAAGTCATTATGAGAGAATATCAAGCAGCTTCATTTGCCAAAACCTCCAAGTCTTCTGGAGTCATATACTTCATACCAAGACGGCCAACGAGATACGCAAACCTATCTTTCGATAGAGCTTTTGTAAATAAGTCTGCCAGCTGGTACTCAGTTCTGACAAAGTATAATTCCACGATGCCGCGTTCCACTTGTTCCTTGATGAAGTGATATCTGACATCGATGTGCTTGGTGCGGGAGTGCTGAACCGGATTGCAAGATATGGCTATGGCCGACTTTGAGTCACAATACATAGGTATTTTATCAAAGTGGAAGCCATAATCCGTGAGTTGAGTTCTCATCCAGAGGACTTGAGCACAACACGCGGATAGAGCCACATATTCTGCTTCAGCTGATGAGAGCGAAGTGCAATCCTGCTTCTTTGACGACCAGCTGACAAGCTTGTCTTCCCCTAGAAATTGTATGCTACCAGAAGTGCTTTTACGACTATCAAGACAACCTGCGTGATCAGAATCTGAAAAAGCCGTTAGATGAAAACCGGTTTCCCTCGGATACCAGAGTCCCATGTGAATGGTATTCTTAAGGTACCGAAAGATCCGTTTAACCTCTTTGAGGTGCTTTTGAGTAGGTCTGGCTTGATATCGTGCACAATAGCATGTGGCATGATGAATATCAGGCCTGCTGGCTGTAAGGTACATAAGTGACCCGATCATACTGCGATATCGCGTTTGATCTACGGGATATGAGTACAAGTCAGCGTCTAGGGATGTGGTCGACAATGGTGTACCAACGCGAGCACATGAGGTCATACCATGCTTTTTAAGTATCTCTTGAGCATACTTAGCTTGGTTAATAAAGATACCACGTGGGGATTGATGAATCTGAAGGCCTAAAAAGAATTTTAGCTCCCCCATCATTGACATTTCAAATCTGCTGTGCATTAATTTTTCAAAACGTTTTGAAAGTTTTGGGTTCGTAGAACCAAAAATAATGTCATCAACATAAACTTGCACCAGCATTATGTCATCCCCATATTTATTAGTAAAGAGAGTAGGATCAATAGAACCTTTGGAGAATCCTTTGGACACCAAGAAGTTTGAAAGTTCTTCGTACCATGCCCTTGGAGCTTGTTTAAGTCCATATACAGCCTTTTTGAGACGATAGACTTTGTCAGGATGATGAGGATCGATGAATCCTTCCGGCTGATTCACATACACTTCTTCCTTCAAATGACCGTTGAGAAAAGCTGTTTTGACGTCCATCTGAAAAACCGTGAAGCCCTTATGTGCAGCATAAGCAAGGAATATCCTGACTGCTTCCAAACGAGCGACTGGAGCGAATGATTCATCGTAGTCTATGCCTTCTTGTTGACGGTATCCCTTAACCACAAGACGAGATTTGTTTTTGATGATGGTTTGTTCTTCATCCAGTTTGTTTTTCCAGATCCATTTGAAATCTAAAATTGACATTCCATAGGGTCGGTCAACAAGTTCCCAAACATTTAGGCGTTCAAACTGATGAATTTCGTCTTGCATTGATTCAATCCACGCATGATCAGTCATGGCTTGTTTGATGTTTGTAGGTACAGTTGAACTCACGGTGAGTGCATACATACACACATCGCCATCGGTTTCGAGTTGTCTGCGTGTTCGAACCGGTTGTGAAGGATTTCCAATTACTTGCACCAATGGATGATCACGTGTCCAATGGTGAGTGGATGGATATGGTTGGTAGAATGTATGCATGTTGGACGGATCAACATGTTGACTAGAAGATTCTCCGACTTCGTGTACCGGTGTACCGAACGGATTGATAAATTCTTCATCGTCAGGTTGTGCATCGACTGCTTGATTGTTGTTTCCTCCTTCAGCATTGACGGTTGGTGATGTTGGTTGTATGACAGTTTCTTGAGTTTGTTGAGTATCCACTGGAATTGTCTCTTGAGCAACGGTTGCTGAAGTAGAGGCAGTTGTGTCTTGTTGATTTTGTTCAGGTGCATCAGCAGTATTGACAGCGGAAGGCTTTGACACAACTTGATTGTTTCCATAGTAATATTCATCAAACATAGGATCATATAAGTCAACCAACTCATTCATATGTGTCGTATCCGTCGAGTCTGCTGTAGGAGTACTTTGTTGACATTCTTGCACGGGACGTACACTGTTTTGTGTAGGTGCCATTGCTGGACATTGAGGTGCGGGACTTGAGCTGTTGTGATCAAGTACTATTTGTGGCAATTCGTCAAAGTTCACATGAATTGTTTCAACAATTATCTTTGTTCTCTTGTTATAGACCCGATATCCTTTCGACAATGTAGCATACCCCACAAAAATACATGCATCACCTTTTTCTTTCATCTTGTCGAGATTCTCACCGTCTTTAAGGATGTAGCATAAAGATCCAAATACGTGAAAGAATTTTACAGTAGGTTTCCTGCCATTGATGATGTGGTAAGGTGTCTTTTCATGTCTAGGGATAACGAGAGAACGATTCTGAGTATAACAGGCAGTTGCAATTGCTTCAGCCCAGAAGAATAGCGGTAATTTTGAAGCAGAAAGCATTGTTCGAGCAGCCTCAACCAAAGTACGGTTCCGTCTTTCGACAACGCCGTTTTGTTCAGGAGTTCGAGCAATAGACGTTTGATGTTCGATGCCTTCTTCTTGAAAATAAGATTGCAAGTTCTTGTTCAAAAATTCAGTACCCCTATCCGTTCTTACGGTTAAGACTTGAGCTTGAAGATTGCGTTGTATCATCTTGAGAAAGTTTTTGAGAACCTCTGGTGTTTCATCTTTGGACCTTAAGAAGAAAGTCCATGTGTATCTAGAGTAATCATCAACAATCACTAGAATATACTTTTTCCCGTTAATACTCTCTACACGCATGGGACCACATAAATCCATGTGTAGAAGTTCCAATCGTCCTTTTGAGCTAGGGGTAGTCTTTGTTTTGAAAGACTTCCGTTTTGCTTTCCCCAACTCACAAGAAGAACAAAGATGGTCTTTGACGAATTTCAACTTAGGAAGACCGGTCACAATATCATTCTTAGAAAGCAAGTTAATGGTGTCAAAATTGAGATGTGACAATCGTTGATGCCATAACCATGCTTGAGATGATGATGCTTTAGCCATTAAGCAAATTGGATTTGTTGAAAATGTGTCTTGAAGAGTTACTGTGTAGAGATCAGAACCACGAGAACCTGTAAGAAGGTCATTCCCATCGTAGTCTCTAACATAGCAAGTAGATTTCCGAAAAGCCACTTCCAAATCCGCATCACAAAATTGACCAACCGAGAATAAATTGTGATTCAGTCCCTCGACGTAATAAACCCGTTTTATAGTGATATTCCCTTGAACCAAGTCTCCATATCCGAGTATCGGTGCAAATTGATCATTTCCAAACCGTACCGTACCCAGAAACTTCTCCACGAAGTTAATGAGAAGCTTGAGATTGCCCGTCATGTGCTTTGTGCACCCGGAGTCCATTATGAATAGGATGAGTTCGACGAGCTGCAGAAGAATTAGAAGACAATGTAGCATTTGACAAATGGGAGCCCTTGATAGAAACGGGTTCCAAAATAGTAGTGGACCTAGATTCTAAAGGCAAGCTAACATTCATAGACCCAATTAGAATGGGGATTGTCTTAGGTACCCATTTGTATCCGGGTGGTGTAAATATTGAATACCCCCGGGTACATGTCCTAATCATGTTCTCATAAAGCTTCTTTAACCTGCTTTGTTTACGTAGAGTAGTGGATTCTAACGCACTTAGTTTCTTAAGTGGTTGCTCAGTGGATTGGTTCAAAGTTCTTGTGGGTTTACTAGTACTAGTGGGCATACGAATAGGCTTCCTAGTTCTAGCATTCACGCCATTATGATTAAGAGCACAAGCATCATGATTGAAAGTACGAACACAGTTGCCACATTCAACACAAACAAATTCAACATTCGAGGTCTTAGCAGTTAAACTGTCATTACATGCAGTTACAGACGTTTTATTCTTAGAAAACTTAAAATTCCTACGGTGATCTTCTACTTCATTCTTCTTCCCTTGACTGTTGTTAGGCATGACTCTATCTTCAATTCTAGTGCTCTTAAGCTGTGGTCCGCTAACACTAGTACTGGGATTTACTCCTGTAGAAGAAGACACACGTTGATTAGTTTTCCTAATATTCTGAGGTAACTGCGTTGTTCCAGTTTGAGTGGACCTAGTGTTCATCTTATACATTCCAGGTGCTATCACATTAGTGCTCTTATCATTTCCTATCTTAGGCAAAGTCTGTGGGGGTTGTCCCAAAATAGATGTTTTAGGGCATTTAACCGCATTCGGTTGACGAACGGCGGATGGTTTACCCAAAACAGACTTTCCTTTCATTTTCTCAATGAGTTTCTGTATCTCACTAATGGCAATGTCCCTTTCTTTTAGCTGAGCTTTCAAATCATTTATTTCGAAATCTTTTTCATTTAGTAGACGAAACGAAGAAGCTGACATTTCTAGACACTTTTTATGATTATGAGATTTTTCACCTTTTTGTGAAGCAAGTTCAAGAGAAATGGAGTGTTTCTCAAGTTGAGAAAAACTTTTCGAAAGTTTGTTATATGACTGAATTTGTTTCGAAAGCTCTACTTCAAGATTGCGACATTTCGCGTCCGATTCTGACACAAGACATGCTACATGACAATATTGATCCAGATCGGTATACACACCAAGTATAGCATTCATATGGTCAGCATAAAAATATTCCTTGGAAAGTCGATCAATTTCGTTAGAAAGTTGGTGTTCTTGTGTCTTTAATTTAATTTGAAGAAAATCAACTTCATCTTCAAGAGATTTGACATAGCTTAAATCAGTTAACATTTCCTCAGTGAGAGCATTATAAAACATTTCCACATTTTTTGAAAGATCATCAATGGTTGGAACAATGCATTGTTGGATGACGACTTCTACTTGTGGGTTAGGTTTAATATTCCAAATGGTATCCCTAGACACTTTTTCATAGTCGACGACACCTTTGTACAGATTTAAAACCCCTTGTTTTATAAACTCAAATTGCTGAACACTTTTGCTTTTCTCATTCCATTTACGTTTTTCATCCAAAATTCGCTTTTCTAACAAAATTGATTGCTTTTTGAAACTCCTTTTTAAAGAAACTTTCTTTTGTGGTTCATCACTTGGTGGTGGAACACTATTATACATCTTTTGTTCTTTTGAAAGTTCTTTTTGAGGGACAAACTTAATATGATTGTTAGAATCAGAAAGGTTTATTAAATCACTTAAGTTTGATCGACTTTCTTCTTGTTGACGAATGATTTCGTCGCAGTCAGGGGAGAGCATAAGAGCAAGATTATCAACATAACAACCGATATCATAAAGAGCAGGCTTGGTACTTTGAGCTTTCTTGAGATATTCAGGCTTGACAAAACTCGTTTTCATATTTCTATTGAGCATATTCATAGTTTGAATAGACTGACCCGTTTTGTAAACAATGTTGTTTAACGTGTCGACTCTCTTTTCCAAAGCAAGAATTTTTTCAATATCCTTTTCTTCACGAGTTTTATAAAGCTCAGTTTGTTCTTTGTTAACCGACTCTAATTCAGTAATTTGGAGTTTATGTAGCAGCAGTTGTTCTTCAAGTTCCGATATCTTCTGTTTTGACATATGAATTTCGTGTGCTACTTCAGAACAATATTGTTCGTTGAGCACCTTACGTTCATATACCAAACCATTAGCTATTGCAACTCGTCGATCAGCTTCTTTTACATAATCACACTCTTTAAGCCTGTCTATCTCCTCGGCTAAGGATGTGTTTGCTTGCTTCAAACGTTTATTAGCTTCTTTGTTTTCATCAATTTCACGTTTTAAAGAATCAATAATAGACGCAAGCAAATCACGGTCCTCATCCGAGTCAGTATCTTGAACAGCTTTTCCGTCATCATTACACATATGCTGTGAATCCGTAGAGATATTGCTATCCTCCGTGTCCATTACATATGTGTCATTGATGCTTTCGGGTTGCTCAGGATGCCGTCGTTCATTAGCAAACACATTATAGTTATCATGTGATGGTACCTTTTCAAGTGGCTCAGAATCATAGATGGGTCCAGAAGTATCATCAGTCTCTGGGATCACTTCTTGAATCTTTGCCATGTATACATAATGTGCCTCTAACTCTTGATCATCGGCTTCATCATCAGTGTCATCACGCCAGTCAACTTCATCTGCTGTGAGTGGAATTCCTGCTTCTTCTTTCTTGCACAGCAACATCTTTTCCTTATGATATCCCGAATCCTTAACCCGTTTTGGCTTCTTACATTCCCTAGCCATGTGACCAAATCCCTTGCAGTTGAAGCATTGAATCCCAGTCTTCTACACCACCGGAGTGCCTACAGTATCTCTAGCCCCAACTTGATTCAGCATCCTCTGATTATCATACCTATCATCACGATCATACCTACGTGCATGATCAACTTCCTTATATCTAGCATTGGATGATGATCTGAGGTTTTTGTTGGTAGGTTTGTAGATCTTCTTATAAGTTGTGGTGAGTAAAGACATGAGTTCTTCAATCTTCTTGTCCCTTGAAGTTTGTTCATCATCACTGTCTCCATCTGACTCGGTGTCATACTTTGGAGGTGGAGTGGGGACAATTGCTTTTGCTTTGTGTTTAGCAACAGCTAGAGGTTTGGTGGATGAGCTTGATGACTTTGAGGAATGAGTAGGTGGTTGTTGACGGGGAACGGGTTTTGTTGAAGTAGCAGCCACAAAAGCAATAGAATTAGCAGACCGTTCTGCCTTTTCAGCCCTTAGTTCATTCACTTCATTCTGATGTTGTTTCAAGATATCATAAAGTTTGTGGTAAGATATAGTCTTGATATCCTCCCTTTGTTTGACCAAAGTCACAAACCTCTGCCATTCCGGTTTGAGTTGAAGTAGAAACTGAACATTGGCATGATGATTGGAGATGGTGCACTGATTTCTGACAAGCTCATTCATCATTTTGTAGAATCTCGAGTAATATGAGTTAATGGATTCACCATCTTCAGAAGTGAATTTTCCAAACTCCCAAAGTAGATTAGTCTCGAGATCTTGAACATTGATTGACTCACCTTGCTTCAATCGATGAATTGCATTCCACATTTCCATAGCATTAGGACATGCATCAACTGTGGAATAGATATCATTATCAATTCCAGTAAGTATGAAATTTACAGCATCAGCTTCAGCTTGGAGGAGTTTCTTTTTCTCAGCAGAACATGTGTCAAAATCCTCCATAGCTCGTATAGTTGATGAAGTACCATCCTCTGCCTGTGTTGTAATTGGTTTGAATTCAAAAACTGGAGGTGGGTTCTCAAGGCAGTGACGAAGAGCAGTTCGGTTTTCTTTTCTATCGAGAAATCTAAGAAAACGAGATCTCCATTGAACGTAGCAACCGGCAGTGAGCACAGGTGGGTTACCGTTGCCACCTTGTTCCAAACGAATTTGATTAGCAGTTGCAATGTTGATGTTGTTGTTAGACATGGTGAATACTTGTGGATGAATTGCAGATCTTAGTGGATTTGTTGTGATGATGTGTGGTTAAAATTGAAATTCCGAAATTTCCAGAAATTTTTTTTTTTCAGTCCGACAATAAATTCCTCAGTCTGACAAAACGGTAAGCCGAAAAATTTTGTATCGCCAAATTTTGAATTTGAGTTAGAAATAGCCAAAAACTAGTAGGGAAAAAATTTGGTTTTACCTGACCTAAAAAATTTTAACTCTTTTTTTTTTTTTTTTTTTTTTTTTTTTTTTTTTTTTTTTTTAATCTTCGTGTAAACTACGTTCCGAAACTAGTCTAGATAGTGGCTAAGTCTAAAAATTACTCAAACAAAATATCCATCGAAATGTCCATCGGAATGTTCAGATCGGAATGTTCTATCGCAATGTTCAGATCGGAATGTATTATCGCAATGCACTTTCAGATCGGAATGCTCTATCGCAATGCTCAGATCGCAAAGCCTGTCGGAATACTCAGATCGCAAAGTCTATCGGAATACTCAGATCGCAAAGTCTATCGGAATACTCAGATCGCAATGCTCAGATCGCAATGCTCAGATCGCAAAGTGGCTGATAAAATTCAAGCAGAGTAACGACATAAAGTACTTCCTTATACCCGTCGGAATCCAGATCGCAAAGTACGATCGGAATGCCAGATCGGAATAAGTAATAAAATCCAACGATCGCAATGAAGAACCAAACCCTTTCCGATGGTAAGGTTATTGCGATGGAAGCCCAAGTACAATTTGTACTTTCCGATGGTAGCACTTGCTTGAATTTCGGAATGAAGAAAAACAAGAAATTTTGCAACTTTTGATCCAAAAAATTTGTGTTTTAGCCAAAACCAAGATACCCAAATCACTACTACTAGTATGTAGATGATTCGTATCAAGAAAAGACCATAAAAACACGAAAAGAGAAATGGGACGTGAGAAATGGATCAAAAAAGGCCACGAAAATTCAAGAACACCACACACGAATCTTCAATCACCTATCCACTATAGGCTCTGATACCAAATGTTGTTCCCATTTAATCCATAACACAAGATTCTTAGAGAGAGAAAGAGAAGAAAAGTAGAGAGAGAGAGTAGAGAGAGAAGTGGAAGGTTTACACTAAAACTATGTGTTTAATGAAATGAACCAACACCCTCTTTCACATGTGAAAGAGGGTTATATACCCCACGGCTCTAAGGCCTTTGTGGGCTTCATCTTGGGCTGGGCTTAGCTTTCTTTTGGGCTTACGCCCCTAACTTATACAATATTAGCTTAAAGTCCAAGCCCGGTTTTCCCGACTAGCCTATTACAATACATGACCAATAACGACTAAGATGACCTATTACATTCTTGTTCGACTATATAAAATATAAGGCTAACATAGATATTTAAGGGATTTACATTGCCAAAAAAATGTTTTGCATTGTAAACATGTTTCATCCCTTCTGAATGCATCAAGTTTCCAGATCTCAATGAGTAACTTAATTAAGTCGTCTAATCTGAGTAACGTAAAACCATCATACGAATTCTCATTCTACAAATGGTTTTCTCTCCATCACAACATCATCCAAAAATCTCATTTGATGATGAAGTAATTTCAAGTGTTCTTCAATTAGGACCATTCGACTTAAATTTTAAGGGTATAAATTTTGATATCAAAATCTATGCATGGAGAAGCATGCATACAATCTCCATAGCATAAGTTTAATAAAACATTTAGTAAACTTATTCATGAGTTTAAATTTCTTCATAAATTATGTTGCGGTATTGGTTAAACCAATTAAAGAATTTACCCACAACTCATCATATCGTACTTTGCTAGAACTCGGCTACGCACAAAGCAATACCCTTATTCATTGTGGTTCGGATGTGAATTTGTGGTAAATCACCGTTAAGGTACAATTCAATTAATAATCGTAGGTAATTTCAACTTTGACGCACAGGCGAGCTGGGAATTTGGTCAGCGACTAATGGTATAACACCTCCTTCCTTAACCGGGTACATGACCAGCAGTACGTTAAACTCACTTTATAGTTTGTCTAAATTGAGTAGGCCGTTAGATTATTATTTCAATTCACCAATCAACGTTATCTTATGTAATTTAAAATATCTTAACAAATCATTATTTTTAATATGATTTAGTCCATATTATTTATTTTCCAAAAAAAACCCTTGTTTACAACAATTCAACAATTTTATATATAAACAAGGAAAAAAAAACTAAATCATAAACACATAATAACAATTTATATGTGCAACAAATAAAAAAATAGCCACATGCATACGATTTATTCAATAATCATCAAATCTAGGTCTTTATATCTCTATATAAAAGTCTTCCCTAATTCTAGATTTATTGAATCAAATAATCACGTAGCACTTAAAATCATATAAACATATAATTTTACGATCCATGAAAACATGCACGTAATCATGGAATCCCCACGAATCTTAACAATTAAATCTCTATGGATCATAACCATACATGACATAACAATTAATCATGCAATATAATCTAAAATTATCCACATGTAATTTAGGGTTTCAAAACAATTCACTTTTTTATTAAAAATAGAGTAAAAACCCTAACTTTTAAAAAACAAAACCCTAATTTATTGAAAACCTAAAAAAAACATGTAGTTTTAACTCAAAACAATTATAGTTAAAAAACTTTAGATTTTCGATAATTATAACATGTTAAAACGGCTCTCGATGCCACTAAAGGTGTATTAATATCATAACAATTATATAAAACCCTAAATGAGATCAAAGTACATATAGCGGAAGCGATTTAACAAGATCATAATAATAACACAATTATAATTAATCGAATTAAGGTTACATACCTTTACGCTAAAGTAATTCCACAAGACGAAGAACAAATCACCGATTCGGTTTTAAACCGTATATACCAAGATATAGTCTAAAGTAAGACTATATTACGTTCTTTACGTTCTTGTACACACGTAATACAACGAGCTAACCGTGATTCTAGCACGTGGAAACCGAGCTACGACACTTGTAGTTAATCTACCCAACAACCCTAGAGAGGGGCTAGGACTAGATTAGTATACAATCGACCAACCAAGAAAATCAACCGAAGCCCTTTGTTGATTAGGGGCGGCGATCGACCAAAAGAGAAAGGGGGAAGTGATTATTTGTTGTGTTAATTATGAGGGATAGGGGGTGTATTCATAGGCCTAAACAACTTATAGCCCAAGATAAATAAAAGGCAACTTTTGCCCCCCCCCCCCTTTGGGCCTCATAGCCGACCAACCAAAACACCCCTTAGGGGTGTTCTAGAATCTTTCAAACTTCTTTCCTTTTGTTTATGTATACTATATATTTATTTAACATTCGTTATAACTTAACTGTTAATTATTTAACGATCGTTAAAGTAATATAGTTACTTGCTCTGTTAAATTAATAAAAAAATAAATATATTTATTAAATTAATTAATAAATACAATATATATATTTATTAATTATATTAACTCTTTATGTATTGTGTGTAATCCCGTAATCTCGAGTTTGATCCTATCACACGACTATTAAGTATAAGTCCATAAACTTTCATAATCCACAAACCATTTACATCAACTTTACACGTACACGAATTTTAATATCATGATTTTGTAATGCTTAATATTATTCTATTAAAATAAATTAATTTTTTAATAGTTAAATAGTTACGATGTTTATGGACCCACAGGTTTTATATGGTTTATCATTATGTGATAGTATTAATTGGAAATCTTGTATAACTATTTGTTTCATAAATGATATGACTTTGTTTAACTAAAATGTTAACTATCTGTTTCTAGACATTTTGTGTTTATAAACACATAAAGACCTACAAAAAATGTATGTTGTCGTAATATGTAGAATTCTATCTAATTATTTTCATCTCATACTGATATCTGAGCTCCTGCATTCGTTTTTTTATATTCATGTTAATGATAACTTACGTACATTGCATTGTTTGACTTTGTTAAGTGTAAAAAAAAATACATAATAATTTGTGTTTTTATTTAAATATTTATAATAATGTGAGTTGTAGAATTTTTAATATTACTTGTATGTTGTATTTTTAAAATGTAATATTTAGAGGATATAAAATTTAAGGGGATATTTTGTTTATTTTCTAAAGTTACTAAAAATATGGAAAAATATAAGTTTACACATAAGTCTGTCTAATTTATTTAATATTCAACAACTAAACTTTTATTAATCCTCTCTTCATTTTTTAAGTTTTATTTTCACAAACACATATATTTTTGTTTGTTTTCATCAAATTCCTCCACCAAATTTTTGGTTTTGTGTAAACTGAATTCAATTTTGACTTTTTTCCCCAATCACATTGTTCGATTTTGCTTATGTGTCAAAATAAATTCATTTGATTGGTTCAATTGTTTTTCTACAACCTCCACTTTTCATTAATATTATCAAATAATATAATTCTTTTATTTTATAAAATATATCATCCAATACAAACAGCTAGTTCTTAAGCGTATGCTAGTAATGCAAAAGAAAAGTTGTCCCAACGTCGATGATTTAATCACCTCACCACAAGAATCACTATAACTTAGATTATCAATAAAGATTGACCAAACACAACAAGTTATCAAAATCATAACTTGTTCAACACAAGACAAGATGAAACTGTAACTGAACGATTACAATACGAAAACAAGAGAGAAACAAACAGAAAAAACAAGATGAATAACTAGGTGAAACCTAGATTTTTGAGCCCATGTTATATATGCTGAGAAGTTCTATCTTTAGTACTAGATATTTGGCTAATAACACAAACCACCCTAGACTCGCAGCTTTCCTCATTTGTTACTTTTGGTTCTCCAAAATTGGTTTGACCACTTGTTAGCTTAATAATTCCAAGATCCTCCTTAAAATTTAATGTGCAAGCCTTCTTGCTAACCACCTCTTCAGAATATTTACCTGCAAACAAGTTAAACTAATTGTGTTAAGAACTTTCTAAAAACTTAGTAAACAAATCTGCAACTTGCAAGTCTGTATGAATCTTAACACTTTTGATAACACAAGCAAAGACTTTTTCTCTCATAAAATGAACATCAATCTCAAAATCCTTAGACTTCTCATGAAATACAAGATTAATTGCCAATTATATAACTAGAAAATTGTCATAAAAAAATTCAACAAAAAACATACAATGCAAATTAGCACTATGAAGCAGATTAGGCACCCAAACAATCTCACAAAGTAGCAAAAGCCTTAAACCTCAAAGATCAATTTTTAGAAACAATAGGTTGCTTTTTAATCTTCCAAGGCACAAATTTTTTTCCCAAGAAAACACGAAAGCATGTAACAGACTTGCTAGTCTTGAGATACTTAGCCAAATCAGCATCAGATAAAACTCTAAGCTTAAGATCAGCATCCTTGTCAAACTGAATACCTGAACTTAGAGATCCTTTGAATGCCTTAAAACTAAAAGATCAACTTTCATATGAGACTATAAAAGACTATACATATGTTGAATAAAACAATGAACAACATGAATAATTTCGGGTCTAGTGTTAGTAAGATAAATCAGTTACTATCTAACTTTTGATAACTAGTAAAGTTGGTAAAATATTTATCATCACCAGATTCTTCAAAACTTAACACCTAATTTTCAAGTAAGGGTATGTCAAGTATACAAACCTATAAACCATACTCATGAATCAACTCCATACAATATTTCATTTAAGTCATACACAAACACTTATCATTTCTTAAGACTTCATTGCCTAGAAAGTATTTATGTTCACCCAAATCTTTAATGAGAAATTTGGATCTTAAAAACTTTTTGAAGTTATTAATTTCTTCCTCATTGTTACAAGTAATCACAATATCATCAACATAAACCACGAATGCAACAAACACATCACCTTTATGTTTAACATACAAAGAATAATCAAACTTACTTTGTTCAAAGCATGCTTAGCCAAAGTGTTGGGAATTATTTGTTAAGTGTCAAGTACCGTTAGTGTTATTGAAGTACTGTTAGTTATCATTCAAGTACCGTTAGTGTTAACGCGGTATATAGTAAGTACTGCTACTTATAAAGTAAGTACTACTATATTGATTAGGACGAATATATCTTTGTATAAAATATGTCATAGTTATAGTTAAAGTATATCTTATGTGATATACTTAAATAGTTAGAATATTGATAATATATCGTCTGTGATATAGTTATCTTTATAAAATATTCTAAGGTTTCTAGGGTTCATTACTTTATAAAAGGAACACAGATACGATGTCAGTCATGTACCTCATTCAAGTCGATTAATAAGAGAATAGAATAGTTAAAGTGATTATGTGATTATGTTATTATGTGCTTTATAAGTTAGATTCGGCATAACTTATTTAGCTTGAGTAAGAGTTCTTAAAGTGTTTTAGTTTGATTACAAACTACTATACTAGTTCTTAACAGAATATAGATCCAATCAAAGGGATCAACAAGTGGTATTAGAGCTTGTTGAGAAACTCTTAAAAAGAAAACACAACCCCAAATACTCCACTCACACTAAAACTCAATGTCTCAACCTGGTGATGACCCTCACTTGGAAGATATTCCAGATCGTGATCCAATACCACAGGGACAGCCTCAAGGTGTGCATCCTGCACCAGCACAAGGTGTTCAAGCCATAAATGATGTAGTTACCTCTACAACTACAACACCTTCTTATACTCTTTCTGTTGTCAAACTCCCAGTGCTCATAGGTGATAACTATGAGACATGGGCTATGCAGATGGAACATTACTTAAATCACACAGATCATAATGTGTGGCAAGTTATCAAGAATGGGAATACACCTAAGAAGCTACACTGGTTGCCTGATGGTACATGCTATGCTCTACCCTGTTGTGACTGCTGAGGAGGTACAAGCAGAGATCAAAGAAAGAAAGGCAAGAACTACTTTGGCTATGGCACTTTCAGAAGACATCTTACCTAGCTTTCATCACTATAAGGATGCAAAGTCTATGTCGGATACCATCATACTTTGATTTGGAGGTAATGAAAAATCTAAGAAGATGAAGAAGATTTTCTAAAACAATAATTCGATAACTTCTTAATATCCAGATTAGAAGGGATCCATGGTGGCTATGGAAGGTTCAGTAAGCTGCTTATTCAATTGGAAGTTAATGGACAAATTATTCCCAATGAAGAAGCTAATATGAAATTCTTAAGGAGTATTCCACAAGAATGGAAAGCAATGGCTATGCACTTCATCACAAGAGATGATCTGGATGCAATTCCTTATGATCATCTCTACAAAAATCTTAGAGCATATGAGATGGATGTAAAAGGCGTTAAGGTGACCAAGGAAGCAGCAACAACAAAGTCTAACTTGGCTTTTGTGTTAGACGGTAATAGCGGTACTTACTTTCATAATACCGCTAGTGGATCAAGCAGCGGTACATACTTCACAAATACTGTTGGGGGACTTACAAGCGGTACTTACCCACAAAGTACTGAAGGAATCCCTATAGTCTCTCAAAATCCACAAAGAAGATCTTCACCATTGTTTAGTGATAATGATGCCTTCTCATTCTTTGCTGGACAAGAAAACAGGCCAATACTAACACTCAATGACTTGTTCCGAATGGATGATGCTGATGTTGAAGAGATGGATCTCAAATGGCAAGCTGCTATGATGTCAGTAAGATCTAATTGGTTCTTCAAGAAGACTGGAAGGAAGATGACTGTTGATCCTAATGAGCCATTAGGATATGACAAGTCTAAAGTTGAATGCTATAACTATGGAAGGAATGGAGACTTTTCAAGGGAATGCATTAGAGACAAGGCTGAGAGTAGCAGTCAAATGTCCGAAAACAGCTATAGAACCAGTCCAAGAATTACTGAAAGCTTTCCAAAAGGAAACAACAGGAGTCCCAAAGGAACCAAAGCATTGGTGACTGTAGATGGAGTGGTGAACTGGGCTGAAGATGAAGAAGAATAAGAGCTTGGTTTGATGGCTCTCTCACATGAAGATACTGAGGTACATCCTTGTTCTATAGATTGTGTTCTTAAATTTAATAGCTTAAAAGTAGAACTAGATGAACAGTATCAAAAAGTCAACACTTGCATTGTAGAACTAAATGCTTTTAAATAGGGTGTTGCTAAGTTAGAAGAAAATATAGTTTTGTATAAAAAGGGTCAACAAAACTATGAAGAGAAAATAAGAATTTTAACTCTTCAAATGAGGGAAAAAGATGTGGAAATTAAAGCTTTTGAAAGACAACTTTTGAAAGTATCAGGAGAAAATGAAGCTTTAAAAGCTAGTCTTAATAATGAAAGGGAAGTGATTAATCATTGGCGAAAGTCCTCTAAAGGATTGGGTAAACTGATTAATTCACAAATGGGGTATTATGATAAGTCAGGCCTATGATATATTGAGGACCAACCTGGGATAACTTTAACTGACAAGGACTTATCAAAAGGGTTTTTTTATAGTTCAAGTGAGTCAGATAATACACCTGAAAATGATAGATATGCTGAAGGAATGAAGGAAGTTCTTCCACCATTATCAGGAATTTTCATGCCCCCTTGTAATGATACAAGTATAGAGTTAGAAGAACCAAAGGTTGTTAATACTTCAAACTCTAGTACTTTGTCCCAAGAAAAGACTATTGTAACCAAAAACATTGTTTATCCACCTTTAATGAACAATTTTGTCTCTGAAGAGTCTAAAACTAGTTCTGCTCCTAAGAAGGTAAAACCTCCTAGCAAGGCATTGGATAATGATGTAAAACATAATAAAACCAAGAGGGGTGGGATAGGTTTTGAGAAATTTAAGTCAAAAAAACCTTTTGGGTCTTCTTTGAGAAGAAAAGGATGTTATGTTTGTGGTAGTCTAAGTCATTTTATCAAAGATTGTACTTTGCATGAAGGTAAAATTGTGAAACAAAAGGCTGCACAAAAGGTCATGAGAAACAGTAATGGAAAAAATGCACATGTTAATAGGAAACAGAGATTTAAAGATGACAAACCTAAGTTTGGTCATTAAAAAAGGGTAGCTAAAAAGGTTATAAATAACCCTACCAAGAATTTTGTTCCTAGAGCAGTACTTATGAAACAAGGTCTAGTACCTTTGAAGTCTGGTAAACCAAGTACCGACAACTCTAGAACTACAAGTACTGCTAGACCAAACTCAAGTACCATTGGTTTAAAGTATGTTAAACCAAATTCACCCAAGACTTCTAAGAATGTTATTGAGAAAGCCAAGAAATCTAGAAGTAAGCCTAATAACAAACAAGTGCAAATATGGGTTCCTAAGAGAGAAAAACCACGTGTCAAAGCAAGTACTGCTAAAGCAGTACTTAAGGCAAAGAAGTCTAAATACATAGAATCACCCTATGTCTTTGACTACATAACTAAAACCATGAAGTATAAGAGCAAAATTAGCATTACTGGAAATGCTTCTAAACAGACTCTTAAGTATGTAGGTCCCACAAGATCTAAGCCAAATGTGGCTTGGGTCCCTGTTAAAAACTAATAAGATTTGTATATGTGTAGGGGCATCTAATTGATGAATTGAAAGAAAAAGGTATAGTAATAGTTGATGCTCAAGACATATGACAGGGAATAAAGATTTCCTTGCTGAATTTGAAGAATTTAGAGGTGGACCAGTAGCCTTTGGAGGTAGCAAAGGAAGAATCACTGGCAAAGGAAAAATCAATACAGGGAAGTTGGAATTTGAAGATGTGTTCTTTGTGAAACAATTTAATGAATTCAATCTCTTTTCTGTATCACAAATGTATGATAAGAAGAACAAGGTGCTGTTCACTGACACAGACTGTTTGGTGCTCTCCAAAGATTTTGAGATGCCTAAAGAATCTCAAGTACTGCTTGGTGTTCACTGACCCAGGCAAGAAAATATGTACACCTTTAATCTTCATACTATTACTCCAACAGGTGGTATTACATGTTTTCTAGCTAAAGCTTCTAATGATGAGTCTAATTTATGGCATAGGAGGTTACGGCATGTGAATTTCAAGAATCTTAACAGATTAATGAATAGAAATTTGGTTAGATGGTTACCTAACAAATCTTTTCAAAATGATTTCACATGTGCTGCTTGTCAAAAAGGTAAACAACATAGAACCTCTTGTAAGACCAAGACTGTCAATACTGTGACAAAGCCTTTGCAACTTTTGCATATGGATTTGTTTGGTCCAGTTTCTATAAGAAGCATTAGTCATAAGACGTTTTTTCTAGTCATAACTGATGATTATAGTAGATTTAATTGGGTTTTCTTTTTAGCTCTTAAGAATGAAACCTGTGAATTACTTAAGGATTTTATCACTTTAGTTGAAAAGCAGTTCACTAAACAAGACTTAATCATTAGGACAGATAATGGGACAGAATTCAAGAATGCTGAATTTGATGAATTTTGTAGGTCTAAAGCCATTAAGAGACAATTTAGTAATCATAGGACTCCACAAAAAATGGAGTAGCTGAAAGGAAGAATAGGACACTAATTGAGGCTGCTAGAACTATGCTGGCTGATTCTCTTTTGCCAACTATATTTTGCGCAGAAGCAATCAATACTACATGTTATGTGTTAAATAGAGTCTTAGTGACCAAGCCTTAAAACAAAACACCTTATGAACTTTTGTCTGGTATTAAGCCAACCATAAGTCATTTATAACCTTTTGGGTGTCATGTGTCTATCCTAAATACTCTTGATCATTTGGGGAAGTTTGATGGAATATCTGATCCAGGATATCTTGTAGGATATTCATTGCAAAGTAAAGCATATAGGGTTTACAATTTGGCATCTAAAAAGGTTGAAGAAAATGCCCATGTTAATTTCTTAGAAAATAAACCCAATGTCCCAGGAATAGGTATGCTTAGATGTTTCAAGACATTAATTGGAAATGTTTTCATCAATATTTGACTCTTTAAACAATGACTACAGCTCTTTAAATAGAAAACGGGTCATCGTTTAAGGGGGAGAAAATATTAAAATCTTCTTCGTCATTAAATTGATTTTCAAAAGTGATTGTGAAAAATTAATGGCTAAATGGTAAATGAGTGGTATTGCTTTATAAAACGACTTGTGCTCGTTCAAGGTGATAGGACTTGCTTTAGATTTTGGAGATGTGCTAATAGGTTGCGATTGCTAAGTTGTGTGAAAGTTAATAGTGGCTAAGTTTAACAAGGGTTAAGGAAAAATGAAAAGTAATAAACCAAAAAGGAAAAGGAGTGAAAATCTAGGGTTAAAAGTGACAAATTGAGAAAGTTGGGTAAAATTTGACCTAAGTCAAACCAAAACCCATCCCCCCGTTTTTCATTCACTGTTTCTTTCTCTCTACCGCCATTAACACACACTTAAAAACACACAAGCTTTTTCAACTCTCGTTTCAATCAAATCGATCCATTTCATTCGTTTAAACAAGGTACAACATCAATCTTTAAATTCTAATTCACCTTATTCATTCTTTAATTCTGTTAAATTACTCGATTAATCAGATTAAATCAAATTAGGGTTTGTGATTAATTTAGGGTTAATTAACTAGGGATTATAGATGGGATTTGCTCGGAATACATTTAGATGATGTTGTGTTGCCTTAGCTTGCTTTAAATCCCACAAATGCGTTTAGATTAATCTTCAATAAGCTGCTATTATGAACTTCCGAATGAACTTGGATAAAAACTTCCGAATGAAGGAATTTTCTGAAAAACTTCCGAATGAAGGAAGTTCCGAATGAAGGACTTCCGAATGAAGGAAGTTCCGAATGAAGGACTTCCGAATGAAGGAAGTTCTGAATGAAGGACTTCCGAATGAAGGAGTTCCGAATGAAGGACTTCCGAATGAAGGAATTCCGAATGAAGGACTTCCGAATGAAGAAGTTCCGAATGAAGAACTTCCGAATGAAGAAGTTCCGAATGAAGAACTTCCGAATGAAGAAGTTCCGAATGAAGGAAGTTCCGAATGAAGAAGTTCCGAATGAAGAACTTCCGAATGAAGAAGTTCCGAATGAAGAAGTTCCGAATGAAGAACTTCCGAATGAAGATGTTCCGAATGGAGGAAAGTTCCGGATGAAGATGTTCCGAATGAAGGAAAGTTCCGGATGAAGGATTATTTGATTGATAGTATTTGCCTGTTATATGTACTTGTGGAATTATGTTATGAAATGTGTTATGCTTAGAAGTAATAATGATCTATATATTTTTGTGCATCAACCTTTCATGTCTTATCTAAAGCAGATACGATGACTAATCCAACAGTACAAGAAATCCAAGACTCTCGAGCAGCCGCAATTGCTGAAGCACGAACCCTCAAGTTCATACCAAACAATTACCGGCTGAAGCAAGTCTCCAAATCCACTCACCATGGTTTCAAAGTCGCCATAGCAATTCTTGATCAATCTCATTTCAAGAATGCTTTAAGAAGTAGTGCCTCGGTGCCTTATGATTATCTGTATGAGTTATGGGCTACCAAGGAAATCACTTCAAACAAGATCACCTTCACTCTCGACAACAAACAGCAGACACTTACTGTATCAGACTTCCGTAAGATATTTGGCATTAGGGATTCACCCAAAGGTATGGTATTTTTGAGGGATCATACTAAAGACGAACTCATGGAGTTATTCGATGCTATTGGATGTCCTGACATACGAGTTGCGTCTGAGTTTACCACTGCTAAAGTAGGACAACCTTGGAGAGCATTGTTGGGTATTCTCAGTAGATGTCTTACACCAAAAACAAGTGGGCATGATGCTTTGCGCAGTCCAATAATGAACATCTTCCATGGGATGTACAAAGGCGCAAATGCAGATTACGCTTTATTGTTATGGGAAGAATTCACCTTTCAACTCTTCCATAACAAGAAGCTGAAGACTAACTTCTTTGCTTACCCTCGGTTTATCAAGCTTATCATTAACTATTGTATGAAGAATGATGTTACAATTGATAGGCGTGCAGCAAGTCGTCATCACACTGAAGAGGCTGATCATATTGTGGATTTAAGGCATGAAGGACCAGCTGGTGGTGTTATTCCTGGTCCTATTCCCGATTACCTTCTGACGGAAAGAATTAAGGGTTCTGATGATTACAAGCTACTCCAGCTAGAAATCAAGAAGCTGAAAGCAAGCCTTCAGACAGTAGAAGACTCGTCTACTACGGTCAAGAGTAAAGGTAAACGCAAGCAACCAGTTGCTTTACCAGAACCCGAAACCAAGAAGAAGAAGACTGAGGTTAAGAAGGGAAAGGGTAAGGCTGATGAGTTAGCTCTACGTGACAAGGAAGATGTTGTTGATCCTACTCTTGACAAGGCGGAGAGAAAAATGATGAAGATAGCTATTCAAAGGAGTAGGAAAGATACGGGCGGTAGTGGTTCAAGTGCACGGATAAATGTTGAAGAAGAGTACGAGGAACCAGAGGATATTGATGAGTTTGGGTCACCTGAAAGGTATTCTACTTCGAAGGAGACATCCATCCCGCTTTCAGCAAGTGTTGAAAAGGAGTCCGGTGCTCCTACTATCATGGTGTCTACTCAACCGTTAGTAACTCAACCTTTAGCAACTCAACCTCCACCAATTCAACCCTTACCATCCAGACCGGCCTCAACACCATTCCTTCCACCACCAATAACTCCCATCCTTAGTACCGTGGTCACAACCGAGCCTCTTCAATCAACCCAGAGCAGCTCTGCAACATCTACAATGGCTGCATTGGTGATGGCCGAAATGTTGGATAAACATACGGATAATCACAAAAGAGAAATGGATGAACTTCGCCAAGAGCTACATAGACGAGTTCAAAGTGAAGAAGCATCGAGGAAAGCCCAAGAAGAGATGCTTGCTAAGTTCGCTGCAGATATGGAATTGACGCGAAAAGCTCATGCAGAAGAACTAGCTCAGGTTAAGCAGGCTGAGGCTGATAAGCATGCTGCACGAATCACCAGACTTCAAGCGATGAGGGATAAATATAAGGAGCAGAAAGAAGCACTTGAAGCTTCTGTTGAAGAGAGAGTGCAAGAATCTGTTGAATCCATTATGCCTAAACTGCGTGATGAGTTGAAGACACTCGCGGCTGATAACTTGATGATCAAGTCATCCAATCCTTCAGAATCCGCCTACAAAATTGCTTATGAGTTAACGGATTTTGAATTAAAGAAGATCCTCAAAGCTCGTATGGTGGAACTTGGATCGTTTGATAAATCTAGGATTCAACGGGCTCTTTACAAATCCCTGAATGACGCTATCATGGAGGATGATAGGTTATTTAAAACGTTTGGAAGTGTGGTACCATACCACATTCTGCCTGAGGAAGAAAGGGAAGAAAGTGAAGAAGAGGAGGGTACTGGTGAAGAAGAGGAAGAAGAAGGAGAAGAAGAAGAAAAGGATGATGACGATGACGATGATAGATAGATATAAGAAAGATGAAGGAGGAAGATGATGGAGTAGAGAGAGAAAGGAGAGAAGGGATAAGAATAGAGAGAGAAAGTAAAGATGTAATGAATAATTGTGTGAAATGAACAACCAACAACCCCTCCTAACATGCGAGGAGGGGATATATATAGCCCACCCTACATGTGGGCTATATGGACTATACTTAAACTAAATGGATCACGATCCCATTACATAATTATCGTTGGAGCGACCGATCCTTCATAAATACGTAAAACGTATTTCCAACAATCTCCCCCTAAGGGAGGTCGCTCCAAGAGACAAAATTCTAAATAGTCTATATCTCGTAATCTATGCTAACTAAGATGTGACCGAGACTTTATTGGGGAAAAACGTATTTCCAACAATCTCCCCCTAAGGGAGGTCACATCTTTTTACAAAATCTTAAACCTAGCATCTATGCTTGAGTCTTCGATCTTGTTCTTGTGAATATGCTTGATGTGATCTTTGACTTTAGTCTTGAGCATGTTTCCTTGCCTTGACCTTGTGCATTCTTCACTTGTGATATTTGCCTCGTCGTGACTTCATGTTCCACATACTTATACTTTTAAATTCTTGAAAGCTTCAGAGTCTGATACAACGGAAGACTTGACCTTCAGGCTTTCTTGAATTTGTTGAAGTACTAATTGTATGTAGTATAAGCATGTGGTGACGACTTCTTCTGGATTGTACACCGCAATGCCACCTTCTTGTTACACTGCATCAGACAGTTAGCAACAAACAATATACACGGATGAAATGGCCTTGAACATTTCATTCTAATTCGGTAGCATTTTACCTCCGGTCGGTGAAGACTGTTGGACGATATTAAATATCGTACTTGTGGCAGGTAGTTTCAATAAAGAACCTCCTTGACAAGATTTCGCGTGTAAACCCGTTCTCTTTACTCGACCGTCCAAAGCTGACTGCGAACGTAAAGAGTGAATCATTTGGATAATATTATCCGCATGATTTGAAGCCGTCAATTCATGTTCCTGGAACAAGTGAAGTTCAATTAAGAACCGCACCATCGTTGCTTTCCAGTTGTCACTAGCTTGATTCATATAGAATCTTGCAAGTTACCTACCAAGTGCTGTTTGATGTTAACACTAGAAGGATTTCCATTCGTCACTTTAAATACTTAATAGTATTACTCTGAATGTTCTGGCAAGATCACTAAGATATTGCGTAGAGGTCTCGAACGTGTTTAAATTCATTTAAGAATTAAACCACTGTTGCTTTCCAGTTATCACAAGTTTGATTCATAAAGAATCGCACAAGTCACCTACCATGAGCTTTTTGATATTCGCTTAAGAAGGATTTCCATTTTCATTGTAAATACTTTCGTATTACTTGGATGTTCAGGCAAGATCATGAAGATTTTGCGTAGGACTCTTAATATCTTTCTTACTTTTCAAAGTGTGTGAATAAGCAAGGAATAATGAAAGTGTGTCCTAATGAGATATTTGATGATCTCAAATGGCTCTAGACTCGATCGTGCATTTTGGATTTTTAGTGATCGGAGGCTGGAGAGGAGTGCCACCTTTTCAATACCAATTTATTCGGAGTGAATAAATCAATAGATAATGTGCTGTCTCCGTGTGAATAAAACAAATATCTTTTGAGAGATATCTGAGTTAGCTGGGAAGGGTTGTGCATTGCATCACTGGGTCCATGATGTCTGTCTTCAATATTAAGAATCATTAAACAATGATCTTAATAGCATATGTATTGACCCGGTTTCTGCCTAAGTTGTAAGGAGGGCTTCTTTCTTTACACCCTTTATCTTTACAGTTCTTTTTCATTCTTCAACCCCTTCAATGCTTACCAATACGTCATCACTAGCACCTTGTTGTGATTGTTCCAGTGCTAACTTAAGTACTTGGTCGGCATTCAGCTACGTTCACAATCTTTCTCCATCTTTCCTAAGGACTACTATTTCTAGCTATGGAATGTCCTTGGGAAGATTCCTCCGGTTCTAGAGAAATCATTGGACTTTAACCTATCCTACCATCCTTATGTCACCACAATCTTCACCGTCGTGAATAGAGATGTTTTTGGGTAAGTGTATGTCACCATGAAATCCATTTTGAAGTGCAAATCCATTTTGCTCCCCCTTAACATATGCCACGATATCCGAAAACATTTTGCACATGTCGGGATGAGCTATCACGTTAAGTCAAACCATTTATGATTAATCATTTCCCATATTAAATCACATTTTTCCCCCATATTAAAAATATCAACTCAATCAATGCTTTTAATATCAATTGATTTAATAGCGTTTTAAGAAAATTTGGGAAGAAAAATGCAAATCCAATTATCTTCATGAATTACACAAGCTCCCCCTCAAATTAATGAGGGTGTACTTGAAACGTAAATTAAATACCTTTTAAACACAAGTGTAAGGTATTTATCACGTGCAAAGAACATATATGATAATGAATTCACAAGATTAACAATTTACGAGGTAGGACCTGAATGATGGAGAACATCATATGAAAGATTCACATGGTTCTTGTTCACGAATGTTGGTCACCTCGTCACGTCCCCGAGAAAATTAATTCCCGTTGTTGAGTCAAAGCTTTCCGGTGAAATGCTTGACTTGATTATGAAAAGCGGGTTGCAGTCAGAAATAACTACAAGCCATATGGAGCATGTTTTTAAATCTTTTAAACTTCTGCTCGAACTTTATTTACAACCCCGTGTCATTATTGAATGACATTTCTAGGTTCGTAAATATTATCGATTCCAGAAGACATGCTCGTTTTATCAAAACGTTTTTGAACACACAATTTTGAAAGATTTAGAAAAAACCTTTTGAGAAATTCTTGAAAAATTGTGTTCAAAGTTTTGAAAACCAATTACTTGAGCTTAAGATGTTGAATATCTTAAAGGCGAGCTCTATTCCGAGAAGTTGTAAACTTCCCGTTGTTAAGGATAAGTTACCATCGGCGATAAACTTTCCTTTTATCTGAAGAACGAGTCCTAAGCTGACATTTACTTAGAAGTCTTGTTCATGAGCTTGAAAACTTTGACTGTTTTAACGGAAAGCTCATGACCGAGAAAGGTTAATTTCTCATTACGAGGAAAAGTTCTCTTAGTTAAAAGATACACTTTCCTTTATGAGCTTAAAACTTCAAATGTTTTAATACAAGCTCATGACCGAGAAGGATGAATTTCTCGTTAAGAGGATAAGTTATCATAAAAGATAATCTTTCCTTTATTTTAAATTCGAGTTACAGTCTGACATTTAACTGTAAGTCATTGTGCATGAGCTTAAAAACTTCGAATGTTTTTAATATTAGCTCATGCCCGAGAAAAATGAATTTCTCGTTGTAAGGATAAGTTTATCATCGGCGATAAACTTTCCTTTTAATTGAAGATCGGGTCATCATCTGATATTTAATGATTAGCCTTATACACGAGCTTAAAACCTTTGAATGGTTTTAGTATAAGCTCGTGTCCAAGAAAACTTAATTTCTTGTTAAGAGGGTAAGTTATCGTTGCGTAGATAAACTTCCCTGTCTCTGAAGTCCGGGTCGTCGTCTGTCATTTAACGAGGAGCCAAAATGCATGAGCTTAAAAAACTTGGAATGTTTTTTGATATAAGCTCATGCCCGAGAAAAATTAATTTCTCGTTGTTAGGATAAGTTTACCATCGGCGATAAACTTTCCTTTCTTTGAGGAGCGAGTTATAGTCTGTGATGTGACTATAAGTCCTTTGTAAGCTTTAACCATGAATCCCCTGAGATACTAGTTTCTCTGATATCTGCTTCTTCAGCAACCAAATTCTGAGAGTGTCCTTAGTTGAACGGTATACAATGATTGGACCGCTTCGTTCTTTTGGAACATCAACTTTGGTACCTGCATTCTCATTAGGAGTTTGTATACTTTTGCATGGGTTAGAGATATCTATTTTAGAAGCAGGTGGGGGTTCACGGTTTTCTTTTCTTGTGTCAGAGGTGGCCTGAGGGGATGATTCACTTGTCTTAGTTGGCAATCATTTCCTTTTATAGAAAATCTTAAGTTCAGGCTTAAGTGATGTATCATCCTTTGTAATTTCCTCCCTAGTAGTCTTTGTAGAATCAGAGACTATCCTAGTTAAAGGGCACTCGTTTCCTACAAGAGTGAAAGTTCTACCAGTGGGGCGCCACATTTTGCCAACGGGTTTGATTTTAGCAACCCACTGGGATTTAAGTCTAGCACGGGAGTTCACCTCATTAAGCAATTTTTTGATACATGAGTCATGATTTGCCGTAACGACACATTTTCTACATGTTTTACAAGTAGCATATTTAATGTCCGAGTAATTCCTAGATGATTGATCGATGCTCCTAGGAGACGTCATGCTACGGTTAGCAGTGTTGGGTAATCTAGAAGGCATCTGACTAGGTTGGACATTGCTATCTCTTACATGTGTCTTTTGAATAGCTTCCCTTTGACCAAAATCATGGCGCACATCAGTTGAACTAGTTCTAGACGTGTTCATTGAACTATTCTTAGAGAAACTAGGAGCAATCATGTGATGAGGTCTTGCTAAAACTGATTTAGTCACATTAGGCCTAGTTGGTGGAGTGACTGTTCTAGAAATATGACCCAAATCAATTTGGGAGGCAAACCGCGGTCTCGAGGATTGTGGTCGCTCGGATCTAAATGCAGTAGGTTGTCTGACAATCGGTTGTCTGACGAACTGATTTGTAGGCGGTTTCCCCAAGATTGATGGTTTTTCAAGCTTAGTGTCCACACTAGGTCCTCTATTTCTCCTTAACTCGTTTTTCAACGCGGCTATAGCAAAGACCTTTTCCTGTACTTGAGCTTTTAAAGTCTCATTCTCTTTGAGCACTCTATCTTGGGATGCGAACTTAGATTCAAGCAGTTGAATTTGTTTCAAAAGATTATCCTTTTCAGCTTTAGAATCTAACACTTTTTGATCCAATTTTCTTTCAAGAACAACATTTGATTTTTTAAGTTTTTCAAAATATGTTTCAAATTTGTCCGTTTTCTTAGAAAATTCAAGTTTGGCATCCTCAAGATCTTTTGATTGTTGAGCTACAATCGTTTCGAGCTCTCTAATCTTGGAATCAGAAGCAGTCAGTGAAGCATTTATAATACAATTTTCATGATGTACAATAGCATTCTAAACAATCTCTCCCCCATTATGACTTACATCGGATGAATTAGACGTGGTATTGCTATCACTCTTTTCCATCCCATGTTTGTCATGATTAGGTTCAGAATGCTCAATATGCGGCATATCATCAGCATAGACATCATAAAAAACATTACATTGTACCAAGTTTGCAGGCTCTTCGTCATAAACGGGTAAGGAGTCATCAAGAGAGATCGCGTGAACATTCCCTGACGTGCCACTGGTATCATGTTGTCCTCCTGATTCCGTGCTCTTGCTATCGTGAGGCTCCAAGTTGTCAACCGTATGACCATTCTCCTCTTGCATCTGCGTCATTGATTCTTGCACTCCATTATCATACGCTTGCTGAAGTTATGATCTTTGATAAATCGAAGACGAGACCGATGACATGAGTTTCAAAATCGTATCACGGAAAACTCGAAGCTCGGTATGTGTATCTCGAAGAAATGATTGGCAAATCACTGAACTTTCAGGCTTGATGACATTGAATTGGAGGAAAGGCGTGAGGTGTGTCACAAGAGCCTTGTATGCAAGTGCCGATGCAGAGTGATTAAAGTTGTTATGGTTGAGTTGCTCGGCGAGTTTGGTCAAAGTGGTGAAAATTGAGTCGATGAATATATGACGATCTTGTCCAAAGATTATCACAAATTCGCTCCCTCCTTGAATCCCCGAAAGAGTGACAAGATGAGACTAGAGCATTTGAAAGGAGGTGATGCCACTTTTCCTAACTTTGTTTTGCATTAAATGCGATTCTCCCTTTTGACATGTCGAATCGAACGAATCCATTAAATATCGATTGAAAATGACGTGGATGTTGTTGTTTTCGGGATTTTAGAATTCGTGAAAAACGAAAGACCCGTAAATAACACTTAAAGTTCCTCGAATGATGATATAAATGAAGCCCGTTACTTAGACTCGTCACGTTTGTCTTTAAATCCGGCCACAATAACGTTTAACCCGACAAATATTTTTCCACGTTAACTTTGAAAGTACCCGCCTCAACACGATTTGCCAAAAATTAACTTAATTTAAAAAAGAAAACTTTGATATTTAAAAGTAAAAAATAGAAAAAATATCAACTAAAGAATTTGATATTAAAAAAGGTGTAAAGAAAATTTGATAATTAAAATAAAAAGAAAAATTAGAAAGATTTTCGTGGCCTGTATTACACTTTCCCAGGATAAGACGTGTATCCCACTCACATCTTTGTAAACTCCGCCCCTAATCTCTTCTGTGTCAAATACCCCTAATCTCAATCTCTCTCAAACATAACTTGTTTCCACCGTCATTTCAACTCTCTCTCTCCTCAACCGAACCAATCTTCTCAAATCCTAATTACTCCATCAAAACTCAGTCACCAACCTTGAAAATCTTATCACCAGATCTACAAGTTGCATCTCAATCAATCCATCTTGTTCTTATCAAACTAGAACCCTCTTGTTCTTATCAAATCAAAAGACCTTGTATTAAAAAAATTTATGTTCGTGTCTTGTAGATACGAATGACGAGCGATTTCAAGTGTGTCTTCAAGATCTAGAAATTAAGATCTCGGGTAGGTTTTTCTCTTTTTGTTTTATGTTTGGTTTGGATCGATGAGAGTTTTGAAAATAGACTGAGATTTTTTAAAAATTGGGTCTTTCTATCATCTGTCGAGTCCTTCTTGTGAGTCTGTGTTTTCGAAAGTCGAGAGTTTGGGTGAGGGAGTCAAGGGTGATGGTTGAGAGTCGAGAGTGGGTTTGGTTGAGTTTTGTGACTGTCGAATCTTGAGTCTTGAGTGTTTTGTCAAGGTTTTTGAGAGAGGAGTGAGGGTGATTATGTCGAAATGGGTGTGATTGGGTGAGGCTGAGAAGTTTTGGTTGAGTCTTTGGTTTGTTGAGAGTTTGTTTTGAGTCGTGACAGTTTGTCTAAAGAGTGTGAGTTTGGTTTCAAGTCGAATCTAGTGAGTGTGTTTGTTTGAGCGTAGTCGAGGGATGAGGATGGGGGTGTTTAGTCTTGTGTGTGTAATTGTGTGAGTTCGAGTCTTGGTCGAGTCTAAGTCTTTTGGTCTCCGTCGAGAGAGTCGAGTCTTGGGTGTGGTGTTTTTAGACGAGAGGTGAGGGATTGTTGAGAGGCTGTTTTGAATATGGGTGAGGGAGTGTTGAGTCTTGTGTTTGAGTGGTGTCCGAGAGGGTTGGTATGCCAGGCGAGTCGAGAGATCGAGAGTGTTAGGTTTTCGAGGGTTTGGGTCTTGTCAGGTTATGTCGAAGAGAGTCAAGTCTTGTTGGTCTAGATGAGTTTGTGGGTTTGGGTCGAATCGAGGGTGGGTAAAGAGGATGGGTGTTCGAGTCTTGTGAGAGTCCAGTAAAGATTTTGTGTGGGTTTGTGTTTGTTTTCCATTATGTTTGAATTAGGTTCATTCGAAAGAATTTATTCATTCGGAACTTTTCATTCATTCAGAAGTGTTATTCATTCGGAAGTTTCCATTCATTCGGAACTTTCGTTCATACGGAACTTTTCCTTCACCCGGAACTTTTTTCTTCACCCGGAACTTTTTCTTCACCCGGAACTTTCCTTCACCCGGACCTTTCTTCGTCCGGAAGTTTCTTCGTCCGGAACTTTTTCGTCCGGAACTTTGAGTGGAAGAATACTTGATTCTGAACTACGTTGATCCGGAACAATAAGAATTGAAGAAACTGATTCGGAACTATATGAAACTGAGATACGATGAAGGACAACTGGACAGAAATGGTAGACAGAACTCTAGACCCAATGAAAATAAAAAAAGTTATATAAAAACTGATAATATAAAAAAAATAAAAAAAGGTTATATAAAAAAAAAAATTATAGAAAACTGAATATGAAAAACTGATAAAAGGAAAATTAATAATAAAAAATTAAAGAAGAAACTGATTATATAAAAAAAATAGAAACTGATTATAAAAACTGATGATAAAAACTTAAAAGAAAATCTAATAAAAAAAAATTAAAAGAGAAACTGATTATAAAAAAAATTGATTTTTGAATAAAAAAATTTGTGATTTTTATATAAAATAAGTAAATCAAAGATTAAATTATGATTTAAAACATAAAAACACAAACTTTATATGAAAAATACAAACTTTTTATGATTTAAAACATAAAAACACAAACTTTATATATAAAAAATACAAACTTTTTAATACAAAAGCTTGATTAAATCAAAACCCACCAAAATCAATAAAAAATAAAAGCAAGAATAAACCAATCAAACCTTGGCTCTGATACCAATTGAAGGTCTACGTGATTATTGGCCTATTCTACATGATGGATTTGATGGATTAAGATGGTTGATTAATTAGATAGATATAAGAAAGATGAAGGAGGAAGATGATGGAGTAAAGAGAGAAAGGAGAGAAGGGAGAAGAATAGAGAGAGAAAGTAAAGATGGAATGAATAATTGTGTGAAATGAACAACCAACAACCCCTCCTAACATGCTAGGAGGGGATATATATAGCCCACCCTACATGTGGGCTATATGGACTATACTTAAACTAAATGGATCACGAGCCCATTACATAATTATCGTTGGAGCGACCGATCCTTCATAAATACGTAAAACGTATTTCCAACAGGTACAACTAAGTCGGGTACTCAAAAAGAAACTTCTTCATCAGATATTGATGTTCACATCTATGTACCTAGTATGCCTACTATTACTCCCATGTTTGCTACTCCCAAGAAGCAAACTATGCCATCAACAGATGATCAAGCCTCCCAAGAGCTTCAGAGGCTTCAAGATCAAGAAAAGAATGCTATATCTGCTAATAAGCGTTTAGGAGAAGAATCTTTTGAGTCACAACACTCAGTAGTATATACTACACGTAGCGGTACCTCATCTACAAGTACTGCTAAGGCAAAATCTGCAAAGTCTGATGATTCATTTGAAGTTATTTTACAAGATATGGACGATGAAGATATGTATGCTAGTCTAGCTGAAGGAATCTTCTCCAACGCTTCCTATGATGAATAGGGTGCAGTAACTGATTTCAACAATTTGGAAACTAAAATTCCAGTCAGTTCTATTCCCACTCATAAGGTCAACAACAACCATCCTACTACTCAGATTTTTGCAAATCCCAAGTCTACTGTGTAAACTAGAAGACAACTTCAAGCCAATGCTAAAACTCATGCACTTGTGAGTTATGTCAAACAACAATAGCGAACAAATCATAAGGATGTTCAGCATTGTTTGTTTGCAGCGCATAATTAGTTTTGTACGGCGCACAATTAGTTTTGTGCGGCGCACTTTTTCCCTGGGTTCTTGAATATAAGTGTGATTTGGATGCTCATGTATTATATGTTACTATGTAAGAACATTGTTATATGTTGGATTCATCCATGATCATTGACTAGTACTCATGTGAATAGATGAGTTTCATTTCATCTAGTAAATGAATCTTGTTAATCACTTTTGTCGCGATTAGTGGATTAAAACATATAACAACTGTTGCATAATCTCATGTACTACCTTAGTTATCGAAATCAAGCATAAACCTATCTTAATGCCGTTGGTATAACAAAGTCTTTAGTCGGATTCTTGTCATATCAATTAGATATTGCATGCACGACTAGTAATCGGTATGTTGTCTTACATTGTTTATATGCTTATATTTCATCATTGCTACCTATCTATCATATGGTTATGACCTTAGCTAAACGCACCCTTTAATACCAATTATTAAGTGAATCTTTAGAACTTGTGACACTCTAGAGGTAATTGTTTTGATATTGTGATAACAATAATCCCGTGGAACGAACTCGACTTACCATTAAGCTATGCTATACATGAAAGGGTATACTTTCCCGTGTTTATGTTTCTAGTCATTTGTGTGGTAATATCTTGAATAAAAATTAAGACTTGTAAATGAACATCAAGTTTTTGGCGCCGCTGTCGAGGATTGATTAGTTATTTATTTTTGAAACATTATGAAATACTTGGTAAACAAAAATTCTAAATCGCCGTACAGATTTCTGGCAATCTGAAAAAGTTTTTAACAAAAAAGTTAAAAAGTGCGTCACACATTTCCAAAAGTGCGCTGCACATTTGGTACGAATTTGAAAAATGTTGGTAGAAACAATCCCGAAACACCACCAAAACCTTTTACTCTCAACACTTACTGCTGAAAACATGAGAATTGCTTTATCTGTGCTTATGCTTTTTGATCTTTTGTGTTTGTTAATATTGCATTTCAAGAAAAACCAAAAATATTTTCTTTCAAAATTTTATTTTCTATTTCATTTACTCTTTGGTAGAATAATTTGCTTTGGTATTTCTTATATGATATTTATCAAGATTTGTGGTGATTTTTCTGGAATTTTTAACAACCTTGTGATACAAGAAAATGAGGAAACAAGCGGAAATGAAAAAAATAGTTATTTCTTGCAAAATACTTGAGAACAAATTACAAAATTTGGTCACTATTTCTTATTTTGACTACTTGTTAAAGAAGTATTATGAAAAAAGTCTTATAACATTGTTTGATTGGTATATAGATCATACAGTTATGAACAAATTTTTTTTTGCAGAAAGTGCGCCGCACATTTTAAAAAGTGCGCCGGCTTTTCTGTATCGGGCAAAAGTGCGCGCACTGCTCAAAAGTGCGCCGCACAACTGGAAAAGCAGAACGCAAAAATTGCTTATAACATAATTAAAAAGATATTTTCATCGAAACTAATAAGTTGCCTTAAGACTACAGGATATGAAATGTCATTTGGATTTTATGGCACTAACATACTAATGTTTCTTTTGATGTGTTGTTGTTAAAAGATGGATCCAAACACTAGCTTAGGTAGGCTATGCTTAGGAGTGGATGAGCATATTAGCCTAAATGATAAGATTGAATTAGACGGAGAATGGACAGGATCTGAATATAGGGACACAGCCGATAGTGGGACTCAAAAGTTCTAACTTTCTATCATTTGGAAGACTTGACACCTAGCGAAAAGTACTCAATGCCTTGTCATGTGGAAGGTAAATTTGCCTATGATGGGCAAGTTGACTTGGAAATGTAGAGGAGTTTTGTTAGCAATGAGTTTGTAGTGGATCTTGGCTTAACCTACAAAACGCATCGTAATGGGGACAAAGAAATAGATAAGAAGCTCATTGTTATGATCAAGGACGAATTGTTTCTCGTCGACTTCTTTGTCAATCCGGAAGAAGATGACTGTGAACCGTGTGCAATATTTGGGAGATCTTTCCTAAAGCAAGCCAATGCACAAATTGATATCACTTGTGGCATACTCACCTTATGGCCAAAAGTGCATTAAAGCTTGGACTTAGAAGAAATTGACGAGATACTTGATAATCTCGACTTTGATGAATTAACACCTATTTAAAACGAGGGAGTTGATGCTCCTAGATTTGTTTGTAATATGGGAAAAAGGCAAAAGAAAGAAAGGAAAACAACCCGCTCATGCTTACAAATTGAACTATAATGGTGAAGGACCTTCTCTCACCATTAATAAACCCTTAACTAGAGAAGAACTAACAATGGAAGAATTAAAGGAAGACGTTGAAGAAAGAGTGATGTTGTTAAACATGAATCGACCAATCATTGAAACATTAAAATATAGTGGTAAGTATAAAATGATTGTCGATGGGGTCTAGATAAATTGAAGATTGAAGATGGATTAACCTCGAAATATGGATGTGGCAATCCAAATGCTCTGTAAAACTACATACAATGCTTTGGTAGACACCGGTTCGAATGTTAATATCATGCCACTTGGAATCTTAAAATTGTTAGATGTTGGAAGAGTCAAACCAAGGTTTGATCGAATAAAAATGCTTGATCACTCCTACGCGGAGGGATTTGGGCGTTTGCTCGGAGTTCTATGCCACATAGGGAAAACCACAATACTAGCCGATTTTATGCTTCTCGATATTCCTATTGATCGAGACATTCAACTAGTGGTTGGAAGGAAGTTTTTGCACACCGTTGGTGCAAAGGTAGATGTTGGAAAAGCTATCATGACTAGCTTTGATGGGTTTGTCCATCAAACATATAATGTGCTAAAAGTAAAAAACCACGATGATAGTGATGATGAAGATGATAAGTACTACACCGTGAAAAGAGATGAAAACGGTATGCCTATTTATGGTCCACATTTGCAACCATGGACGGAACCGGAAGAACTATTTGATGCTTCACTAAGTGAAAGGAGATACCATAACCCTTTCTTTGATATTTGTGTGTACAAGAAAATTATGGGGATGCTTGGATTACTTCCCGTATCATTGAAATACAAAGATTGGCAAGTGGGGAACAAGCGAGAACTTGAGAATATTTCTAAATATGGAGATAGTGAATGGCATGTTGCCATAGTCATTGTTTATCCAAGTGGAAAGAGGTACGAAAAAGTGTACGAGACAAAGGACACCAATAGAGAGGTATCGGGACGTTACACGGAGAGTGATATCATGTCACCTTTGAATTTCTGCTACAACTAAGATGAAAGGAAGAAAAGAGGAGTGCATCATTGGCTCCTAGTTACTTATATGCATTTTTATCTTTTTGTATGTAGATAATCAATAAAACGAAGTAATATCTAAGAGTCCTAGAAGTTTTAGGATGGTCTTAGAAGTAGGGAATGTTCTCCCTAAGTGTTTTTTATTTCTATCGAATGAAATTGGAGGTTTTCTTTTTAAATTTTGTGTTTTGTATACTTAAAAAATGAAAATACAGTGAACATGTCCGGATGCACAGAATGTGCACCGCATATTTCAGAAACTGCGCCGCACTTCTGGGCGGATTTTTTGTATATACCCCGTTTTGTCATTAGAAACCTAAAAAAACACACAAAAACAACAAAAACCACCTGACGATTTTTAATCATCACAAAAAATATTTTCGAGTCTTTGCTCCAACTTCACATTCGAGATCATGTCTAGGGTAAGTTCTTATATTTGATTCTTATTTGTTTAAATTGATTAGTTTGTTATTTTTGAATAATTTTCAATTAGGGTTCTTAGTAATTGGATAACGAATTATAATTCAATTAGGAATTAGGAATGTATAAATAGAATAAGAAATGATTAGATTATTATAAGATAAAATTGAAAAACATAAAAAAGAGGGTTTCTGAAAAACCTTAGAGATGAAGCAATGTCGTGGATTGGAACGAATTGGGAATGGGTTAGTGTTCGATTTTCGCCATTGTTATTAGTTTGTAACCATTTAGTTTGCGTATTTGGTTAGCTACTAGTGTTACCCCGACATATGCTGTAATACCATGAATGCGCGCCGCACTTTACAAATTGTGCGCCGCACTTTCCTCTAATTTTTACCTTTTCCTTATGTTTAGCATTAGGGAAAATGCTCATAGTAAGTATGGGGGGTGATTGAGTGAAAATAAGATCGAATAAAAGCTTGTTTTTAAAAAATTTAGTTTTATGAATTTTCTGTACCCAAAAGTACGCCGCATATTTCAAAAAGTACGCCGCACTTTCTGGGCGAATTTTAATTTTTTTTGTATAATTTTAATATAAAAAAGATTTTTGTCAAAGGATTGATAATTCTTTTAATTGTAAAGCTATTTTGACTCGGAATTGATAACGTTATTTACCCAATACTTTATTCATAATTGTGAGGATCTTTTCCATAAGCATTCTTACATTTCAAATTGTGTGTGCCGATGATTAATTTAATTCTACAACTTGTGCTTGGTAATGTTTACGAGACCATAGTGGGATCATACTTGTATGATAAAAGGTATTTTAAATGATAAAGAGGCAAAATAAAGAAAAGAGAAAAATTGAAAGTTTTGCCGATGTTTTAAGATGATTATATTGTTAGAAACCATATTGTAAAATGATAGTATATCATAAGTATGGGTGAAAGCATGTTCTCCCAAAAGAAATATTAGTAAAATAAAAAAGAGAGAATAAAAGGCAAGAGGAAGCCTAAGAAGTTTTGAGTTATTCGCAAAGTAACAACATGAAAAAGATGATGTATTATTCTTTAAAACATGTGGTGGTAATAAAAGTTTTTGAAAAAGACATCTTTTGATATTTTACTTGGTGCTTACGCCAAATTTGGTTTAGTTTAGTTCCTTGCACAAGCCTATGGTAATTTAGTTTTCATGACCATGCTATTGAGTGATAATCTACCCATAATAAGGAGAGTGTGTGAAATAAAAATATCTAGTCCGTGAGGTGTTTTGTGGTGTTATCTTTGTTTTTGATTGTTGGCTTTATCTATTCTTTCGACACTTCTTAAAAATATATTTTTACCTTACTTGGGGACAAGCAAGAAGTTAAGTATGGGGGAATGTGATAACGCCTCATTTATACATGTTTGTAATGATGCATTTTTCCTTGTTTGCTATGTGAATAAATAAATTATGTGTTGAATTGATACTAATAAAGGATATTGTTTGTATTGTAGCTAAGAAATAAACCATGAAGGAAAAGAATGAAGAAATAAAGAATAAAGGGGCTAAAGATGGAATTATGCTAAAAAGGAGCCAAAGTGCGGCGCACAAATTGAAAAGTACGGCGCACATTCAAAGTACCCCGATTTTGGAGAATTACAAGAAGTGCGGCGCACAAACTGCAAAGTGGGGCGCACATTTACACCCGAAGAAGTGCGGCGCACATTTGGAAAAGTGCGGCACACATTTTGCTGCAGTTACATAATTAAGTGCAGTTATGCATGGCTATTATGGGGAACCTTTGATATACTTCCAGGGTTTCTAACCTATGAAAATTCAAGTATAAATAGACCCATAGGCCAGGCATAATTCATATCATTCCTAACTTTTCTCCATTGTTTAGGAGAAACTAATAATCAAGGATTTCTCCAAATCCATGATCATAGTCACTAGAGTTGGTAAGCCTTAGTTGGTTTATGGTGTTGGTACTGGAACAAGGAACTCGGAAGTGTGTGCTAGCCATATGTAATAAGTTCAAAAACTTATAAATCCTTTGGAGCAATTATTAAAATAACCTTGTGGTATAATTCTTATTTCATTTATGTTAATCTTTTACTTTGATTTACATATGGTTGAAATGATCTTGTTTACTGTTATTATGGAGTAGTGTGATGTTCACTTGGTTAAGGTTTATGTTAGCCCTATATTTTATATAGCCGAACAAGAATGTAATAGGTCATCTTAGTCGTTAAAAGGTCTTGTATTGTAATAGGTTAGTCGGGATAACCGGGCTTGAACTTTAAGCTAATATTGTCTAAGTTAGGGGCGTAAGCCCAAAACAAAGCCAAGCCCGGCCCAAGGAAACAAAGCCCACGGCCCAAAAGGCCAAGGGTATATAAACCCTCTTCCATGTGTGGAAGAGGGTGTTGGTTACCATTTTATTTCTCTCTCTAAAAGTGATTAACCTTCCAAATTCTCTCTTGTTTCTCTCTCTACTTTTCTACTATTTCTCTCTCTAAATCTTGTGTTATGGATTGAATGGGAACAACATTTGGTATCAAGAGCCTATAGTGGATAGGTGATTGAAGATTCGTGTGTGGTGTTCTTGAATTTTCGTGGCCTTTTTGATCTACATCTCACGTCCAAAACTTCTTTTTGTGTTTTTTATGGTCTTTTCTTGATACAAATCATCTACATACTAGTATTAGTGATTTGGGTATCTTGGTTTTGGCTAAACCACAAATTTTTGGATCAAAAGTTGCGAAATTTCTTGTTTTTCTTCATTCCGAAATTTAAGCAGAATCTCCATCGGAAAGTACAAGTGAATCGTGGGCTTCCATCGCAATAACCATCACCATCGGAAAGGGTTTTGGTTCTACATTGCGATACGTGGATTTTTATTACTTATTCCGATCTGGACATTCCGATCGTACTTTGCGATCTGGGATTCCGACGGGTTTAAGGGTTTTGTTAAGTCGTTACTCTGTCCAATTGTCTCAGCCACATTCCGATCTAACATTGCGACAGCATATCGCGACAGAACATTCCGATCTGGGCATTGCGACAGTGCATTGCGATAGAACATTCCGATCTGAACATTCCGATAAGTATTCCGATTTGACATTCCGATCTGAGCATTCCGATAAGTATTCCGATGGACATTCCGATGGGTATTTTGTTTGAGTAATTTTTAGACTTAGCCACTATCTAGACTAGTTTCGGAACGTAGTTTACATGAAGATTAAAAAAAAAAAAAAAAAAAAAATTAATTTTTTCCTAGACCATTTTTAGGCCATTTAAGTGTTAATTTCAAATTTTGGCGATGCGAAAAAATTTTCGATCAAAAATTCGAATTTTCGGACCAAAATTCAAATTTTTAGGCCATTTTAGGTTTTATTTTTTGTCAAAATTTTTTATTTTTCAAATTTTTTCCCTACTAGTTTTTGGCTATTTATAACTCGATTTCAAAATTTGGTGATTCAAAAATTTTTCGGCTTACCGTTTTGTCGGACTGTGGAATTTATTGTCGGACTGAAAAAAAAAAATCAGATTTTTCGGAATTTCAACCACAATCAAATCACAACACATCCACTAAGATCCGTCATCCATACACATCATATCCTCTTCGAACATCCGTTCAATGGACATCTTCGTGGATTCAACACCAACAATGTCCATGACTGAGATGAATAAAGAGAAGATGCATAATCCAGAGGTTCAGACAAATACTGAGACTCCAATAAGTAAACCTTCTAACAAGGATTCTACCACCAAAACCGTTCATGCAATCAAATACAAGATGTCGAAAGCAAAAGAAAGATGCATGGAACACATAAAGTTGCTTCAGTCACACCTTCAGGTTCTTTCAAGAGACGACCTAAAAGGCACTCGTCTTGAAATTGGATTCAAACGGGTATTCTTTTTACTATTTGGTCAAGATGTTGAGACATTCATCAGAACGATGCTACTTAATGTGGACCATCTTCAACAAGAACTTGACAGAGACGATTTTCACGAGAATATATCCATGGATGTCCTTTTAGCTCTCAACAATCAGTTCCAGCAATTCATTGACTCAAGTGGCTTATCCAAAAACGACCGAGAGTTCACAAGCACATACTTTACCAAATATACTCTCGTAGATCTTCAAGCGTTCAAAGAGACACTTCTTCAACATATGAGCAATATAAAGAAGTCAATTGCTGAAAGAACACGCCATCAAAGGCACTTTCAAAGAAGGGTGAATCAAATACTGATGCAGACGAAAGAGAGCAATGTCGATATAGATCAAGCATTGGATGCTTCTTCGGTTGATACAGAGAGCAGCGGGGCAGAATCAGGAATGCAGCATATCAGTACCAGCTCAGGGAATGATCAAACAACCAATGATGCGGATACCAGACCCATGTATGATGATCAGCCAATGGCTATGGTACATTTAAATGCTGAATACAATATTCCTCAACATACTGAGCAATCTGAACCCATTCTTGACACGTATCTAGTGGAAAAGGTTGATAGCAATACCACACCTGATTCATCAGATACGAGTACTAATGGTGGAGAGACTTCTCAGGATGTTAATTCTAAGATTCACGAGCTTGAAAGTCTGTTAGCTCAGAAGACAATAGATTTTGAGGATGCCAAACTCGAATTTTCAAAGAAAAATGACAAATTTGAAGCTTATTTTGAAAAACTTGAAAAAGCAAATGTTGTTCTTGAACAAAAATTGGATCGTAAGATTCAAGATTTCAACGCGGAAAAAGAACATTTTGTGAACCAAATAAATTTGTTAGAATTAAAGTTGGCTTCTAAAAATCCAAGTCCTCCGACTGCTTCATTAACTGAATTAGCTGTGCAACCTATCGACACTGTAGAATGTAATGATGCGAATGCTGATAATGCCATATTTGATAATATGAACATTAAGTTAGAACAACGTGTTGCTCAATTACTTCTACAAAATGAGCAATTAAAGGCTCAGATTCAAGAAAAGGTTTTTGCACTGACAGCGGTGAAAAACGAATTAAGGAAGATAAAAGGAAATAGTGTGGATACTAAGTTACCAAAACAGTCAGTCTTGGGGAAACCTCCTTCTCAATCATTCAGAAATCGCTCAGTTGCTAGACAACCAAATGCTTTTAAATCTGAACGACCCAAAACGTCGAATCCGAGGTTTGCATCCCAAGTTGACGTGCGTAGCAAGTTGCCTAAACCAGTCACTCCACAAACTAGACACTCCTTAAGCCAGACTGCATCTGCAAAACCCGATCACATGAATGCTTCAAGCAACTCTAGATCTAGCTACAAGAACATGCATAGGCGTAGGTCAAATAACACGGGTCATAAAAGCTATCTAGAGGATGCTCAGAATAATACACAAGCAAGAGATAGGACCAAACCACAACCTAGGAGCGTTATTCACACATCTAGGAATTCTAGACCCTTCTATGATGTGCACAATTCTGCAAACCCTAGCAACTCTAGAGCCTTCTCAGATGCTAAGCACTTTGTTTGCACGAAATGTAACAAATGCGTGTTTAATGCCATTCATGATGATTGTATCACTAAAGTCCTGAACAAGGTGAACCAAAAAGCTAGAGCACCTCAGAGACGGAACCCTAAAGGAAATAGGTTTTCTCCAACTAAGTCTTCCGCTGTGCATGAGAAAACTATGTCTCCTCGACCTTGTCTTAGGTGGATACCAACGGGTAGAACCTTTAAAACAATTGGTCTTAGGTGGGTTCCTACTGGAAATATATTTCCCTCTAGCTCGACAAAGGTTCATAGTGAACCCCCACATGGTTCTCATCAAGATATCGCTAACCCACATGCAAGCATACAAACTACTGATGTAAGTGCAGATAATAAAGTAAAGTTTCAACAAGAACACAACGGCTTTCCATATACATACCGTTCAACAAAAGACACTCTCAGAGTTTGGTTGCTGAAGAAGCAGATATCAGAGAAGCAAGCGTCTCAGGGGTTTCACAATTAAGCTTCAACAATGACTTACAGTCACATTTCAGGCTGTAACTCGAACGTCAAAGAAAGGGAACTTTATCTCTTCAATGATAAGTTACCCTCAAAACGAGAAATTCATATTTCTCGGTCACGAGCTTATATTAAAACTATTCAAAAATTTTATGCTCGTGTACAAGGCTTATAGTCAAATTACAGACTGTAACCCGGGCTCATAAGACAGGAAAGTTCATCCCGAGTATGACTTATCCTCAAAACGAGAAATTCGATTTTTCTCGGACACAAGCTTACATTAAAACTATTCAAAAGTTTTAAGCTCGTGTAAATGACTTCTAGGCGCATCACAGCTAAGAACTCGGACCTCAACTAAGGAAAGTTTATCTCAGACGATAACTTATCCTTCTCAACGAGAAATTCATATTTCTCGGTCATGAGCTTCTCATAAAAACATTCAAAGTTTTTAAGTTCATGAAAACGATTTCTAAGTAAATGTCAGCTTAGAACTCGAACTTCAACTTAAGGAAAGTTTATCACGGATGATAACTTATCCTTCACAACGGGAAATTTATTTTTCTCGGTCATGAGCTAGTCACAAAACAATCAAAGTTTTGAGCTCATGAAAAACGGACCCGAAAGGGGAGTGTACGTTTCAGTGCGCTTTCCCTAAGCAATAGAAGAGAAGTCTTCTATCCTGATTATTTTAAAACCGTTGAACACAATCGTTCAAGAATTTCTCAAAAGGTTTTTCTAAATCTTTCAAAATTGTGTGTTCAACACTCCCTTCCTCATAAGTGGTTTTTATATCTCAAAACTGTCATATGTTATTTTGATCAATTTTTGAGGGGGAGCGTTTTAAAATCAAGCCTTTTAATGGTGTTGGGTACATCTCTAAAATTGTCATATTTTATGTATCCAACACATTCCGAAAATGATATGAAATTGTCAAATGTAATATATTATATCGGAAAAGGCATCTCAACTCCGTACCTCAACATATTTTGTGGTGTCGTTTTTCTAAAATTGTGTCAAATTTTGTCTCAAGACACACATATATTGTTGAGGGGGAGCGACCCGACTGAAAATGTTCCATGATTCATGCGTGCACACATGTTTCTCTCCCGTCAATTTTTCGGAAAATGTCATATTTTAATCAATTGATATCTCTAATATTATATTTTTATATTAGAGATAGGGGGAGAAAATGTGATTAAAATGTAATATATCGCAACATGTGATCTTAAAGACTCAAGTGCAACTCTTTCCTTCACATGCCAAACTATTTCGTATATCGATGCATGTGTGTAGGGGGAGCTTTTCGAAAATGTAAAACTTTCAAGTGTTAAATGTTTTGATTTTTATCAAGCACTTTGAATGGTTTTCAATGGTTTTATGGTTACAATCTTTACCCAAAACAACCTACTATCCACGACGGAACGATGGAGTCAAAAGGTGGTTTAGGATAGGAAACTAAGTCCTATGATCCAACCAGAACCGGAGGGATCTACCCAAGGACATTCCATAGCTAGAAATAGTTGTCCTTAGGAAAGATGGAGTTGAATGAAGCTGAATGCGGACCAATTACTTAAGTTAGCACTAGAACAATCACAACAAGGTGCTAATGATGACATATTGGTAAGCATTGAAGGAGTTGAATATTCTATGCAACTTAGGTAGAAACCGGGTCAATACATCTATTGAAGACAAGTCATCATGTACCCAGTGATGCAATGCACAACCCTTCCCAGCCATTCGAGTTTCTCTCAAAAGAAACTAGTCTTATTGTCACGGAGATCAACACGTATCTATTGACTTTCTCACTCCGAGTCAGTTAATATTGAAAAGGTGGCAGTCTGCTCTAGCCTCCGATTACCAAAATGCACTTATTGAGTCTAGAGCCAATCGAGATCTATCTATCATCTCATTAGGACACAATCGAGTCCTACGCATTATCCTTGTGATATTGCCAGAACATCTGAGTGATACGATTCACAATGAAGATGGAAATCCTGCTTGAGCCAGCATCAAACAAGCTCATGGTAGGTAACTTGTGCGATTCTACACGAATCAAACTTGTGAGAACTGGAAAGCAACTAAGTTTCGATTCTTAATTGATTCAAACTTGATTCCAGGTTTCTTCGCAAAATCCATGTGATCTTGCCAGAACATTCAGAGTGACACTCTTTAGTGTTCACAGTGACGAATGGAAATCCTTCCAGTGTCAAGATCAAACAGCACTGCGGTAGGTAACATGCAAGATTCTTATGAATCGAGCTTGTGGCAAACTGGAAAGCAACAATGGTGCAATTCTTATAGAATCAAACTTGTTCCAGGAATTCTGAATTGACGACTCTAATCAAACGGATAATTTATCCTTATGATTCACTCTTTACGTTCGCAGTCTGCTTTGAGACGGTCGAGTAAAGAGAACTGGCTACTACCGCCGGGAAACCCTGTCAAGGAGGTTCTTAATCGAATCTACCTGATCACAGGTACGGTATTTAATACCGTTTAACGGTCTTCACCGACCGGAGGTAAAACGCTACCGAGTTAGGATGAAATGTTCAAAGCCATTTTATCCGTGTCTATACATGTTGCTGCATATCAAGAAGGTGGCGTAGCTGTGATACCGATGTCGATTCAGAAGTCACAAGAGCACAAGATGGCGATAATCAAGATACCTAAGAATGTAATAATGTAATAGGTCATCTTAGTCACAAGGAGTACAGATGAAGATCTCAAGCACTCAAAGTCAAATGACAAAGGCTCAAGATAAAGATCACGAAAGCATGAAGGAACAAAGCTGTTACAAAAAAGATCAAGACCAAGATACAATACCAAATCAGGAAGATCTCCTCTACAAGAATGTATTCACTCAACCATCTTATGCTTTTTTAAGCATTTTAAGATGACCGATACATTGGGGGAGATTGTTAGCCCTATATTTTATATAGCCGAACAAGAATGTAATAGGTCATCTTAGTCGTTAAAAGGTCTTGTATTGTAATAGGTTAGTCGGGATAACCGGGCTTGGACTTTAAGCTAATATTGTCTAAGTTAGGGGCGTAAGCCCAAAACAAAGCCAAGCCCGGCCCAAGGAAACAAAGCCCACGGCCCAAAAGGCCAAGGGTATATAAACCCTCTTCCATGTGTGGAAGAGGGTGTTGGTTACCATTTTATTTCTCTCTCTAAAAGTGATTAACCTTCCAAATTCTCTCTTGTTTCTCTCTCTACTTTTCTACTATTTCTCTCTCTAAATCTTGTGTTATGGATTGAATGGGAACAACAGTTTAATACCCTTATGATTAGATGTGATTATTATCTTTGCTGGGGCAAAGTGCGGTGCACAATTAGTTTTGTGCGGCGCACTTTTTCCTTGGGTTCTTGAATATAAGTGTGATTTGGATGCTCATGTATTATATGTTACTATGTGTGACAACCCTGGTTTTGAGGTTCGTCACTTAATTTTATTTTGTGCTAGTTACGTGTCTTTACGTGTTTATGTGCTTATTGGTGTGTACAGATTGTGGTTTGGATATCGTTTCCGGTACGGGGTACCTTGCGAGTGAAACGATGTGTGATGATTTCATGTTCATGAGCTCACATGGTAGTGAATATGAAATGAGATGGTGTTATTTAGTGGTTTTACGTATACGTATATGTATTATAGAAAATCGTATTTTTACGGTTTAGCATTTGGAGGTCTCGGATGAGGTAATTAGTCATATGGATATTTTTCGGGATGGTTTTAAGTCATTTAGGACTTAAATATAAAGTTTATTTCAAAATTTGAGATTTTTTTTAAAAGTGTATATTTTACGTCTTTTACGGTAAACCGCGTAAAAATTGACTAGTTTTACGGTTTTGGGGTTTTGGAGGCTTTAGGAGCTGAAATAAATTATGGAAAATTAAGGTAATATTATTAATACATATATTAATAATAAAAAGAAAAAAAAAACGAAAATTAAGGGGTGATTAGTCGGTTTAAAAAAAAAACAGGAAAAAAAAAGGGAGAAAAGATTTATGGTAACTAGTGTTTGGGTTGGACAAGGATTTTTGCTATATAAGGAACCCCACACATCATAACCAACGAATTTTGATTCATTCCCGGGAGTTATGTCTACACAAAAAAAGAGAAAAATTAGGGTTCTTCAAAAATTGGGTTTTTTTCTCATCTTTCATTAATTTAAAGGTAAACCTTCTTAAACCTTTTTGATTGAATTGTTTTTATGTTTAAATTAATCATTCTTATGATGGATTAGGGTTAGGGTTTATATAAAATCAGTAAATTAATGATGTTATAATCATAATATGATGATCATATAATCTAGGGCTTGTATTAGATGGGGTTATGGGTAATTAATTAGTTCAATTTGTTTAAACCCGTTTTTAAAAACTGGGCAGAATTTGTGTCAATTGTTTTGATCATATCGGGAGTTCTATAAACTTGTATTTTACGATCCAAGTACCCCTGGAAAGATATTTGAAGTGGCTTTCCAATGCAAGAAACGAGAACTAAATTGGAGGTCGGGAAGTGGGTCAAAAACAGGTTACAACAGTCGGAGGTCAAAACAGTTTTGAATTCAGCCTGTTTTCTTTTTAAGTTTTGGGTTGTTTGGGGTACTTAGGGTTGCATTGGGATCTTCTCACGAACGTGAGAGATGGTTTATATATTGTAGTAAGTATCTGCATTTGGGCTAAGGTTGTGGTTTAGGGTAAGACCCCTTAATTGTAACAAACTTTTAGTACGTTTAAAATCAGGAAATCTGGAATGACAAAAGTAGATTTATGTATATCGGGGCCTTAACAGTAGCTTTAAGGTTAGGGCAAGTGGGAGGTGTTAGCCAACATATTTAAGGGTATGAATATTCCTTTTACAGAGATCATGGGTATGTTTAAGGGGGCGATCGACCCATAATTTAAGGTATGAAAAACGGGACTGTTTTGGGTAAAATGTTAACGGGACGGGTTATGAAGTAAAAGGAGTTAAGGGTTTTATAGAGGGGTGTAATGGGGTGGTTAGAGCTTATCAATGAGGTATTTATATATAGGAATAGGCTAGATGTCCATCATAGGTTGATGAGCCATCTTAGTGATTGGTTCGTGTATTGATTGCGTGTTTTGGTTTGTTAGCTTGTTGCTAGTGCAAGGACTTGTGAAGGAGCTATCAGGTGAGTTTCATAGTCCCATGTTTATTATTGTTTTTGACTTCCAGATGGGATGGAAGAGACACTATGTTGAATTATTTTCTAAATTAATGCTGTGAATGTGTAAGGTTTGAGATGAACTTGTGTGTATATTTATGTGATTAACTGCTATGTGATTCTTGTTTGTGTGTGATCTGGATTGGAAAGGTACATAGGTGTATGGGCGCCTATGGGACCTATGGTTAATGATAAGGCGTGATGCCTTGGAAATTGTGATTGTTGGTAAGGCGTGATGCCTTGGAAATTGTGATTGTTGGTAAGGCGTGATGCCTTGGAAATTGTGATTGTTGGTAAGGCGTGATGCCTTCGAAATTGTGATTGTTGGTTAGGCGTGATGTCTTGGAATTGTAACGATTGATTGAACTTGAATGCTAGTTGTTAGTACATGATTGTAGCGCATTGTCCATATGTTTATTGGTTTATGGTATTCACAGCTTATGACTTGTCTTGTGTTGGAGTCTAAACCTATGACTCTCACCAACTTTATGTTGACGTGTTTTAGTGTCTCTTTCAGGTGATACTATGGTTAAGCATGAGAACATAAGTGGCTAGGATTGGAGAAGCTTAGGAATTCATATAGAAGGAGAATCCCCGTTTCCTTCTTAGTTTACCTTTATGTTTTTTTTATAAGTGATACATGTTGGCACCTATATGTTTGTTTGGTTTATGTTTATTGTTTGTCTTGGGTAAGAGGTAGGACTGTTACCTACTTACCTAGACTCCTGCATGTTGAGATATTGTCATGACATTTGTGTCGCCATTTTATGACATTTCTTATATCATTTAGTTATCTCAATAGACACGCTATTGTTGTGATGATATCCATACGTCGTGCCCCATATTCCGCCATGGTGGGGTGTGACAGAATGGTATCAGAGCCAATGGTTATAGAGAATTAGGTTGCCTAGTCGCGTAGCCTAGTCTATAGCTTAAGGGTCCCTGCATATAGGCGTCATAGGAGTATGTGTGCATTTTATTATAATTGATGTGTTTGAATGTTATTTATTGTAATGTTTTGACTGGTATGAATTGAATCATAGTAAATTCATACTTATCCACATGTTATTTTCTTTTCGAGTTGTGAGTAGTGCGGGTTTAACCATAATCGTCCACGCTAGTCATTGTCGTATTTTACTTATAATGTACATTATAGTACATAATTTAGTACAAGGTAGTTTCTATCTTTTATCGAGTTATTTTACATACCTGAGGTATGTTATTTTTCTTTTGATGTTTAAGTCATGTTCCCTAAAGAATCGTGTGGTGGTTTGAGTTACTAGGAGTACATGGGTAGGAAGGATTTTAAGCTGTTTCCACTCTTACGGGCGACATGACTTATAACTGATTATGTTTCTGTTTTGGATTCAGTCTATGCTGTTTTAGCTAGACTATGGATTTCTGTATTCCAAGAGTATTACTATGTTATTTTAATAGATGGAGTTTTGGACCTATATGGTTATGTGGTTATGAGCTTATGTGAGTAGATGGATTTATGTGTTATATGTTGTATTGATTCTTATAAGTGTCATCATAGGAGGGAGTGCATTGGGGAAGGGTTGTATAAGTATGGTGGCCAACATAGTTATACAAGTACCACAACTTCAATGGGTTCTCAAGTATGATTGCATGAAAGAGGTTTAGTACATGCTTGTATATGATGAGATGTAGAATTTGGGTATACGTATATATATGGGTCTATGTAATGGCTGCCTATGATATGGCTATTGTTCTTTTTGTGTTATATGTTTTGGGATTATAGTGGTGTTGTGTGATTATGGGGTCACACGATATTGTTTGGTTTTTGAGGTGGGTTTTATGCCTTGTTGTGGCACGGTGAGATGGTGATTAGTCGTGTCGAAAAAACGAGTGTATGACGTGATTGGTTGATCCGACATGTATGGTAACGAGTATGTTTTGGGTGATTTAATAGGTATATATATGCGGATGTATATATACTACTATGTGTTAAGTTATGGTATATGGTCGTTCACTAGTTATTATAACTTGAACGTACCTTGTGTTTGTTCGTGTTTTATGGTGCTGGAGTTGATGGAGTTTCAACAACGTTTCGAATTTTTTGAACTGTGTCTTGTAGCGTATTCTTTGAGTTCATATTTCACGTGTACGTTTTAAAATGTTGTTCTGGGTTTTAAGTCCGTTGAAATAAATGGAGATTTCTTTTGGGATAATGAAATCTTTTGGGTTGATTCTTACACTTCTTTTGGTTGGTATATGGAAAAAGGGGGGACTTGGAAATCTACTATAGAGTTAGATAGTTGGTTGTATTCGGTAAAATAAGGGTAAGGTGTTGGAGTCATGTTTGAAACAAGATGTAACATAAGTTTTTTTTTATCAACACTTATTTATTTCAAATTCTAAAAGACTTTCTTTAAATAAAGCGAAGTAAAATTTCTTTCTACTTACATAGTTTATATAATTGGATTTAACCGATTCATGTCATTTATAGTTATTAATACAAGGTTAAAAGGAGTTTATGAATATTTCACATACAATTATATCTTTCATTGAAAAGGATTGCATTGATCACTAAGTCTATTCTTTAGTTTTTAAAACAACTAGCATAAAATTGTTTTGGTCATAACTTGTTCGTTGTTCAAGCTTTTTGGGTGATTCAAAAGCCTAAAATTATGTACTCGGAACGTACTTTTCAAATATTCAGAATGTATAGTCATGGGAGGTCAGTGGACTGGTTGGAATTGTTGTACAAGTGTCGGGTTCAAGGTTGAGTTTGAATAGTAGTTTTATTTTTATGATTTGGGGATGCACGGGATACCTAGTCTTTGAGTTGAGTTTTGAGATCGTCTAGAAGGTTGTTTGTAGATGGTTTGAGTCACATAGATGTGGGGAGGTAAGGAAAAAAAAATTTTAAAATATATATATATATATATATATATATATATATATATATTATATATATATATATATATATATATATATATATTCTTTTGGAAAGTCGATCTTTTGCACGGTTTAAATAATATGTCGCGGGGCGTAATATGTTTTGGTTGCCATTGGGTGTTTCTTGGATTATTTTTCGTTGTCATGGGTCATTTGGAATTGATACATGTTTTAGGTTTGAGTTTTCTTTGGAGTCTCGTGGTTTTTGATTTGTTTTAATTGGTGCACGTGAAATGTCGTTAGTTATCCGTGGGTTTAATTCGTCGATCGTATCTGGTGTATTCAGGATGTAGTTTTGGTTTTGTATGGTTTAGGAGCGTTGAGGTAGAACCATGAATAGAGCAAGTAGGAGAAGTGAGAGGAGTTGTAGTTAGTGTCTTCCAAGGCAAATCGTTGATGGAGTGAATTAAGAACAAGAGCTGTTAGAAATTGCAAGGAATTTATTCGTATTGCCGCTAAGAGAGGGTGTGAGGAGGACATAGTTGAAATTTCTAAGGGTGTTGTATGAACGCTTTGGGTTTACGGTTATGCATTTGGCTTCACCAAAGCACTAGCGGTTTTCATGGAGTCAATGAACCGAGTGTGCATGACCGTATATAAACGGAGCATCGACGACATCTTGATCTACTCAAATCTTAGAAGGAGGATGAGGCGAATTATTTGTTGGTTTTGGAGTTGTTAGTAAAGGGAATGAAACGTGAGATTTTCAAGTGTGAGTTTTAGGATTTAGTTGGCCAGGACTAGTAGTCAGAGATGATGGCATATCGTGGAACCAGCAAGGGGGCGAAGTGAAGAAGGACGAGGAAGCATTTTGGAGGCTGAAGAGGTGGATTGGATGATGAGCAAATCTTGGCATTATCAGAAGGACTGGATGAATTCGCGAAGCATGACAATACGTGGAGCAGGGATTTGGACGCGTACGAGGACGACAAAGAAAGGCGATCGCTTATACGTTGCAGGAACTGAAGATTTGGAAGAACTGGATAAACTTAGTTAGTGGAGCTAGACTGTTATATCTTCCTAGAATGCTAGAGGCATTTGGTGTACGAGACGTGGAGAATGATCTATACGGATCATAACGTCTCCAACACATATTCAATCATCTTGATTGAACATTTGGCAAAGGTGATGGGTGGAGTTAATTGATGAAAGAAAATTGCAAGACCAAGTACCATCTAGGAAAGGCAAGCATGGTTGATGAGACATGGAATAAGAAGAATGAAGTGAAGCTGAGACGAACTTGAACTATATGGATGACGTATTAGGGTGGTTTGGATGAAGGATGTAGGTTGCACGAGTTGAGTTGTCTAAAGCAGAGAACGCGTCAACACGTATGTTGCGTGGCTTGGATAATCATATGGAGAAAAGGGACGTAGACTATACTTCCTACATAGATAGGAGTAGCTTAGAAAGGGCGATGTAAGGACGAAGTTGGTGAAAGGGATGCATAATTGGGTGGAGGAATAAGTACGATGAGAGTAGGGTGATAGTCGATAGACTGCCTAATTCATCACATATTTCAAGAGGGATGAGAAGTCACATAGTTGAGAAATTGTAAGGATTGCGTACAGATGCGATGGGATAGGAAGTTTTGTGTAAAAGCTAGCCTAATATGTATGGAATGCCTTATGAAGGATTATGGCAAGGGAAGAAACGATGGAAAGCAAGCGTAGTATACCGTTGATAGACTAATGGTTGGTATGAGTATATTATAGGGGTAATTGAGAAAGACGCCTAGAGCATTGGCGTGAGGTTTGGAGATAGTTGGAGAACGTGTTACATCAGCAAGAAGTCTCCTACAAGGAGAGAGTCACCGGTGAGAGGGGCATGTTCCCTATTAATGAGGATGTAGGGAATAAAGGAGGAAACCACTAGAGTTAGTGACAGAGTTATGTATGAAGTTTCACCCATAGTAACGGGTGGTATGTTTTGGTAAAATAGAAGAGTTGATGTAGAGTTTTGTAGGTCCGTATAATATCTTTGGAAAGATCGGACCATTAGCTTATGAGCATAGAATTACCTGGGGGAAATGAGTTGTATACCTGATATATTTCATGTATTGGGATTGGTAAATGTTGTTTGAGGATGCATATTTGCATGTCCGGTTATTCGGGTTTTGTGTAAATAAGAGTCTTTGTTTTATCAAAGAGTCATTTGTGAGATTTATTGACTGTGAGGTCAAGAGTTGGCAATGAGTTTAATTATTTTGGTTTGTATATGTGGTATTTTGAAACTTGAACTAAAGTTCACGTGGGAATGAGAGGAGTTCATTTAGAACAAGTATCCTCGTGTGATGTGTTGTTTGTGTGTTTGATCCTAAGGAGTAAATCTCGGGACGAGATTTCTATTAGGAGGGAGTGATGTGACAACCCTGGTTTTGAGGTTCGTCACTTAATTTCATTTTGTGCTAGTTACGTGTCTTTACGTGTTTATGTGCTTATTGGTGTGTATAGATTGTGGTTTGGATATCGTTTCCGGTACGGGGTACCTTGTGAGTGAAACGATGTGTGATGATTTCATGTTCATGAGCTCACATGGTAGTGACTATGAAATGAGATGGTGTTATTTAGTGGTTTTACGTATACGTATATGTATTATAGAAAATCGTATTTTTACGATTTACGGTTTAGCATTTGGAGGTCTCGGATGAGGTAATTAGTCATATGGATATTTTTCGGGATGGTTTTAAGTCATTTAGGACTTAAATATAAAGTTTATTTCAAAATTTGAGATTTTTTTTTAAAAGTGTATATTTTACGTCTTTTACGGTAAACCGCGTAAAAACTGACTAGTTTTACGGTTTTGGGGTTTTGGAGGCTTTAGGAGCTGAAATAAATTAAGGAAAATTAAGGTAATATTATTAATACATATATTAATAATAAGAAGAAAAAAAAACGAAAATTAAGGGGTGATTAGTCGGTTTAAAAAAAAGAGGAAAAAAAAGGGAGAAACGATTTATGGTAACTAGTGTTTGGGTTGGACAAGGATTTTTGCTATATAAGGAACCCCACACATCATAACAAACGAATTTTGATTCATTCCCTAGAGTTATGTCGACACAAAAAAAGAGAAAAATTAGGGTTCATCAAAAATTGGGTTTTTTTCTCATCTTTCATTAATTTAAAGGTAAACCTTCTTAAACCTTTTTGATTGAATTATTTTTATGTTTAAATTAATCATTATTATGATGGATTAGGGTTAGGGTTTATATAAAATCAGTAAATTAATGATGTTATAATCATAATATGATGATCATATAATCTAGGGCTTGTATTAGATGGGGTTATGGGTAATTAATTAGTTCAATTGTTTTGATAATATCGGGAGTTCTATAAACTCGTATTTTACGATCCAAGTACCCCTGGAAAGATATTTGAAGTGGCTTTCCAATGCAAGAAACGAGAACTAAGTTGGAGGTCGGGAAGTGGGTCAAAAACAGGTTACAACAGTCGGAGGTCAAAACAGTTTTGAATTCAGCCTGTTTTCTTTTTAAGTTTTGGGTTGTTTGGGGTACTTAGGGTTGCATTGGGATCTTCTCACGAACGTGAGAGATGGTTTATATATTTAAGTAAGTATCTGCTCTTGGGCTAAGGTTGTGGTTTAGGGTAAGACCCCTTAATGGTAACAAACTTTTAGTACGTTTAAAATCAGGAAATCTGGAATGAAAAAAGTAGATATATGTATATCGGGGCCTTAACAGTAGCTTTAAGGTTAGGGAAAGTGGGAGGTGTTAGCCAACATATTTAAGGGTATGAATATTCCTTTTACAGAGATCATGGGTATGTTTAAGGGGGAGATCGACCCATAATTTAAGGTATGAAAAACGGGACTGTTTTGGGTAAAATGTTAACGAGACAGGTTATGAAGTAAAAGGAGTTAAGGGTTTTATAGAGGGGTGTAATGGGGTGGTTAGAGCTTATCAATGAGGTATTTATATGTGGGTATAGGCTAGATGTCCATCATAGGTTGATGAGCCATCTTAGTGATTGGTTCGTGTATTGATTGCGTGTTTTGGTTTGTTAGCTTGTTTCTAGTGCAAGGACTTGTGAAGGAGCTATCAGGTGAGTTTCATAGTACCATGTTTATTATTGTTTTTGACTTCCAGATTGGATGGAAGAGACACTATGTTGAATTATTTTCTAAATTAATGCTGTGAATATTTAAGGTTTGAGATGAACTTGTGTGTACATTTATGTGATTAACTGCTATGTGATTCTTGTTTGTGTGTGATCTGGATTGGAAAGGTACATAGGTGTATGGGCGCCTATGGGACCTATGGTTAATGATAAGGCGTGATGCCTTGGAAATTGTGATTGTTGGTAAGGCGTGATGCCTTGGAAATTGTGATTGTTGGTAAGGCGTGATGCCTTGGAAATTGTGATTGTTGGTAAGGCGTGATGCCTTGGAAATTGTGATTGTTGGTTAGGCGTGATGTCTTGGAATTGTAATGATTGATTGAACTTGAATGCTAGTTGTTAGTACATGATTGTAGCGCATTGTCTGTATGTTTATTGGTTTATGGTATTCACAGCTTATGACTTGTCTTGTGTTGGAGTCTAAACCTATGACTCTCACCAACTTTATGTTGACGTATTTTAGTGTCTCTTTCAGGTGATACTATGGTTAAGCATGAGAACATAAGTGGCTAGGATTAGAGAAGCTTAGGAATGCATATAGAAGGAGAATCCCCGTTTCCTTCTTAGTTTACCTTTATGTTTTTTTGATAAGTGATACATGTTGGCACCTATATGTTTGTTTGGTTTATGTTTATTGTTTGTCTTGGGTAAGAGGTAGGACTGTACCTACTTACCTAGACTCCTTCATGTTGAGATATTGTCATGACATTTGTGTCGCCATTTTATGACATTTCTTATATCATTTAGTTATCTCTATAGACACGCTATTGTTGTGATGATATCCATACGTCGTGCCCCATATTCCGCCATGGTGGGGTGTGACACTATGTAAGACCATGGTTATATGTTGGATTCATCCATGATCATTGATTAGTACTCATGTGAATGGATGATTTTCATGTCATCTAGTAAATGAATCTTCTTAATCACTTTTTCGTGATTAGTGTATTAAAACATATACCAACTCTTGCATAATCTCATGTACTACCTTAGTTATCGAAATCAAGCATAAACCTATCTTAATGCTATTGGTATAACAAAATTTTTAGTCGGATTCTTGTCATATTAATTAGATGTTGCATGCACGACTAGTAATCGGTATGTTGTCTTACATTGTTTATGTGCTTATATTTCATCATTGCTACCTATCTATAATATGGTTATGACCTTAGCCAAACGCACCCTTTAATACCAATTGTTAAGTATATCTTTAGAACTTGTGACACTCTAGAGGTAATTGTTTTGATATTGTGATAACAACAATCCCGTGGAACGAACTGGACTTACCATTAAGCTATGCTATACATGAAAGGGTATACTTGCCCGTGTTTATGTTTCTAGTCATTTGTGTGGTAATATCTTAAATAAAAATTAAGACTTGCAAATGAACATCACTGTGTGTGCCTGTTCAAGGTTCCAAGTTAATCCAAAGGTGTCACATCTACATGCTGTGAAGAGGATTTTTAAGTATCTTAAAAGTCAACCTAATTTAGGATTATGGTATCCTAGAGATTCAACCTTTGAATTGGAAGCTTACTCAGATAGTGATTATGCTGGAGCTAATCATGATAGGAAATCCACAACAGGATGTTGTCAATTTCTAGTCAGAAGACTCATATCATGGTTGTGTAAGAAGCAAACTATTGTTGCTACTTCTACAACTGAAGCTGAATATGTAGTTGCTGCTCATTGCTGTGGACAGGTACTTTGGATTCAAAATCAGTAGTTAGATTATGGGTTCAACTTTATGAACACCAAGATTTACATTGATAATGAAAGTATTATATGCATTGTCAAGAATCTAGTATTTCACTCCAAGACCAAGCATATTGAAATAAGAAATCACTTCATAAGAGATGGCTATGACAAAAAGCTTATTCAAGTCTTGAAGATTCTTACAGACAACAATGTAGCTGATTTATTGACCAAGGCATTTGATGCAAAGATATTTGAATTCTTGGTGACACATACTAGTATGCTCAACTAATAGACTACTGCATATGTTGAGGTGAGGTAACAACTGTACAATTTTTATGCTAATTTTTATTGTATAGTGTATGTTTTTGTGTCTTTGATGTGATTGTAGGTTGATAGAATAAGATAAAAGAGGTTATTATGATAGTGGAATGCATGAACTGGTCAAAATTGTGAGGTACCATTGTGGATCCAAGTACCGCTAGCACAAGTCCAAGTACCAAGTATGTTCCATGTACCGCTACATGTCCTTTGTACCATTAAGGGTCTATTTTGTAAATTTGGCGGTTTCTTCACGCTTGGGTTTGTTATTTGTTTAACTACTTAATCCAATTATACAAATGATTCTCCTAATCTTTTATTTTTTATCTCTTGATTCTATAACCTTCTCTCTAATTTTTCGTTCATAAAAAATACTAATGGCTGCTTTACAAGTGATCTCTAAGCATAATTTGGTTGCGAATCTTGTTCTGAATGATGACTCTCTTGGATTCCATGAGATTCTTGGATTCTTATCTCGAAGCGTTAGCCCTATATTTTATATAGTCGAACAAGAATGTAATAGGTCATCTTAGTCGTAAATGGGCTTGTATTTTAATAGGTTAGTCGGGAAAATCGGGCTTGGACTTTAAGCTAATATTGTATAAGTTAGGGGCTCTAAGCCCAAGACAAGCCAAGCTCGGCCCATGGAAACAAACCCACGGCCCATGGAAAGCCCATGTGGTTCCTAGGTATATATACCGTCTTCCATGTGTGGAAGAGGGTGTTGGTTACATTTTACTTTCTCTCTCTAATAGTAAAAAAACCTTCCACCATCTCTCTAGTTTCTCTCTCTACTTTTCTTATCTTTCACTCTCTAAATATTGTGTTCTAGATCGAAGTGGGAATAAGATTTGGTATCAAGATCCTATAGTGGATAGGTGATTGAAGATTCGTGTTTGTGTTCTTGATTTTCGTGCCTATTTTGATCCAAATCATTCGAGCCAATTTTTTTTTTTTGTGTTTTTTATGGTTTTTTTCGTGATACAAATCTTCTACATAGTTGTGGTAGAGATTTGGTATATTTACTTTTGCTAAAAACACAAAATGTTTGTTTGTTTTGATCATTTTTTGGCTTAAAATCTCGAATTGGTTGGGTTTTGTCTGAGAAAAGTGAGAATTTGATCACTTTGCTACTATTCCGACAGAATTCCATCGGAAAAGGGTTCTATATTCCGATAGTTATTCTGACAGAATTCCATCGGAAAAGGGTTTCAATATTCCGACAGTTATTCTGACGGTTATTCTGACGGTTATTCCGACAGCTTATTCCGATAGTACATTCCGACAGTTTATTCTGATAGAACATTCCGAGAGTTTATTCCGATAGAACATTTCGACAGTTTATTCTGATAGAGCATTCTGACAGGTATTCCGATAGTACATTCCGACAGGTATTCTGATGGATATTCCGATAGGTATTCCGATGGACATTCCGATGGATATTTTGTTCGAGTACTTTTTAGACTTAGCCACTATCTAGACTAGTCCCGGATCGAGTACTTTTTGGCGGGAAAACCATAGTAAAATTTATTTTTTCCTAGACCATTTTTAGGCCATTTAAGTTTCGATTTCAAATTTTGGAGATACAAAAAAATTTTCGACCAAAAATTCAAATTTTCGGACCAAAATTCAAATTTTTAGGCCAAATTTCGATTTTTTTAGGTTTTATTTTTCGTTAAATTTTTTATTTTTCAAAATTTTTCTCTATTAGTTTTTGGCTATTTCAAAATCGATTTCAAAATTTAGTAATTCAAAATATTCGGTTTACCGTTTTTGTCGGATTGGGGATTTTATTGTCGGACTGAGAAAAAATCAGAATTTTCGTAAGTTCAACCACGACCAAATCACAACACATCTACTAATATCCATAATCCATTCACAATCCTCGATAATGTCCAACAACAGCTCGAATTCAGACACAAACGATCATGTCATCAAGTACAAGATGATGAACGCTAAAGAGCGATGTTTGGAACATTTCAAGCGACTTCAGTCACACCTTCATAATCTTTCAAATGAACACATCAAAAGAACTAATATGGCATTCGAATAGAACCAACTATTTATCCTACTACTTGGTCAAGAGGGTGGAACATTCAACAACGCGCTCACACTCAACATGAATCAACTTCACATGCAACTTGAAAAAGATGATTTTCAAGAGGATGAATCCATGGCAGCCTTTTTAGTTCTCTACAACCAGTTTCAGCAATTCCTTGAGTCAAAGGACAAGGCATTCTATCTTTACGAGTTCAAAGAGAAACTCCGTTATCACATGAGTAATGTCAAGAAGTCCATTGCTGAAAGAACACGTCATAAACGACAATTTGAAAAAAGGGTGCATAAAAGACTGATGCCGACAAAAGAGAGTAATGTCGATAATGGTCAAGCATTATATGCTTGTTTGGTTGATACAGAATGCAGCAGGACAGAATCAGAAACGCAGCATACCAGTAACAGCTTAGGGAATGATCAATCAGCCAATGATGCGGATATCAGACCCATTTATGATGATGAGCCAATGGCTACGGTACAATTAAATGTTGAATATGATGTTCCTCAACATACTGAGCAATCTGAACCCATTTTTGACACGTATCTAGTGGAAAATGTTGATAGCAATACCACACCTGATTCATAACATACGAGTACTAATGGAGGAGAGAGTGCCCAGGATGTTGATTCTAAGATTTACGAGCTTGAAATTCTGTTAGCTCAGAAGACAAAAGAGTTTGAGGATGCCAAACTCGATTTTTCAAAGAAAAATAACAAATTTGAGGCTTATTTTGAAAAACTTGAAAAAGCAAATGTTGTTCTTGAACAAAAATTGGATCGTAAGATTCAAGATTTCAACGCGGAAAAAGAACATTTTGTGAACCAAATAAATTTTTTAGAATCAAAGTTGGCTTCTCCAAATCCACGTCCTCTGCCGCTTCATCTAGTGAAATATCTGTACAATCAATCGACACTGTAGATAGTAATGACGCGAATGCTGACAACGACATATTTGATAATATGAACATTAAGTTAGAACAACGTATCGCACAATTACTTCTACAAATTGAGCAATTAAAAGCTCAAATTTAGGAAAAGGCTTTTGCACTGACGGCAGTGGAAAATGAATTAAGGAAGTTAAAAGGACATAGTGTGGATACCAAGTTAGAAAAACAGTCATTCTTGGGGAAACCTCCTTCTCAAACATTCAGAAACCACTCAGTTGCTAGACAACCGAATGCGTTTAAATCTGAACAACCCAAAATGTCGAACCCGAGGTTTGCATCCCAAGTTGACATGTGTAGCAATTTGCCCAAACCAGTCACTCCACAATCTAGACCCTCCTTAAGAAAATATTCATCTACAAAACATGATCACATGAGTGCTTCAAGCAACTATAGACATAGCTCCAAGAATATGCTTAGGCGTAGTTCAAATGACACGGGTCATAAAAGCTATGTAGAGGATGATCAGAAAAATACACAAGCAAGAGATAGGACCAAACCACAACCTAGGAGCGTTGTTCACACATCTAGGAATTCTAGACCCTTATATGATGTGCACAATTCTGCCAACCCTAGGAACTCTAGAGCCTTCTCAGATGCTAAGCACTTTGTGTACAGGAAATGTAACAAATGCGTGTTTAATGCCATTCATGATGATTTTATAACAAAAGTCCTGAACAAGGTGAACCAAAAAGCTAGAGCACCTCAAAGATGAAACCTAATAGAAATAGTTTTTCTCCCAATACGTCTTCCGTAGTGCATGAGAAAACAATGTCTCCTAGACCTAGTCTTAGGTGGATATCAACAGGTAGAACCTTCAAAAAAATAGGTCTTAGGTGGGTTCCTACTGGAAAGATATTACCCTCTAGCACGACAAAGGTTTAAGGTGAACCCCCACATGGTTCTCACAAAGATATCACTAACCCACATGCAAGCATAGAAACTACTGATGTAAGTGCAGGTATCGACGTCACGATTCAATGGGAACACAAAGGTCCAATATTTGAAACCCGTTCAACAAACGAGACTCTCAGAGTTTGGTTGCTGAAGAAGCAGATATCAGAGAAACAAGTGTCTCAAGGGTTTCACAATTAAGCTTCTATAATGATTTATATTCAAATTACAGGCTGTAACTCGTTCCTCAAAGACAGGGAAGTTTATCTCTAGAATGATAACTTACCCTCAAAACGAGAAGTTAATATTTTTCGGACACGAGCTTACATTCAAACTATTCCAAAGTTTGAAGCTCGTGGAATGGCTTATAGTCAAATTATAGACTGTAACCCGAGCTCACAAGACAGGAAAGCTCATCCCGATGATAACTTATCCTTAGAAGGAGAAATTAAGTTTTCTCGGACATGAGCTATCTGTAAAAACATTCAGCGTTTTTAAGCTCATGCACAAAGACTTATAGTCACATGTCAGACAGTAACTCGTACTTAAAAAAATAGGAAAGTTCATCCCGAGTATGACTAATCCTCAAAACGAGAAATTCAATTTTCTCGGACATGAGCTTAGCGTAAAACTATTAGAAACTTTTAAGCCCGTGTATATGACTTCTAAGCGCATCACAACTTAGGACTCGGACATCAACCAGGGAAAGTTATTTTGGACGATAACTTATCCTTCTCAACGAGAAATTAATATTTCTCGGTCATGATCTTCTTATAAAAACATTCCATGTTTTTCAGTTCATGAAAAACGACTTCTAAGTAAATGTCCGCTTAGAACTCGTACTTCACCTTAAGGAAAGTTTGTCACTGTAACACCCCATTTTGATAAATGGAATGTCACGCGTGATTATGACGTGTCATCAAAGCATACAAGGATAAATGTCTAAACATTACATGACCATAAAGGAAATATCGGAATCAAACATCGGTAGTGCAAAAGTAGAACTCATCACACACAAACATATACTGTAAATGAAATGACTAAACAATGTCCATGGAAAAGAGTATCAAAGTATAGATAAATGCATAAAGTAAAGAAGGCTAGAAAGCTTCCAGTCCATATGCACGTACGCTTGAAGTCTACGAGCGTCCCTGAGTACCTGGCGTTTTGGGAACATGAAAAGGAAAACGGCTGAGCAATACGCTCAGTGCACGGATGTACAAATATAGGATGAATAGTATAAGCATATAAACATGAAACAACAGAAGAAACTAAGTCCTGGATAACCTGGTTATATCTTAGTAAAACTGGTTTTATAGTTTGAAAAGCCTTATGTTTATCTTGTAAAAACTGTTTAACATATTTTACCATTAGCCAATATAGGTCATGAAATATCAATGTGCATGAATACTTGGAGGGGTGACCTCGTCATGCAAATTAGAGGGGCTGTCTCTAATTTAATATACTGGTTTTGGGTAGGAGGGATCAGCTCCTTGTGAAGGATGCAAGGCACACACCACATTCACACTGAGTAATCTGCTGAAAACATGTAACTAGGATGCACCCATACGCCCCACCTGATAATATAATAAATGGCCAAAAGCTGAAAAGGACGGCTTGAGCTATCACTCCGCCGTGGTGAAGTCATAACACTGGTGCCTCCAGTGTTATGGTTATGGTACCTCCATAACTAGGTGAAATTGGTCATGCATGTAAACATAAGCAATCAAAACATATAAACAAATATTAGGGAAAATAGTTGGCTGCATACGGGGAAATCCTAATAAGGAAAGAATGTCCATACTAAAAGGACGAAGAATCCGTACCTTATGTCCAGTGAACGAAGAAGACGAACGGAAGGGAGTCCGACTTCGGTATCACTAATGCTACATAAATACATACGTGTATAAGTATCTGATTACTGAGTACGTAACTGGTTTTATATCATGTCTTAGCTTGCTTTATATGTTCATGTCATGTTTTACTGATTTAAGCTTTATACTGTGTTGATCATATATTCTGTCTATTCTGATTACGTATTACTTGTATTTCATGTATTAATATACTTGTTGTGTAATAATAAGTAACTTTCTAAAAATTGCAGGTTTCCTAAAATAGAAAGTTTCCAAAAATAGAAAGTTTCTAAAAATAGAAAGTTTCTATAATTAAGTATAAGCTGGATAATTAAGCTAATTATATAAGCTTAAGTGTTTTCTGATTAATATTCTAAGTCATGTAATTATATAACATAGTTTATTAATTATTTCTTGTAAATTAAATAAACTATAGGTTAAAGTATTCAATTAAATATAACATGATTTTAATTAAATAAAGATAAAATACTTAGGTTAAAACATGTATTATTATATATTAATAATATAACCTAAGTCATGTAAATTAATTGATTATAAGTCATGGTTTTAATAATTAATTAATTCTATAGTCTAATTAAAAGATAAATACTTAGGTTAAAATTCATGAATTAATAACTAAATTAATAACCTAAGTCATGTAAATTAAATTAATCATGTTCATGCCTTTAACTAATTTAAGTTAAATCTTGAAAAATAATATAACTTGTAAAAAATAATAAACCCTGAAAAATAACTCATGAGCCGGACCGTGTTTTTATTATAAACATGTGTGAACCGGACCCGTGATTAAAACCCATGAACCGGATCCGTAACAATCACCATACCCCGACGAGGTCGGGGTTTCCTCTTGCCATGCTGCTGCCGTGAGACCACCACCACTATACCGAGACCATATGGTCTTGGTGGTGCGAAATAAGCCAAGCCGAGACCCCCTTGAGGCTCGGTTAGGCGTCGGCCACAATAAAAACACACCTAAACCCATGATTTGATTTAAATCCCATGATTAGAACATGTTTATATTACTTGTTTTTAATTAGTTTATTAGAAACATCATGATTTTATGTGATTAAGTAAATCAAAACATAAAAAGAAAAAGGTGAAAGGTTATACCAATTACGTGAAATCAAGAAGGATGAACACACACGATTCCTTGTAATAAATCAAAGATCAAAATCAGCCTGAATCACCACTTTGGTGTTCTTAACCAGTGGCCAAGGAAGAAAAAGAAGGAAGAAAAAGATTTAGGGTTTCTCTTGTTTTCAATAGTGTGTAAATATGAAACTAATTTTCCTCCTTAATTTATGTTTAGTAAAATTAATGGGCTTGGCCCTTGTTTCCTTGTTGTAGCCTCTGCATGGGGCCCACATGGGGGTGACCCGAACCTTTCTCTTGTCTAAAATAATAGTGTGTTCTCGTGTTCGTAAATTACGTGTTCTAATTAATTATCTATCGTGACTTCATATATTTATTCGTGTTCGTAATAAATATATATATATACATACGTAATATTAGCTCGTGACTAATTTACGTTCATGATTTCATGTTCGTATGTTCGTGATTATAATTATTATTGGAATAATTATCGTGTGTTCATACGTAATAAATACTTATCGTGTTATAACACGTACGTAATACTTGTAATTCTTGTTCGTGAAACGTAAACATGCTATAAAAGGAAAGTCCTAATCATGTACGTACTATCGTAAGGGTACTATTCATGGTAAAAGCATGCGGGTTTTACAACTCTTCCCCCCTAAAAAGAATAATTCGTCCCCGAATTATAGATAAAGTAAACTGGAAAAGAAGAACATACCCAAATTCAAAATATGAAATGAGAGTAAGAAGCCCAGATAGACTCCTCTGTTTCCCAAGTGGCTTCCCGCTCATTATGATCCCTCCAAAGGATTTTGACGAATGGAATCGTCTTCCTTCTCATGACTCGTTTTTGTCTGTCAAGAACTCGTTCGGGTTCTTCTATGAAAGTGAGATTTTCACGAATCTGTTCTAGTGGATACTGAACCATGTGAAGGGGATGATACTGGTACCCTCTAATTAAGGACACATGAAACACATTGTGTACATGCGAAAGCTGCGGAGGTAACGCTAAACGTTAAGATACTTCACCGGCTCGTTCAATGATATCAAACGGTCCGATGAATCGAGGACTGAGCTTCCCTTTAATTCCAAAACGTCTAACACCACGTGCCGGCAAAACCTTTAGGAAAACGTGATCTCCTATGCTAAAATGTATGTCCCTACGATGCTTGTCTGCGTAGCTCTTCTGACATGACCGTGCCTCTTGCAGTTTCTACTTCGCTACTGCTTCCTTCTCATTAGTCAACTCTATGATCTCTTGTCCTTCACGTGTTCGCTCACCAACCTGATCCCAGTAGATTGGGGCGCGACACTTTCTGCCATATAACATCTCGAAAGGAGCACACTTGATACTTGCGTGCCAACTGTTGTTGTATGCAAACTCCACCAAACAGATATAATCGTCCCAATCACCCGTCCATTCCAACGCACATGACCTCAACATGTCTTCCAATGTTCGAATCGTTCACTCCAACTGCCCGTCCGTTTGAGGATGAAAAGCCGTGCTAAGCTTAAGTTGTGTACCCCAAGCTTCCTGTAGACTTTTCCAAAATCGAGAAGTGAATCAAGGATCTCTGTCTGAGACGATGCTAGATGGACCACCGTGAAGTCTCATGATCTCCCTTCTATAAGTATCAGCGAGTTTACTGACCGAATCTTCCTTGCGGATCGGTAAGAAATGAGCTGATTTGGTAAGTCGATCTACGATAACCCAAATTGCATCGTGCTTCCTCTTGGTTGGCAGAAGACCAGTAACAAAATCCATGGTGATTTTGTCCCACTTCCACTCTGGAATATCTAACGGTTGAAGAAGACCGCCAGATCGTTGATGCTCTATCTTAACCTGCTGGCAGGTAAGACATTTGGAGACGTAAGTGGCAACATCCTGTTTCATACCAATCCACCGAAAGTACTGCTTGATGTCATGGTACATTGTCGAACCAAGATGGATAGAGAATAGGGAGCTATGAGCTTCAGCTAACAAGGCTTCCCGGAGTTCTTGATCATCGGGAACACAAAGTCTCGTGCCCTGCCATAAGATACCATCTGCATCTACTCTGAACTCTGTCTGCTTCTCCAATTTAGGAATAATCGCTCATATTTCTCCATCATCTTTCTGAGCTTCCTTGATCTTAGAGAGTAACTCGGGTTCTACTCTAAGATTAGCCCAGTAACCGTGTTGTCCACGTACCATGATCTCTATGTCTAGTCGCTCCAAGTCTCTTATGATTTCTTCCTCAATCTCAGTTCAGTTGATCATTCCGGACTTTCTACTAAGTGCATTTGCTACTACATTCGCCTTGCCGGGATGATACTGCAGATTAATGTCATAATCCTTCAACAGCTCTAACCATCTCCTCTGTCTCATGTTCAATTCACGCTTAGTGAAGATATACTTCAAGCTCTTGTGATCCATGAAGATATCACATGATTCTCCATATAAGTAGTGCCTCCATATCTTCAATGCAAACACGAATGCAGCCAGTTCCAAGTCATGCGTAGGGTAATTTTACTCATAAGGCTTAAGCTGCCGTGAAGCGTACGCGATCACTTTCCCATGTTGCATGAGAACACAGCCAAGTCCCTTCCCCGATGCATCACTGTAGATTTGAAATACACCCGTACTAGATGGGAGAGTAAGAATAGGTGCAGATACTAACTTCTGCTTCAGGTCTTCAAAGCTCTTCTCTCGTTCTTCAGTCTAGACGAATTTCTCCCCTTTACGCATCAGTTTGGTCAATGGTAGTACTAGGCGGGAAAAGTTCTCCACGAACCTACGGTAATAGCCAACTAAGGCTAGGAAACTACGGACTTCAGTCGCTGATGTCGGCCTCGGCCACTTAGTAATAGCCTCAACCTTTGGTGGATCCATAGTGATTCCTTCTGCTGATACAATGTGACCTAAGAATGCCACCTTGTCTAACCATAACTCACACTTGGAGAATTTAGCATACAACTGCTTCTGGCGAAGAATCTATAGTACTGTACGAAGATGGTCTTTGTGACAACCCGTCAATTTCAGGTCGTTATTTTAATCTCGACTATTACGTATTACGTGTTTACTTTAATGAGAATTTTAATTTATCGACTAACCGAGAAGGTTATGACATGAAACTAGCGTAAGAATGTCGATTAGATGAAAACCGACAAGGAATATGTTAGGTATCGATATTATATTCTCAAATAATCATAAAACTGATTTTTATTATATTTAATCTTTATTTCTCGTATTTTACGTTTTAACGAATGACGATAACTATTAGTGATCGCGATACCGACGGATGCCCAAAAATTTACGTTTTATTATCGAATGTCTCGATATTGTATATTTTCGACGTTTTCGATTTAGTTACGTTTTAAGTCACGTCGAAGCCTTGTTATATATTTTCAAGCGTTTTAACTTACGAAAAGTATTTTTACGAAACCCGAGCCCCGTAAATATTTTTAAAATGTACAATTTACATTTTCTACCTTGTAAACTAATTACTTACACTTTTGGACCAAAAGAATGCACTTTTGACAAAAAGTACCCTCACCCCACTATTTAAAGATTTTCCACTACACATTCTTTATTAAAAATTCATTTAAAAAAAAATCAAATCCTCTCTCTTTGTTCTTCATCCAAACCGTCCACCCCCCTAGCAAATCCATCAAATTAATTTGATTTCTAGCTTGAATCTAAAGAAACTAAGAAAAGACCCATCTTGGAAATTTCATAAGCTTTCTATTGGTATAATTTTCTTCTACATGCATTCACTAAATTTTATTTTCAATTTTTGGTGAAGAACTTGATGTTTGATCCATTTTTATGGTGGTGAATGGTGTTAATATTATTATATTCATAGTGGGTTTTGGTTGCATGTAAGATTTTTATATATTTAATTTTTGTAAGATTAAATTTGAGGGTGTTATGGATTAGTTAGATGTGTTAGTATGATATTAGGATCATATTAGGACGATAGGAATTGTTGGAATGGGTCGAAAAATTGTTTTGGTATGATTTTTAGATAGGCTATTTTAGGCAGTAACTTTAAGTCCGTTTTTGAAATTGTTACTGTGATAAACTTGGTAAAATAATAAGATAGGGTCGTAGAGAATTTCGTTAGCTTCGATTTGAGCTAAAGTAGAGCTTCTAACTCATTACGAGCGAAAAGTTATGCTACTTTTAGTATTTGTGTACCGGGAGACGGGTATCGGCACAATCCGAAAATTGTTGTCGATATTTGGAACGAATCTCGGGGACTATAAAATGAGTTTTAAAAATGTTCAAGAGCTGTTGTAAGTTGATAAACCTCAGGTCATGAGTCTATTTTCAAACCCGAGTGTCGGTTTTGCAAACGGAAATGTTTAGATAAGTCAAAATGGTTTTACAAGTCAAAGGCGTAAAACTGTCCGGTTTTTGCAACACGAAGGTGTGTCGGGCAGAAGGTCTTAGAAGTAATATTTTTGAATGAAATTTAAACTGAGTCTTATTCATATTATGTGTGAGTTTGTCACCAAGTTTTGTCGAAATCGGACATGTCTAGATAGGTTAGATTGGTGTGTACATTTGGAGTGTATATGCTGAGTGGTATTTTGGACACGTAGTTCAATATTTGTATGGCGTGAGTTGAGTATTCACTATTGGACATAGTGACTTACTCAAGTGTTAAGTCATTATATAAATGACTTAGCTACTGGTCCGAGGGAAGTAAAATGATGGTTTGACTTGCGTTGACTTGGCGTCTTATGACGGGTCAATGTCGAGGGTGTAAGTGTTTAAAAGAATAAGTGTTGATTAAAAAGGGTATAGAAGTACACTTATATTTTGTTATTTTTCGGGATTTTCATGGTCATTTGAAATAGACTTTCATATTATTTAAGTATTAAATATACTTGAGTCGTTTATTAACGAACGCGCCTTATTTGGTAGGTTGCGGTCTTCGTGTTTAAAAGGGCATCACAAATCGTCGGCGATCGTCACGTCACTACTATCGTACCAAGGTGAGTCTATAGCCTCGCTTTAACATGTTTACTTGTTTTATAAAACCCGCGAGGGAGATAACATGCTTGTTTTATTAAGATAAAAGGGGTACGACGAGAAGTTGTGGAAACCCTTGTTATTGGAAAAAAAAACATTATATAAATGAAGGGTACAACGAGAAGTTGTGGTAAACCCTCATTCTTTTAAAACTGAACACAAAGGACCCGATTGTATGCTTAGATGAAAGTTGTTATATAAGTTTGTTTTAGCCTTAAAAGACCCATGAATCGTGAATTGTTAATCGAAAGGAACGCTAATACTATGGGATAGATCTATCGGGGTGACACCCAGTCCGGTCGCGAGTAGCTCTCGCGTGGTGTTGTGATGCACCAGTAATGAAACATCTGATGCAATTGTATAAGAGAAATATACGCACTTGGCTAGGTGTGTTGGGCTGAAATATATATGTTAACGTTCAATTTCACGAGGCAAATAGAAATAACAACGATAATTATGTATGATCTACATGATTGTCAACCACGGAAGGTTTATTCAGAATACTTGTGTTCGTTTATTTAATTTAAACTCTATAGATTCACTCAACATTTTTGTTGACTTTATAGCATGTTTTATCTCAGGTCCATGAAGAAGGCACTCAAGGAAGGTGGTTTCACGCAGCTTGCTTAATATTAATGTTTTGGCCCGCTTTTCTAAACTATGTCCATTCTAAGAAACTTTTATCATTTGGTTGGTCGTGTAAACCTTAAAACTATTTGGGACCGTGTGTAAACTGTTTTATCTTTAAACAAATGAATGGACGTATGTTTTGTTAAAACGACTCATTTTGAGGCGTTTTCTATGATATTGAGGTTGAACCATGATAGTAACACCCAATGACCCTTCCGCTGCTATGACATGAAATTGGGGGTGTTACAGATTGGCATCAGAGCTCAAGTTATAGAGAACGAAAAGATTTTCCAAAAATAAATTTTTGAAATCTTTTGACTATAACATTTGCAAGCGAAACCTCCGAGTTGCCAATGGACGAGAACAAGCAAAGTATATATATATATATATGTTATACATATTTAATTATTAATTATGCTTAAAGCATAATGAAATTTCATTTACTTATAAATGTCTATTATTTGATTATTATAATACTAATACGTGATTTACAAACGACGCTGATTGTCACAATAGAAATCCCTGTCTTTTTACTCATTCCTCGTGAATCTTCGCTCCTTGTCTAAATTCTATTCCTTATTCTATCATCCTTTCTTGTTTCTTTTCATCTATCTATTCTTATTCTGTGTTATTCATGTTTTGTTATCACAAGCGTTGAATGAATACTCATTTTGATGTGAATTGTGTAACAGGATCATGCCGCCAAAACAGTTGACTGAGACTCAGTTACGTGCTATAGTAGCTGATCAATTTCAGATATCTATGAATGTATTTATGGCAAACTTGAATAATGGAGCCGGTGGATCTGGTGGAGCTAGTGGATCTGGTGGAGCTGGTGGATCCGGTGGAGCTGGTGGATCCGGTGGAGCTGGTGGATCTGGTGGAGCTGGCGATACTAGAGCTGGCAACACTGGAGCTGGCGCTACTGGAGCTGGCGCTACTGGAGCTGGCGCTACTGGAACTGGCACTACTGGGGCTGGCAATACTGGTGCTGGAACTGGTGATGCGGATTGACCAGTGATTCCTGAAAACAAGAAGTGCAATTATACCTCGTTCATGAAATGCAAACCTCCAACTTTTAAGGGTACTGAAGGCGCTGTTGGGTTAATGCAATGGTTTGAGAAATTAGAATCCGTGTTTCGATTTAGTGGAAGTGAGGAAGGAGATAAAGTGATGTTTGCCTCTGCTACTCTTCAAGGGCGAGCATTAACTTGGTGGAATGGAAGAATGGCATCAATGGGTATGGATGCTGCTTACGCTACACCTTGGGTGGAAGTAAGAGGGTGGATGACTGAGGAATTCTGTCCAAGGAGTGTTATTCAAAGGTTAGAACAGGAATTATATCAGCTGAGACTGAAGGGTACCGACATCGATGGATACACAAACAGATTCCATGAACTTGCTCTACTTTGTCCGAACAAAGTTAACCCAGGATACTTGAAGGTGGAGCAGTATATTCGAGGCTTATCTACCAACATCCGTGGAGATGTGACCTCATCTAAACCTGCCAACATTGATGAAGCTGTTCGTATGGCCTACCAACTAATGGGTCAAATCATCCAAGACAAGGCTGATGGTGTTTCTGAAGGCAACAAAAGAAGAGCTGAAAATGACAGTGATGATCGTGGTGATAACCGTCAATCTCACACCAGAAATCAAAACCGAAGGAGGGGTAACGCTAATGCGATGACTGAAGCTGCAACTGCTGATAAGGGAACCAGATGTCAACGCTGCAAGAAGTCTCATACTGGTGAATGTGCTAAGTGTGGAAAGTGCAACAAGTTAGGTCACAAGACTGAAGACTGTTGGGGACCAGGAAAGAAGGGAGTGACGTGCTTTAACTGCCAAGGTAAAGGTCACATGAGGAACCAATGCCCTCAACCTCCAAAGAAGGCACGTGGTGGAGATAACCAGGGAAAAGCTTATCAGTTGGGAGAAGCCGAAGCGAAGCAAAACCCGAAGGTTGTCACTGGTACGTTTTTACTGAACAACCGTTATGCTACAGCTTTATTTGATTCTGGTGCGGACAAAAGCTTTGTGTCTACAAGTTTTAGTGCCTTAATCGATATCAAACCGGTCGAATTAAACGTGAGTTATGAGGTAGAACTAGCTGATGGTAAATTAGTGAGTACAAATCGTGCGCTCCTAGGATGTTCTCTTAATCTCTTGAACCGTATTTTTAAGATAGACTTGATGATTGTTGAATTGGGAAGTTTTGATATTATTATCGGAATGGATTGGTTATCCAAGTATAACGCGTCTATCTTGTGTGGAGAAAAGAAAGTTAGGATTCCTTTAGACGACAAGACCATGGTTATCGAGGGTGATCATCGTAGTTCACGACTAAAAATCGTTTCGTGCATTAAGGCCCGTAAGTATATCGAAAGAGGCTGTGAGTTATTCCTAGCGAAAGTAGTGGAGAAAGAATCGAAGGAGAAACGTGCTGAAGATGTACCTGTTATCCGTGACTTTCCTGAAGTGTTTCCGGAAGATTTGCCTGGACTTCCTCCTCCAAGGCAAGTAGAATTCCAAATTGATCTAATTCCTGGTGCTGCACCCGTGGCTCGTGCGCCATATCGTTTAGCCCCATCCGAGCTGAAGGAGTTATCTGTGCAATTGCAAGAGCTATCTGATAAAGGTTTTATACGACCCAATTCGTCACCTTGGGGAGCTCCTGTCTTATTCGTTAAGAAGAAAGATGGTTCGTTTCGTATGTGTATTGATTACCGAGAGCTGAATAAGCTAACGATCAAGAATCGTTATCCGCTTCCAAGAATCGATGATTTATTCGATCAACTTCAAGGTTCTCGTGTTTTCTCCAAGATTGATCTTCGTTCTGGTTACCATCAACTTCGCGTACGTGAGGGAGATATTCCTATTACGGCGTTTAGAACTCGTTATGGTCATTATGAGTTTCTGGTTATGCCTTTTGGTTTGACTAATGCACCTGCTGTATTCATGGATTTAATGAATCGCATTTGTAAGCCGTATCTTGATAAATTCGTGATCGTTTTCATAGATGATATTCTAATCTACTCCAAGAGCAATGAAGAGCATGCCGAACACTTAAGGATTATCTTGAACTTGTTGAAGAACGAAAAGTTATACGCTAAGTTCTCAAAGTGTGATTTTTGGCTTAATTCTGTACAATTTCTCGGACACGTGGTCGATAAAAGTGGAGTACATGTTGATCCTGCAAAGATCGAAGCAATCAAGAATTGGAGTGCTCCGACTACTCCAACTGAAGTGCGACAATTTCTAGGTCTGGCTGGCTATTACCGAAGGTTTATTGAAGGATTCTCTTTGATATCGAAACCATTAACGAAGCTGACTCAGAAGAATAAACCGTATGTGTGGGGCGATGATGAAGAAGAAGCTTTCCAAACCCTGAAGATGAAACTTTGTAGTGCGCCGATTTTATCGTTACCTGAAGGAAGTGAAGATTTTGTTGTTTATTGCGATGCATCTCTCAGAGGATATGGAGCTGTTCTCATGCAACGTGAAAAGGTGATCGCATATGCCTCTAGACAATTAAGGAAGAATGAGGAGAACTACACTACCCATGACTTGGAATTGGGCGCTGTGGTTTTTGCTCTGCGACTTTGGAGACATTATCTGTATGGTACGAAGTGTACAGTATTCACTGATCATAAAAGCCTACAATACATATTGGATCAAAAGGAGCTGAATATGAGGCAACGTCGATGGGTTGAACTATTAAGTGATTACGACTGCGAAATTCGTTATCATCCGGGAAAGGCGAACGTGGTAGCTGACGCATTAAGTCGAAAGGAAAGGGAGAAACCAATTCGAGTGCGTGCTTTGGTGGTGACAGTTCATAATAACTTACCTGAGCAGATTCGAAACGCACAAATTGAAGCATGCAAGAAGGAAAATATTGCTGCCGAAAGATTTAGAGGAGACGGTGAAACATTTGAGACGCGACCCGATGGTATCAGATGTTTGAGAGGTCGAATTTGGTTACCATTCTTTGGTGGACTGAGAGACTTGATTATGTTAGAATCTCATAAGTCCAAGTATTCTATTCATCCTGGATCGGACAAAATGTACCAAGACTTGAAAAAGTTATACTGGTGGCCGAATATGAAAGCTGATATTGCAACATACGTCGCGAAATGCTTAACATGTGCAAAAGTGAAAGCTGAATATCAGAAGCCGTCAGGATTACTTGTCCAACCTGAAATTCCAGTCTGGAAATGGGAGCGAATTACGATGGACTTCATCACAAAACTCCCAAGGACACCGTCTGGGTTCGATGCAATTTGGGTTATTGTCGATCGTTTAACTAAATCCGCTCATTTTGTTCCAATCAACGAGAGGTTCGGTTTGGAGAAACTCGCCGATATTTATCTAAAGGAAATCGTGTGCAAGCATGGTGTTCCTATTTCAATCATTTCCGATAGAGATAGTCGTTTTGCTTCTGGATTTTGGAGATCACTTCAAAAGTCGTTAGGAACCAATTTGGATATGAGCACAGCCTATCATCCGCAAACTGATGGGCAAAGCGAAAGAACAATTCAAACTTTGGAGGATATGCTACGTGCTTGTGTGATAGACTTTGGAAGTAGCTGGGATAAGCACTTACATTTGGCCGAATTCTCGTACAATAACAGTTATCACGCGAGTATTAAAGCTGCACCTTTTGAAGCACTGTATGGGAGAAAATGTAGATCACCCGTTAGCTGGAGTGAGGTTGGTGATGCCCAACTCACTGGACCAGATTTGATTAGGGAGACGACGGATATGATTGTGCAAATTAAGAATAGGTTGTTGTCTGCTCGAAGCCGACAGAAGAGTTATGCGGATGTGAGAAGAAAACCATTGGAGTTTAATGTGGGAGATAAGGTTATGCTAAAGGTATCACCATGGAAAGGTGTTGTACGATTTGGAAAACGTGGGAAGTTAAGTCCTCGTTATATCGGACCATTCAAGGTTACATCTAGAGTAGGACCCGTGGCATACCAACTTGAACTACCACAAGAACTGTATGGGATTCATAACACTTTTCATGTGTCGAATCTGAAGAAGTGTTTATCCGATGAAGAACTCGTTATACCGTTAGACGAGGTTAAGGTTGATAAAAAGTTGCATTTTATTGAAGAACCAGTCGAGATCATGGATCGCGAGGTCAAGCAACTGAAGCAAAGCCGAATACCTATCGTCAAAGTTCGATGGAACTCTCGAAGAGGACCGGAGTTTACTTGGGAACGAGAAGACCAAATGTGGAAGAATTACCCTCATCTCTTTGATTTCAACAAGCGATCGGGCAAGAACGCAAGTTGATCTTCGAGGGCGAAGATCCTAATTTGGTGGGGATGATGTGACAACCCGTCAATTTCAGGTCGTTATTTTAATCTCGACTATTACGTATTACGTGTTTACTTTAATGAGAATTTTAATTTATCGACTAACCGAGAAGGTTATGACATGAAACTAGCGTAAGAATGTCGATTAGATGAAAACTGACAAGGAATATGTTAGGTATCGATATTATATTCTCAAATAATCCTAAAACTGATTTTTATTATATTTAATCTTTATTTCTCGTATTTTACGTTTTAACGAATGACGATAACTATTAGTGATCGCGATACCGACGGATGCCCAAAAATTTACGTTTTATTATCGAATGTCTCGATATTGTATATTTTCGACGTTTTAGATTTAATTACGTTTTAAGTCGTGTCGAAGCCTTGTTATATATTTTCAAGCGTTTTAACTTACGAAAAGTATTTTTACGAAACCCGAGCCCCGTAAATATTTTTAAAATGTACAATTTACATTTTCTACCTTGTAAACTAATTACTTACACTTTTGGACCAAAAGAATGCACTTTTGACAAAAAGTACCCTCACCCCACTATTTAAAGATTTTCCACTACACATTTTTTATTAAAAATTCATTTAAAAAAAAAAAAATCAAATCCTCTCTCTTTGTTCTTCATCCAAACCGTCCACCCCCCTAGCAAATCCATCAAATTATTTTGATTTCTAGCTTGAATCTAAAGAAACTAAGAAAAGACCCATCTTGGAAATTTCATAAGCTTTCTATTGGTATAATTTTCTTCTACATGCATTCACTAAATTTTATTTTCAATTTTTGGTGAAGAACTTGATGTTTGATCCATTTTTATGGTGGTGAATGGTGTTAATATTATTATATTCATAGTGGGTTTTGGTTGCATGTAAGATTTTTATATATTTAATTTTTGTAAGATTAAATTTGAGGGTGTTATGGATTAGTTAGATGTGTTAGTATGATATTAGGATCATATTAGGACTATAGGAATTGTTGGAATGGGTCGAAAAATTGTTTTGGTATGATTTTTAGATAGGCTATTTTAGGCAGTAACTTTAAGTCCGTTTTTGAAATTGTTACTGTGATAAACTTGGTAAACTAATGAGATAGGGTCGTAGAGAATTTCGTTAGCCTCGATTTGAGCTAAAGTAGAGCTTCTAACTCATTACGAGCGAAAAGTTATGCTACTTTTAGTATTTGTGTACCGGGAGACGGGTATCGGCACAATCCGAAAATTGTAGTCGATATTTGGAACGAATCTCGGGGACTATAAAATGAGTTTTAAAAATGTTCAAGAGCTGTTGTAAGTTGATAAACCTCAGGTCATGAGTCTATTTTCAAACCCGAGTGTCGGTTTTGCAAACGGAAATGTTTAGATAAGTCAAAATGGTTTTACAAGTCAAAGGCGTAAAACTGTCCGGTTTTTGCAACACGAAGGTGTGTCGGGCAGAAGGTCTTAGAAGTAATATTTTTGAATGAAATTTAAACTGAGTCTTATTCATATTATGTGTGAGTTTGTCACCAAGTTTCGTCGAAATCGGACATGTCTAGATAGGTTAGATTGGTGTGTACATTTGGAGTGTATATGCTGAGTGGTATTTTGGACACGTAGTTCAATACTTGTATGGCGTGAGTTGAGTATTCACTATTGGACATAGTGACTTACTCAAGTGTTAAGTCATTATATAAATGACTTAGCTACTGGTCCGAGGGAATTAAAATGATGGTTTGACTTGCGTTGACTTGGCGTCTTATGACGGGTCAATGTCGAGGGTGTAAGTGTTTAAAAGAATAAGTGTTGATTAAAAAGGGTATAGAAGTACACTTATATTTTGTTATTTTTCGGGATTTTCATGGTCATTTGAAATAGACTTTCATATTATTTAAGTATTAAATATACTTGAGTCGTTTATTAACGAACGCGCCTTATTTGGTAGGTTGCGGTCTTCGTGTTTAAAAGGGCATCACAAATCGTCGGCGATCGTCACGTCACTACTATCGTACCAAGGTGAGTCTATAGCCTCGCTTTAACATGTTTACTTGTTTTATAAAACCCGCGAGGGGGATAACATGCTTGTTTTGTTAAGATAAAAGGGGTACGGCGAGAAGTTGTGGAAACCCTTGTTATTGGAAAAAAAACATTATATAAATGAAGGGTACAACGAGAAGTTGTGGTAAACCCTCATTCTTTTAAAACTGAACACAAAGGACCCGATTGTATGCTTAGATGAAAGTTGTTATATAAGTTTGTTTTAGCCTTAAAAGACCCATGAATCGTGAATTGTTAATCGAAAGGAACGCTAATACTATGGGATAGATCTATCGGGGTGACACCCAGTCCGGTCGCGAGTAGCTCTCGCGTGGTGTTGTGATGCACCAGTAATGAAACATCGGATGCAATTGTATAAGAGAAATATACGCACTTGGCTAGGTGTGTTGGGCTGAAATATATATGTTAACGTTCAATTTCACGAGGCAAATAGAAATAACAACGATAATTATGTCTGATCCACATGATTGTCAACCACGGAAGGTTTATTCAGAATACTTGTGTTCGTTTATTTAATTTAAACTCTATAGATTCACTCAACATTTTTGTTGACTTTATAGCATGTTTTATCTCAGGTCCATGAAGAAGGCACTCAAGGAAGGTGGTTGGCGTTCCAGCCTAGCAGAAAAGGGGTTGATGCACCTCCATCCAATTTCAGTGAAATCTACTCTAGTTATAGGGCGGGCAACAATAGAAACGCTTCCTCTTGATTTGGATCACGCAGCTTGCTTAATATTAATGTTTTGGCCCGCTTTTCTAAACTATGTCCATTCTAAGAAACTTTTATCATTTGGTTGGTCGTGTAAACCTTAAAACTATTTGGGACCGTGTGTAAACTGTTTTATCTTTAAACAAATGAATGGACGTATGTTTTGTTAAAACGACTCATTTTGAGGCGTTTTCTATGATATTGAGGTTGAACCATGATAGTAACACCCAATGACCCTTCCGCTGCTATGACATGAAATTGGGGGTGTTACAGTCTTCGTGTTCCTCCTTGGACTTAGAGAAAATCAGGATGTCATCGATGAAGACAATGACGAACTTGTCCAGAAATTCATGGAAGATTCTGTTCATCAGATCCATGAACACTGCTGGAGCATTGGTAACGCCAAATGCCATGACTACAAACTCTTAGTGGCCATAGCGGGTACGAAAAGCAGTCTTGGCGATGTCTTGCTCCTTAACCCGTAGCTGATGATAGCCTGACCTTAGATCAATCTTGGAGAAATGTTTCACCCTTTGAAGTTGGTCAAACAGATCGTCTATACATGGCAGTGGATACCTATTCCTGATGGTAATCTTGTTGAGCTCGCGATAATCTATGCAAAGACGCATACTGTCGTCCTTCTTCTTAACGAATAAGACCGGTGCGCCCCATGGAGATGCGCTCGGTCGGATGAAACCTTGTTCCAGAAGTTCTTGTAGTTAATCCTTCAATTCCTTTAACTCTATCGGAGCCATTCGATAAGGAGCCTTGGAAATCGGCTCAGCTCCTGGGATGAGCTCGATATTAAATTCCACTTCACGTGCAGGTGGTATGCCCGGAAGTTCTTCTGGGAATACATCTTGAAATTCTGACACTATCGGCTGATCCTGAATTGATGGGGATTCATCATGCATGTCATGAATCATAGCTAGATAACCCTCGCAGCCATGTGACAGTAGTGCACGTGCTTGTAGGGTTGATCTGATTTATACAGGTCTGCCGGGTACGAACCCGTTATGAATGTACTCTGATGCATTAACATCACCGAAGATCACTCGATATGAATGGCAGTCTATGGTAGCATGATGCTGGAATAGCCAATCCATGCCCAAAATCATGTCAAAATCATTCATGTCCAGCGGAAGTGCGTCAACAGGACGAACCTTGTTGTCAAACTCTAGGGGAAGGCTCTTGTACACATGGGTTATAAGTATAGAGTCTCTCAAAGGCGTGGAAATACTGAGTCTATTCTCTAGTGGCATGTAGAGTATCCTAACATTCTTGGCATAAGCAGTAGAAATGACCAAGTGAGTAGCACCCATATTAAACAGAACACATGCAGCTTGACCATACATATACAAGATTCCAGTGATGGTACCTGTAGACTTGTTGGCCTGATCGTAAGATGTCGTGTAAATGCGCCCAGTAGTAGGAGGCGGCTTGGTATCGGCATGTCCCGATGTGCCCTCCATCTCGCCCTTGCGGCAGTCCTTCATGCGATGGCCAGGAAGACCACACTTGAAGCATGCGTCACTGTCGCGGCGACATGGCCCTGGGTGCCTACGATGGCAAGTAGAGCAAAGAGGACGAGTAAATCCTCCAGCAGGTGTCCTGATTGGCTGAGAACCTAATAAAACATTATACATGAGACATGATAATAGGGTACAAAGGACAATGTTGATAATCGTAATATTGAATACCAGTGATAGCTGGACAGTTAGGCTGCGAACCTCTCTGGTTCTGGTCCCTACCGTTAACATGGTTCCTGCTAGAAGATTTGCTAATGTGTCAGAATTAGGAGTTATAACATGTAATCATAAGAAAATGCATAAGTATAAGGACCTGCTGCTGTTGGAGTGTCAAGCGTTGTCTGACCGTTTCCCTTGGGCTGATTCGGCTGCTGCTGAGTAGCCGACTGAGACCGGTCCCGAGTCTTCTGCCTGGAAGATACAATTTAAAGAGATGAAATATTTACATATACTGGAAGAATACGGATTGGTCACCGCTAGAATACGAATGTTTACCTCTTCTCGGGTCTCTCTGCTTCCCCGAACTCATCTCTCTCCTACAGCATCTCCAGCTTACATGCTGCATCGGCCACTTGTGCTACCGTATCCAACGAAGCACCTTCTAAGTTATTGGCAATCATTGGAGAAAGGGCCCAACGAAAATGTTGAGCCTGTTCTTCAGTGGTGCCCGCAGCTGCTCTCAAGACACCGGCGAATCGAAGGAAACGCTGCATGAAGTCATTGCTGTTTTCCTCAGGTCGCTGTCTAATGGTGTAGTACTCTCTCATGAGCCTATTCCTTCCTTCCTTGGGGAAAATGCTAGGCGGGGGAGGATAGTTGTCGTTCTGATGAAGGATTTCTTGCAAATCTGCATTGGCAGCTACAACCATCTCCCGGATATTGTTTGTGTTTGCCATCTGACAGTATGACATAAAATACATGATTAAACTGATCAAAACATAAACTATATACATGAAGAAAAATTTTTATACCAATAAATCATGAGAAAACTTTTATGTAGGAAAACTAGTACATGAATGCATGATGCAGTTTTATGAAAACTTTTGTATGCTCGAGAGTGAACGCCTATGGTCAGTTCACTCAAAACAAAAGACATGGCGAGGGGACACCTATGGGTCGGTCCCAAATTTAAAAGTTTCGATAAAACACATGCGACTAAATAGGGCCAGTCCTGTACCAACCATTACTTAGTCATAAACCTGCGACAATGACATATATATGTATGCATGAAAATGACGAATGCATGAAAACCGACTGTTAGTTCTAGGAAGACCATAGTGACTACCCACTAATCACAGGTCATGTTTTGAGAGCCTACAGGTTGAAGCCTTGGGCTCTGATACCATAATTGTAATACCCCATTTTGATAAATGGAATGTCACGCGTGATTATGGCGTGTCATCAAAGCATACAAGGATAAATGTCTAAACATTACATGACCATAATGGAAATACCGGAATCAAACATCGGTATTCCAAAAGTAGAACTCATCACACACAAACATAAGTATTGTAAATGAAAGGACTAAACAATGTCCATGGAAAAGAGTATCAAAGTATAGATAAATGTATAAAGTAAAGAAGGCTAGAAAGCTTCCAGTCCATATGCACGTACGCTTAAAGTCTACGAGCGTCCCTGAGTACCTGCCGTTTTAGGAACATGAAAAGGAAAACGGCTGAGCAATACGCTCAATGAACGGATGTACAAATATAGCATGAATAGTATAAGCATATAAACATGAAACAACGGAAGAAAAGCCTTATGTTTATCTTGTAAAAACTGTTTAACATATTTTACCATTAGCCAATATAGGTCATGAAATATCAACGTACATGAATACTTGGAGGGGTGACCTCGTCATGAAAATTAGAGGGGCTGCCTCTAATTTAATATACTGCTTTTGGGTAGGAGGGATCAGCTCCTTGTGAAAGATGCAAGGCACACACCACATTCACACTAAGTAATCTGCTGAAAACATGTAACTAGGATGCACCCATACGCCCCACCTGATAATATAATAAATGGCCAAAAGCTGAAAGGGACGCCACAAGCTATCACTCTGCCGTGGTGAAGTCATAACACTGGTGCCTCCAGTGTTATGGTTATGGTACCTCCATAACTAGGTGAAATTGGTCATGCATGTATATGGATTTAGGTATTCTAATTAAACTTAAGCAATCAAAACATATAAACAAATACTAGGGAAAACAGTTGGCTGCATACGGGGAAATCCTAATAAGGAAAGAATGTCCATACAGAAAGGACGAAGAATCTGTACCTTATGTCCAGTGAATGAACAAGACGAACGAAAGAGATTCCTACTTCGGTATCACTAATGCTACATAAATACATACGTGTATAAGTATCTGATTACTGAGTACGTAATTGGTTTTATATCATGTCTTAGCTTGTTTTATATGTTCATATCATGTTTTACTGATTTAAGGTTTATACTGTGTTTATCATATATTCTGTCAATTCTAATTAAGTATGACTTTTATTTCATGTATTATTATACTTGTTGTTTAATAATAAGTAACTTTCTAAAAATAGCAGGTTTCCTAAAATAGAAAGTTTCCAAAAATAGAAAGTTACTAAAAATAGAAAGTTTCCAAAAATAGAAAGTTCCCAAATATAGAAAGTTTCCAAAAATAGAAAATTTCCATAATTAGATATAAGCTGGATAATTAAGCTAATTATATAAGCTTAAGTGTTTTTTGATTAATATTCTAAGTGATGTAATTATATAGTATAGTTTATTAATTATTTCTTGTAAATTAAATAAACTATAGATTAAAGAATTTAATTAAATATAACATGATTTTAATTAAATAAAGATAAAATACTTAGGTTAAAACATGTATTATTATATATTAATAATATAACCTAAGTCATATAAGTTAATTGATTATTAGTCATGGTTTTAATAATTAATTAATTCTATAGTCTAATTAAAAGATAAATACTTAGGTTAAAATTCATAAATTAATAACTAAATTAATAACCTAAGTCATGTAAATTAAATTAATCATGTTCATGCCTTTAATTAATTTAATTTAAATCTTGAAAAATAATTTAACTTGTAAAATATAATAAACCTTGAAAAATAACTCATGAACCGGACCATGTTTTTATTCTAAACATGTGTGAACCGGACCCGTGATTAAAACCCATGAACCGGACCCATAACCATCACCATAACCCGAATAGGTCGGGGTTTCCCCTTGCCTTGCTGCTGCCGTGAGACCACCACCACCATACCGAGACCATATAGTCTCGGTGGTGAGAAATAAGCCAAGCCGAGACCCCCTTGGGGCTCGGTTAGGCGTCAGCCACAACAAAAACACCCCTAAACCCATGATTTGATTTAAACCCCATGATTATAACATGTTTATATTACTTGTTTTTAATTAGTTTATTAAAAACATCATGATTTTATGTGATTAAGTAAATCAAAGCATAAAAAGAAAAAGATTAAAGGTTATACCAATTACGTGAAATCAAGAAGGATGAACACACATGATTCCTTGCAATAAATCAAAGATCAAAATCAACCCGAATCACCACTTTGGTGTTCTTAACCCGACGGCCAAGGAAGCAAAAGAAGGAAGAAAAAGATTTAGGGTTTCTCTTGTTTTCAATATTTTGTAAATATGAAACTAATTTTTCTCCTTAATTATTGTTTAGTAAAATTAATGGGCTTGGCCCTTGTTTCCTTGTTGTAGCCGCGGCATGGGGCCCACATGGGGGTGACCCGAAGCTTTCTCGTGTCTAAAATAGTAGTGTGTTCTCGTGTTCGTAAATTACGTGTTCTAATTAGTTATCGATCGTGACTTAATATATTTATTCGTGTTCGTAATAAATATATATATACATACGTAATATTAGCTCATGATTAATTTACGTTCATGATTTCATGTTCGTATGTTCGTGATTATAATTATTATTGGAATAATTATCGTGTGTTCATACGTAATAAATACTTATTTTGTTGTAACACGTACGTAATACTTGTAATTCTTGTTCGTGAAACGTAAACATGCTATAAAAGGAAAGTCCTAATCATGTACGTACTATCGTAAGGGTACTGTTCATGGTAAAAGCATGCGAGTTTTACAATCACGGATGATAACTTATCCTTCACAATGGGAAATTATTTTTTCTCGGTCATGAGCTAGTCACAAAATATTAAAGGTTTGAGCTCATGTAAATCAGATACTATTTAAAACCGTTGAACACAATTTTCTAGAATTTCTCAAAAGGTTTTTCTAAATCTTTCAAAATTGTGTGTTCAACACTCCCTTCCTCATAATGTGGTTTTTGCATCTCAAAATTATCATATGTTATTTGGATGGATTTTTGTGAGGGAGCGTTTTAAAATCAAGCCTTTAATGTTGTTGGCTACATCTCAGATTTTGTCATATTTTATGTATCCAACACATTCCGAAAATGGTTTAAAACTGTCATATGTAATATACTATATCGGATAAGGCATCTCATATCCGTACCTCAACATATTTTGTGGTGTCGTTTGTCCAAAATTTTGTTAAACTTTTGCTTCAAAACACACATATATTGTTGAAGGGGGGCATCCCGACTGAAAAAGTTCCATATTCATGCGTGCACACATGTTTCTCTCCCAATCGGTTATTAGAAATTGTAATATTTTAATCAATTGTTATCTCTAATATGATGTTTTTATATTAGAGATAGGGGGAGAAAATGTGATTAAAATGTAATATATTGCAACATACGATCTTAAAGACTCAAGTGCAACTCTTTCCTTCACATGCCAAACCATTTCGTATATCGATGCATGTGTGTAGGGGGAGCTAAGTTCTATGATCCTAAACACACATATATTGTTAAAAGTTTTATTTTATCAAGCACTTCGAATGGTTTTCAATTGTTTTATGGTTACGATCTTTACCCAAAACAACCTACTATCCACGACGGAACGATGGAGTCAAAAGGTGGATTAGGATAGGAAACTACGTCCTATGATCCAACCATAACCGGAGGGATCTACCCAAGGACATTCCATAGCTAGAAATAGTTGTCCTTATGAAAGATGGAGTTGAATGAAGCTGAATGCAGACCAATTACATAAGTTAGAGCTGGAAAAATCACAACAAGGTGCTAGTGATGACGTATTGGTAAGCATTAAAGGAGTTAAATATTCTATGCAATTTAGGCAGAAACCGGGTTAACACTTCTATCGAAGACAAGTGTCATGGACCCAGTGATGCGGTGAACAACCCTTCCCCAGCCATTCAAGTTTCTCTCAAAAGAAACTTGTCTCATTGTCACGGAGATCATCACGTATCTATTGACTTTCTCACTCCGAGTTAGTTAATATTGAAAAGGTGGCAGTCTGCTCCAGCCTCCGATTACCAAAATGCACTTATTGAGTCTAGAGCCAAAGGAGATCTATCTATCATCTCATTAGGACACAATCGAGTACTACGCATTATCCTTGTGATATTGCCAGAACATCTGAGTGATACGATTCACAATGAAGATGGAGATCCTGCTTGAGCCAGCATCAAACAAGCTCATGGTAGGTAATTTGTGTGATTCAACATGAATCAAACTTGTGAGAACTGGAATGCAACTAAGTTTGGATTCTTAATTGATTCAAACTTGATTCCAGGTTTCTTCGTAAAAACCGTGTGATCTTGCCAGAACATTCAGAGTGACACTCTTAGTGCTCACAGTGAAAAATGGAAATTCTCCCAGTGTCAACATCAAACAACACTGTGGTAGGTGACTCGTAAAATTCTCTATGAATCAAGCTTGTGACTAACTAGAAATCAACAACGGTGCGATTCTTTTAGAATTAAACTTGTTCCAGGAAATCTGAATTGACGACTCTAATCTGAATTGACGACTCTAATCTGTATTGAGAACTGGCTACTACCTCTGGGAAACCCTGTCAAGGAAGTTCTTAATCGAATCTACCCGATCACAGGTACGGTATCTAATACCGTCTAACAGTCTTCACAGACCGGAGTTAAAACGCTACCGAGTTAGGGTGAAATGTTCAAAGCCATTTCATCCGTGTCTATATATGTTGATGCATGATTGACTCATTTTCGTACACCCGAAGGTTATCGTAGTTCCTGGCGAAGTGTGAATGGAAATCCGCGTTTATGTCTCTAGTTTGATGCTCGAATAAAAAGGTTTTGAGTTTAATATTTAAATCTACTAATTTGAAAAGACTAATGAAACTATGGTTTTTGTATGTATCATTTAATTAAGTTCGTTCTTCCTCAACTCGACTCGAATTGATTTTCGATTAAAACGTTACGACTTAACTTTGTTTTTGGTAAATATATTTTTTTGGTGCTTTTAAACTAAAAATCTATTTAATTAAAAGCTATTTTTAAACTAATTTAAATAAAACTAAAAAGTCTTTTAAATCTAATTTAAACTAATTAAAAATATAAAACTTTTTAAATAAAATCTATTTTCAAATAAAACTTAGACTAATGTAAATAAAACTATTTCTAAAAATAAATCTAATTTAAAAATTAAACTAATTAATTTTAAACTAAAATAATCTTTTTAATTTAAATTTAAAGAAACTTTAAACTAAATTTAATGACATAAAAGAAAACTATTTATTTATTTATTTTTTTTAGTAAAAGTAAATGAAAATTAAAATTTATAAAAACAATGTAAATAAAATATTTTTTATCTTTTTATATTTTATAAAAAACTGAATAAAAAGAAAACTAAATAAAACTTTTAATTAAAATTTAAATAAACTTAAACTTGTATTAAACCTAATAAATAAAAACTGCCAATATGAATTTACCCTATATTAATTTAAAGTTACATAAATGAACACAAAAAGGATCCTAGATGAGTTGGTTGGAGCGTTTGGCTGCGATACGAGGGGTCACGGGTTCAAACCCTGACGTGACCAAATTTTTGCTATTATTTTATACCCTTTTTTTTGGCACTTTTATTTTGGACAGTAAAACATATAGCAGATCAATTTAATCTGTTATATCAGCAGAACAAGAAAAGATAAAAAAGCTGAAACTAAAATAAGCCGAAATAGCAGTAAGCAAAACACCAATATCAAATAAGCAAATAAGCTGAAACGAATTAAGCATAAAAACCAATAAGCTATAACAGAAAATGTAAAGCAATTACAAACAACCAAATTAAGCTAAACTGGAATTTATAATAAGCTAAGACTTAATAAGCTAAAAAGTGAAAAATCAGATTAAGCAGATTAAGCAGTCCAAATAAGCAAATCCAAACCAATGAATAAACCAAACAACTTAAATTATAACAAATAAGCAAAACCACTACATAAGCTAATCTAACAGCTCAGATAAAACATAACCAAATCATAACAAACGCAGATTCTACATAAACGAAATATACCAAACAAAAGCAGATAATAGCAGATTCAATCAAAACACAAATAAACTAAGACTTAAACTAAAGCTAGAAAAATAAAAGAAGATTTGGAACCTTGAGTCGAAACCGTTGTGCCGAAGGTGAGGCGCTGAGCCACCTTGTGGTCGAAACAACACCAAACAAACACCACCTTTGAATCTCTCTCGGACCAAAACCCTCGAATCCAAACAAAATCTCCCGAACAGGCACTTGAACAGTATACTTGTATTTTCCCAGTGGGGGAAAATATTTGTATTTCACTTTCCTTTATTTAATTTTTTTTTTATTTTTTTTATTTTTTTTAAAATAATGATAACGAGAACAGTAGCGATTAAAACTGATTAAAAACTTAAGCTAAAATAAAACGAGAACATTAATCTAATTTAAAGATTAAAGCTGAGACTTGCAAGAAATTAAAGAGAGACAAAATTAAATAGAATTTAACTTTTCATTAATATAAAATTAAAGATTACAAGTGCTGAAAATTAAAAACTTACAGGATTTAAAACTAATCTATTTAACTGAAAATAAAAAAAATGAAAGAAAAGCTGCCCCCTATCATTACAGATGAATGGGTTTTTTATAGAGAAAACCCTAAACTTGGAGCCCAAGTTCTTGAATCCTAGCCATCCATTCTTCTTTTCTTTTCTTCTCTTGATCTAGCGGCTGATAATAATCCATGAGTCACGGATTGCCCTCGTGGCAGTGATTGTGTTTGTTTATTGGTGGGATTGGTGTATCCACCAATCAAAATAAAGGAGAGAGGCCACGTCGGATATGATTGAGGACCACCATATTGCTTGCTCCGAAAAAGATGGGGATTTAATCCCCATCCGTGTGAATCAAACGCTTACAATAAAAGCCCCAATTTTTTATGGTAATTTTTTTGTGATAGAAATTAGGGTTTTTATGGTTGACTGTGTAAAAATGGGAAAAGTGGGAGAGAAGGTGACTTCGTTTGTATCGTTAAAAATGAATGAGGGTGGGTAGGTAGTAATAAACAAAACGTGTGGGTAAGGGAAAGGTTTTAATATGTTTTATTTAAAAGTGAAGTGAGGGTATCGGTTGTGTTGGAGTTTGACCGAGGGTAGGACAAAGTGAAAACAAATCACTTGTATGATTTCTCACGTTTAATGTTTTAAAGGTAATTGGGCTATAGAGCCCAAACATCCACCGTCCACCTTGTATAAAGATTTTGATCATGGGCTAGCAAATTTACATTCTTTATTTCTTTGTATTTCATGAATGGGCTTTTGGTCAAATGTGAAAAGATACATTTTCTCAAATGGGCTTTTGGGCCCATCAACCAAATGTGGGACCCACTTGGCTCATAAACTCGATAAATGATAGAATCCGCTAAAGTCGAGCTCGATTTTGGCTTCTTCAATCTTGTTCTTCAAACTCGTGTCGGTTTTCGTGATCTTGGTACACTTTTGGTCTTTGACTTCGTCTTTGTCTCTTTCTTGGACATTTCTTCGACAATTGACCGTGAAATCCCGTGTTTTCTCTTCTTTTGATCATTTGTACCTATTTTAACACAAAAACACAAAACCACGCGTAATTCCGATTTTTATGATATAAAACACATGATTAGGTCTTGTTTTTCCTCGATTTTAGTGGCAAAAGGATAAGTGTTTACACACTTATTAAATCCCCTACACTTGACCATTGCAATGACCCCATGCAATGCATAATTTTAAAGCGTAAAGTTACATTTTTCTCATTAATAACCCATCTTGGCCTTTATAAAGATAAACTATTACTACTATGATGAAAAGATGAAAACTTAAAAGGAAACAAAAGTTAAAATAATTTATAAACTTGAAATTTATTAGATGGAAGAAACTCGTGAAGAAGTCTAAGACTTACATTAGGGCTTTGGTGTCATGAATATTAATCACCCTCAAGTTTCACGTTCCCCATACCAAGCTTAAAAACAGATCATTGTTATTACAAGTTAGCACAACAAACACTTGCTCATGTGGTTTAGTTAATCACTTAGACCCCCTTATTCCTACGGTGTATCTCTTATATTTTATTTTTGTCTTGAATGATCACGAGGATGCATTTTTGACTTATTTCGATAATTTATTTAGGCCGAAAATAAAGTGGGACGATTTAATCAATAGTTAGCTAAAGGACAAAATCTTTTAAAACTGCTTCTCGAAACCTCAAAGAGTTCATATCTTGGCATAACTCATTTCACGATTTGAGACCTTTCTCGGACCGATATTTGGCTTGTACTTCAAACTTCAAATCTTGAGAGACGATCTTGAAATTATGGTCTTCTCTTCATTTTGGTATACATCTTCATAAGGAGTGAAAGATGCTTCAAACGTTAACCACGACTTCTTCATTTATCCTCTTCTTTATTTAGGATTTTGATATACAACGATCCGCCTCCTTTTCGGACTTGGATCTATTTATCCTCATACCTTGTTAGGGTCTTTTTGGATAGACTTCTCCATGATCTTTAGGGGAGTAATTGCTTCTCGTCGTGTGTCTTGATCCTTCATATTGATTCGGATTAATGATCTTCACATCATCTTAGGATCTTTAGCAAAAGTTGAATCCTCATGCCTTGTTAGGGCCTTTTTGGACTCGGGTATCCTCATGCCTTGTTAGGGCCTTTTTGGATAAGCCAATCTTCGCGTCCCGTTTCAATAAGTTATGCCTTGGCTATGAACTCTAATTAATACCGAGCAACTTTTGAACGATCTTGTGCTAGAAGCTAAGTAACCTTTTAAATCGTACAACCTTATTTATTGCAAATATATTTATTAACAAGTGATGGGAGAAAAAGCTCATAACTAACTCACATAAGTTAATGAAAGAATACCGAACTTATAATTAACTCTATCATCTCTCGTTCTCCACAATTTAAAATCTCAAGGAATGAGACTCGTGGATGCTTAGCCTAATAAACCAATTAAGGTCCATATGGTTAAGGATACTAGCTAGAGTAAACTTAGATAAGTAAACTCGGGTTGAGTCAAAATATTCACGACGGGCCTAATATATCAAAGATATCTAAACTTGTTAAAACCATTTTATTTATTTATTCATTTTTGACTTTATTCTTAAAATGGAAATTATTACGATGCGATAATAAAAGGAAAGAAATTAAATAAAAATACTACTAGGCCAAAATAGATCAAAAATTTGAAAAACGTTGAAAATTTTTAAAATTATCCGGTTAAATGGGGTCAAATTCATGGAAAAGGCCACTAAAATTTCGATAGAAATCCCCCCTACACTTAATATAAACATTGTCCTCAATGTTTAAGCATGGGGGGAGAATAAACTCCCCTACACTTAGGACATTGAGTACATTGTTTAAATCGAGCTAAGGAGAGGACAACTAAAGTGATTACATTTATTCGTTTTATTTATATACAAGGTTGAATCACAATAGCAAAAACTTATCGAAGGAAACGGGTACATGGGTAACACGGGAACACGGGTCTCCTCAAAAGTACCAAAAGTGGATCATCAAAGCACATGTCCTGCACACAACATCACAACACAAACAACCTACTTGGCTCCCCCTACACTTATTGGTGAAAATGGGTGAAAAAGGGTAAAAATCTAACCTAGTTAAACGATGCTTGATTTTTAATCACGAGTCTGTAGCTCGACTCGAATTCCCGAATGTCATCATTCAAATGGGAAAATCATGGAAAACCGAGATTTCCAAGGGAGGAAAATCTCTCCATGATAAAGGTGAAACAAAGTCATACAAGACATACCCCATGAAAATCCACCCGGGTCAAACACATAATTTCCATCACAAAAGGAAATAAACCCCGAGGTGGTACGCAAGTCATAGAAAAGTGGGGTATCCTTAGGCAAAAGTCTCTTACTAGGAAAGGTAAAGTGGTATGTCAATGAAAGCACAAAAGTCTCTATTCCCGGATCAAACACCGATTCCTTAACGGGAAAATAGCAAGAGGTAGTGACATTTAAGCTCAAAATATCATCAAAATCCATAGTGGGAAAGTCATCCTCTTCCAAACTTGATGTGAAAACATAAGTATCGTCGGAGTCATAGGAAAACTCTTCCTCATGAGGAAAATAGGTATTTAGAAAGATATCTAAATCATCCTCAAATGGAATAACCTCTAAAGTAGGTAAGATCTCTAAGAGTGGAGGATCCTCCTCAATAGTCATGACCTCTAAAATTGGAGTATAGAAGTCAAAAGGAGTCTCCATGGAAGAATCACTCATAGAGATATGAGGTGCATTAAGATCATGGGGTGGGTTATCAAAGTTGATGAGATCACTTAAGGAAGTGTCATCATCGTAGGTATCAAAGATTGGTATATCAAAAATGGGTGGGTCAAAAGTGGGTGGGTCAAAAGACGAGTCGTATAAGCCGAAGATAGTGTGATCACTTGAAGAAGTGTCATCACTATCGGTGTCATAAATGGGAGTATCAAAAATTTGAGGCTCTAAGGGAAGGGATGAGTTTATCACAAAATCATTTTGAGTAGACTTTTCAATTCCAAAAGGATTAATAAAAATCTCTTCATTATCATAATTAAGAACATCAATCATATTGACCGACTCTTTTCCATTTGATTTTGTTGTGATTTTTCCCATTTTAAAAACTTGTTGTTCATCCCGAACCCTAAGAATTAACTCCCCTTCGGCTACATCAACTAAGGCTCTTCCGGACCTTAAGAATGGTCTTCCAAGTATTAACGGAATACGAGGATCCATCTCATAGTCGACGACGACAAAATCCACGGGAAAAGTGAATGTACCAACTCGAACAAAAACGTCTTCGGCAATACCAACGGGGTATGCGAGAGTTCGATTAGCTAACTCTAAAGTCATACGAGTCGGTACAAGGTCGGGTAATGACAATTGTTTCCAAACCGAAAGTGGCATAAGATTGATGCTAGCGCAGAGATCCGCTAAAGCCATACAATCATCGATTTGAGGAAACGAGCAAGGTAACACTAATCTTCCAGGATCTCCTAGCTTTTCGGGAAGCTCTTTGAGAAGAACCGCGGAACAATTCTCATTTAAACGGGTGTTAACGAGCTCAACCATTTTTTCCTTCTTATTGAGCAAATCTTTAAACATTTTGACAAATTTTGGCATTTGAGCAAGTGCTTCAATAAGGCTTACGTTAACATTCACATTGGAAATCATTTTCAAAAAATTAGAGACATGAATGTCATCTTTGTTGAGCACTTTAGTCTTGCCTAACCTAGATGGATAAGGAATATTAGGCTTAGGTTGAGAAGGAGAAGGACTCGCTTCTTGAACAACCGTAGGAATAGGCTCTTTCGGCAATGGATGACTAGAACTAGGAGTGGTAGTGGGCGGAATCACCGGAGGGGGAGTAGGATTACTCATTATGACCTCCGGGCCTTGTCTCTCCTTTATGGGCGAAGAGATGGAAGGTCCCACTAAATTGGCTCCACTTCGAGTATTGATAGCACTCACATTAGCACGAGGGTTAATCTCGGTATTGGATGGTAAGGCACCTTGGGGTCGAAGGGTTTGCAACATAGTCAAAAATCTCTTATCATTGGACTCTTGCATTTGTCTAGTAGATGCTTGCATAGCTTGCATAATTTTCTCATGTTCGGTCAATTTTTGTAGAACCAAGTCCATTTGAGGATTTTGCATGTTCATTTGATTAAACCCTTGATTAGGAAAACCTTGATTTTGAGATTGAAAACCGTTGTTATTGTAAAAACCTTGATTATTATTTTGAAACCCTTGGTTTTGACCATTAAAATTCCCTTGATTAGCATTCCCTTGAAAATGACCCATTTGAGGACCTTGGTTCCTATTTTGGTATTGGGAATTTTGAGCGGGTGGGGGTGGTCTTTGTGGTGCTACAAAACCCGGGGGAGCCAAATAATTAGTACTATTGTAAGACAAATGGTTAACATCAACATTAGGTTTAAATGGAACCCTTTCATTAGTATTAAAAGCACAAACTTGTTGTTGTTGATTATAAACCTTGTCACAATTGAAATATGAATTTGGTCCACCACAAGTCTCACACGTTTCACTATTATCTTTCACGGCATGCACATGAGTGGTGAGGGCGTCGGTTCTTAAAGCGAGTTTTTCAACAAGTGAAGTAAGTTTATTAATTTGATCATTCACCTCATTATTACTCGTACTAGCACTTGCCATATTAGACCTAACACTTTTGGTTTGCACTTTTGCCTTGTTCTCAATAATGGCCCAAGCCTCGTTCATGGTTTTCACAAGCATATTGCCCCCCGCGGCACTATTAAGTGAGTCTTGGTCATTTAAAGTCAAACCATTGTAAAACGTATTTATTTGATGCACTTTGGTGAAACCGTGTTGTGGACATTTTCTCAAAAGCTCTTTAAATAGATCCCAAGACTCACTAAAAGTTTCCCCATATTGTTGCTCAAAGTTGATTATTTCATTCCTTAAAGCGGTGGTCCGTGATGGTGGGAAAAAGTAATTAATGAACTTGGTCTCTAAGTCGATCCATGTGGTAATACTTTGGGGTGGTTCCTTATCAAGCCAAATCCGGGCTTGTCCCTCGAGGGAAAAAGGAAAAAGTTGTAGGCGAACGGCCTCTTGTGGCACCCCATTGTATTTGACGGTATTAGCTAATTGGATGAATCGTTTGATATGAGCGTGTAGGTCATCATTAGTACGACCTGAAAATGGTGTAGCGGAAACCATTCGAATAAAATCCGGTTTAAGTTCAAAATGATTAGCTCCAATGGTCGGCACCACAATCGCGTCATCGTTTCCTTCAACGTGAGATTGAAGAATCTCAATCATTGGTCGATTATCCGTTGCCATCGTTATGTCGAAAGCTCGATTCTCGGGATCGGATTGAATGACGGTCTTTTTGTTTTTCTTCTTCTTCTTTTTGGAAGAATTAGAAGTATTTGGTACACCACTCGGTATGTATGTACGCGCGCGAGTGCGCATACAATTAAAACTTGGAATGAGGTAGGTGACCTCGGTCGACTTTGAGAGGAAAAGGATTTTCCTTCTCGAGGTGCAATAGTAAAAAGCTACAAAAATATATACTTAAGTACTAATTGAGTCGGCAAACCAATAATCGGTTGTCCCTCTCAATATACGCACAAGCAAGCGGGGAAACGAGGTGGCACAAAGCACTTAAAAACCTTTTTCCTTAGACGGCCTTTTATAGCGCGTCGCCTTATACCTACCTTATAGTTTGTATATTTTGAGTTCAAACGTCTTACTAGTATTTATCTATTTTGCCTTTTTATTTCGTTTAGGATTCGACTACAATAGTTAGGTGATGAAATCCCAAACTAAGGCTTATTTGAAAAGTAGGTAAATTATTGTGCTACGTAATATATTATAGTAAAAGAAAAATCTTTTTGTATTTTTTTAGAAAAATATATATTCACAAGAAAAAAATCGAAAGAAATCGAACTAAAAATTAACACTAATACGTAATATTTTTGGTGTAATACTTTTAGGAAAAAGTATTACTTTTTGCTTTTTTAATTTTCTTGGTGCAATTCTTAGGAAAGAAATTGCTTTTGTGATTTTTTAATTTTTTTGTATTTTTAAGTTTTTGATTTTTTTGCATTTTTGATTTTTTGTGCAAGAAAATTAACGTTCAAGAAGAACGGATCCCAAAATCCAAACGTCTTCACGAGAAATCGTCAATCGTACGAGCGAAGCGGCAGCGGCGCCATTTTGAAACTATGGTTTTTGTATGTATCAATTAATTAAGTTCGTTCTTCCTCGACTCGACTCGAATTGATTTTCGATTAAAACGTTACGACTTAACTTTGTTTTTGGTAAATATATTTTTTTGGTGTTTTTAAACTAAAAATCTATTTAATTAAAAGCTATTTTTAAACTAATTTAAATAAAACTAAAAAGACTTTTAAATCTAATTTAAACTAATTAAAAATATAAAACTTTTTAAATAAAATCTATTTTCAAATAAAACTTAGACTAATGTAAATAAAACTATTTCTAAAAATAAATCTAATTTAAAAATTAAACTAAGTAATTTTTAACTAAAATAAACTTTTTAATTTAAATTTAAAGAAACTTTAAACTAAATTTAATGACATAAAACAAAACTATTTATTTATTTATTTATTTTTTTTTAATAAAAGTAAATGAAAATTAAAATTTATAAAAACAATGTAAATAAAATATTTTTTTATCTTTTTATATTTTATAAAAAACTGAATAAAAAGAAAACTAAATAAAACTTTTAATTAAAATTTAAATAAACTTAAATTTGTATTAAACCTAATAAATAAAAACTGCCAATATGAATTTACCCTATATTAATTTAAAGTTACATAAATGAACACAAAAAGGATCCTAGATGAGTTGGTTGGAGCGTTTGGCTGCGATACGAGGGGTCACGGGTTCAAACCCTGATGTGACCAAATTTTTGCTATTATTTTATACCCTTTTTTTGGCACTTTTATTTTGGACAGTAAAACATATAGTAGATCAATTTAATCTGCTATATCAGCAGAACAAGAAAAGATAAAAAAGCTGAAACTAAAATAAGCCGAAATAGCAGTAAGCAAAACACCAATATCAAATAAGCAAATAAGCTGAAACGAATTAAGCATAAAAACCAATAAGCTATAACAGAATATGTAAAGCAATTACAAACAACCAAATTAAGCTAAACTGGAATTTATAATAAGCTAAGACTTAATAAGCTAAAAAGTGAAAAATCAGATTAAGCAGATTAAGCAGATTAAGCAGTCCAAATAAGCAAATCCAAACCAATGAATAAACCAAACAACTTAAATTATAACAAATAAGCAAAACCACTACATAAGCTAATCTAACAGCTCAGATAAAACATAACCAAATCATAACAAACGCAGATTCTACATAAACGAAATATACCAAACAAAAGCAGATAATAGCAGATTCAATCAAAACACAAATAAACTAAGACTTAAACTAAAGCTAGAAAAATAAAAGAAGATTTGGAACCTTGAGTCGAAACCTTTGTGCCGAAGGTGAGGCGCTGAGCCACCTTGTGGTCGAAACAACACCAAACAAACACCACCTTTGAATCTCTCTCGGACCAAAACCCTCGAATCCAAACAAAATCTCCCGAACAGGCACTTGAACAGTATACTTGTATTTTCCCAGTGGGGGAAAATATTTGTATTTCACTTTCCTTTATTTAAATTTTTTTTATTTTTTTTAATTTTTTTAAAATAATGATAACGAGAACAGTAGCGATTAAAACTGATTAAAAACTTAAGCTAAAATAAAACGAGAACATTAATCTAATTTAAAGATTAAAGCTGAGACTTGCAAGAAATTAAAGAGAGACAAAAATTAAATAGAATTTAACTATTCATTAATATAAAATTAAAGATTACAAGTGCTAAAAATTAAAAACTTACAAGATTTAAAACTAATCTATTTAACTGAAAATAAAAAAATGAAAGAAAAGCTGCCCCCTATCATTACAGATGAATGGGTTTTTATAGAGAAAACCCTAAACTTGGAGCCCAAGTTCTTGAATCCTAGCCATCCATTCTTCTTTTCTTTTCTTCTCTTGATCTAGCGGCTGATAATAATCCATGAGTCACGGATTGCCCTCGTGGCAGTGATTGTGTTTGTTTATTGGTGGGATTGGTGTTTCCACCAATCAAAATAAAGGAGAGAGGCCACGTCGGATATGATTGAGGACCACCATATTGCTTGCTCCGAAAAAGATGGGGATTTAATCCCCATCCGTGTGAATCACACGCTTACAATAAAAGCCCCAATTTTTTATGGTAATTTTTTTGTGACAGAAATTAGGGTTTTTATGGTTGACTGTGTAAAAATGGGAAAAGTGGGAGAGAAGGTGACTTCGTTTGTATCGTTAAAAATGAATGAGGGTGGGTAGGTAGTAATAAACAAAACGTGTGGGTAAGGGAAAGGTTTTAATATGTTTTATTTAAAAGTGAAGTGAGGGTATCGGTTGTGTTGGAGTTTGACCGAGGGTAGGACAAAGTGAAAACAAATCACTTGTATGATTTCTCACGTTTAATGTTTTAAAGGTAATTGGGCTATAGAGCCCAAACATCCACCGTCCACCTTGTATAAAGATTTTGATCATGGGCTAGCAAATTTACATTCTTTATTTCTTTGTATTTCATGAATGGGCTTTTGGTCAAATGTGAAAAGATACATTTTCTCAAAAGGGCTTTTGGGCCCATCAACCAAATGTGGGACCCACTTGGCTCATAAACTCGATAATGGATAGAATCCGCTAAAGTCGAGCTCGATTTTGGCTTCTTCAATCTTGTTCTTCAAACTCGTGTCGGTTTTCGTGATCTTGGCACACTTTTGGTCTTTGACTTCGTCTTTGTCTCTTTCTTGGACATTTCTTCGACAATTGACCGTGAAATCCCGTGTTTTCTCTTCTTTTGATCATTTGTACCTATTTTAACACAAAAACACAAAACCACACGTAATTCTGATTTTTATGATATAAAACACATGATTAGGTCTTGTTTTTCCTCGATTTTAGTGGCAAAAGGATAAGTGTTTACACACTTATTAACTAAAAATATTAAACGATTTAAAAACGACAATTATACTACGAATATTAAGCTAAAGGTGCCTAAAATAATACTAAGGACAATAACGATGGTAAAAAAACGAGCATAATCAAAACTAATATAATCTCGACATTAAAGTTAAACAATAATAAGGAAACAATATAGAAGCTAACTAAATAACGACAAGAAAATAGATAGAGAAACGAACCCAAGCGAATAACCGGAGACGACGAGCTAACATAAAACATAAAACGGTTAACGACAATAAAGCTAAACGACATTATGAATTTTATAAAAACTATTTTATTTAAAAATCTAATTTTATAAAACGATAAAAATTAATTTAAACTAACTTTATCATAAAAATTTAATTTATCAAAATTTTATTAACTAATTAGATTTACTCTACCTAATCCACCTATGAAAGAAAATAAACGCTAGGACTAAAAGAAATAAAAGTGATTATTCAGATCATTAAAAAAAGAATGTGTTATCTATAGCTTATCTATACTACTCCTCAAATATTGAAGACTGCCCTACCACTAACTTTTAATAAAAAAATCGCAGGATCATTTAATTTAATATAGGGAAGGAAATATGTAGCTAATAATAACAAGATGCAGGTAAGAATAATAATTGAAGATTGAAAAATTAATTATAGAATGAATTGATATTTCTACAATTAACAAAAGTATTTAAAAAAAACAAATCCTATCTAAACTACATCTTAAAAAAAACGATGGGGAAAAAAGTGAGGGGATTAGGACTGTATGTATTATTGCGTATGAATTAAGCTTGGATACTAAAATTAAGACAGTGAATAATAAATAAGATATGTTTAGCTACATATCCTCCAAATTAAACGCATGAAATAAATGGAAAGAAAGAAAAAAAAATACTGCCTACCTCCTTTTTCTCCCATTAAAAACGCAGCCAAGAAAGTGTATAAAATAAAAAACGAGGATTGCGTTTTAATCAAGCTATCTATCTCCCTATTCTATCAAAAAAAAATGAATACTAAAATGATGATAAAGCCTGCGTATAAGTTAAGCTTCTCCAAACCCCTCTTCTTGTCTGCGTTCATTAGAAGCTAATATCTGATATTTTCCCTTTCTTGGGTCTGACTGGGCTTTTCTGCTGGGCCTGCCTTCACTTGGGCTGCAGCCTTCATTTTTTCATTTCATCTAAACTTAACTTTTTTTGGGCTATGATGGTTAGGTAACGGGCCTGAAGGGCTGCTGTTGGGCTTGCTTAAAATAATGGGTCAGTTCGACCCATATAAATGGTGTCGGGTCGGCCCAATAAAACATGAATGCACCGTCCAACTCGATTTTCAGTGCTCTTTCCATATCTTGTACTCGTTTTTGGCTCTTTGGCTTCGTTTTTGCTCCTTTTCTTCATATCCGTACCTACAATAAAAATAACAAATTTTAAACAATATATGCACTAAAAGTACACTTTTTGCTATTTATTATGCCAAAAATGAAGGGATATAACACTAAAATCATGACTAATTTCGTGTTTAACACACCCCTACACTTAAACACGTTGCTTGCCCCCAAGCAACTATCATCACAAACGTAAAATCCAAAAACAATTTAAAACTACTTTATTCGAAATTGCTAAAATAAAATAAAAAATAAACATCTATAGTGACCCGCCATGCTTGACTTTTTATTCAAGGTATAAGGATCATAGAACGGGAAACACGCAAACTGGGTGTCTCCAGGGAATAAATATCGTCATCCTCTTTTTATTACTCCCAACTAAGTTAAAATTCCTTGTGCAAACGTTTTGGCAAAATGCTAACACTACTTATACTAATAACCTATGTAAATATAACTTTTTACTCCTATAATTATATAAGACTAGGCAAGTGTGTTCATTTTCAAAGTTTTGATCGTTCAAATCGACATTTGTTATGGTTGCTAATCATCTAAGTGAAATATTAGACTCACCGAAAATTACGAGATTTAAGTTTCAAAAATGGCCTTTCCCATGTAGCGGCTTTCTTCTCGGGACATCCCAACCTAATCGGTTAAGTGCCCGGGCTTTTGACACCCCTCGGAGAATAGTACCGGGATCGACGGGATTTTGAAATCAAAGATCTTGAAATCACCGCCAAGCTAATAAAAGACACTTAGATGAAAAAACAACGACGGTAATTAGAGAATGAAGATTCAAAGGAGAGATCACTCCATGTAGCGACTTTCTTCTCAGCTTGTCCTTTAGCAAAGCTTAGGAGGCTAGGTTTTTACACCCTCGAGAATAGTATCGGAGCTCACGGGACCTTTGACTTCTACATTCTCAATTACCGTCTAAACTCTTATACAAAATTAACGAATTCTAGTTCAACTTCGGATTTAAATTTGAGAAAAAGAGAGTTTCTCACAATTATAATTGAAGAAAAACAAAAACATAAAACTCTTACTCATTTTTTTTTAATTTTTTTTAATTTTTTTTATTATTTTTTTCTTTTTTTTCTTTTTTTTTTTCAAATAATTTTTTTTCTTCTCTTTTTTTTCATTTCATTTTTTTTTCATTCATTTTTTTTTCAACATATTTTTTCACGCAACATTATTTCAAATTTAAGAAAGTATGCTTTCACTCAAATTTAAATAAAAAGTTGAACTAGGACTCTATATCAAAATTGCATAAGAATTTATTTTTTTGCATAACAACACAATTTTTAACGTTCAAAGGCTTGAAAAAAAACACACTTATTAAATCTAGTTATAATCTAAGAGGAAAAGCCATAGGTTACTCATATAAGCTCTAAAGAGAACCAACTACTCCACGTTTAGCATTTTTATTTGCACAATTCCTTAAAGCTTAGTCAAAAAGTAAAGGGAGCAGCCAGATCAACACTCAGGCAGAGTCAGGATCCCCTTTGTTCTAGCCTACGGGACAAGTCAATCACGCATGATCAAAAACGTTTTATTATTATTTAATAAAATAAAATAAAACAAACACACATTTTTGCACAAAATAGGATGCTAGAGGGCAACAAGTAGGCATGAATATGATCCATATGATATAAACCCCCTACACTTAGAACCGAACATTGGCCTCAATGTTCAAAAGTGATAAGGTGCTACCCCTACACTTAAGAACACAAAAGGCTAATGCTAGAATTCCAAGTGTAAAAAGGAGAACACAATCAGATATGTATGGATAAAGATGAGAACTGAGTACTCCCCTGATATAGACATGAAGATCGATCGGAGACTGAATGAAAAAGATGATGGAAAACAGCAACATCAACCCTCTGAAAGTCTTCTCGATCCAAGGGAACCCTGCACACAAAAACAAACACCAACAAGCACACATGGAGAGAAGCACACGCCCCTACACTTATGTTAGAAAATAAATAAAAAAGATAGATCATCGGGTTGCCTCCCGAGAAGCGCTTGTTTTTGTTAACCGAGTCACGAGCCTGACTCGACCCCGAATTAAATGTTACATGGGGAAGCAAGAGAATCACCACTGGCTCAAAACAGATATGCCAGGGTCAAAGATCTTATCCTCATTACCGGATGAGAATAAAGAAGAAGAATCCACAGTATAAGTGAAGAAAAGCAGAAGGATTCTTATAACATACGAGAAATAGGTATAAAGGCGATCCTTAAGAATACTCGTCTTCGCCAAGGGCGGGAGGGTGGGAGAAAAAGATATCAAAGTGTCACCCGAGGACACTTGATAGAAACTCAAAGCAAGAGTCGATGGGGTAACCGGTAAAACATCACAAGTAATAGCAACATCAACGTCTCCTCCAGGATCAAAACACTCATCCTCATTTACCGGTATGAAATGAGGCGAGTAAAAGCAATACATCACCTGCTTGGGTGCGCACGCGGTAGGACGGGGTGGCAACATAATATGAGAAATATCAGAAGACATATCTACCACCCGCGTCACCTCACCAGACCGAATCAAACAGAAGGTAGGGTCAAATCTCTCCTCCTCCTCTATGATGGGAGGTGGCATGGCTAACAACGAATGCTCATCAATAGCAAGAGAGCCGGAGCTATCAATGTCCTCAATCCCCTCTTCAAAGAGAGGATTCACCTCACCAGAGATGTAGGCGTCATCAAAATCAAATAAAGGGTTCGAATAAATCTTGAAATTTTCCTTCTGAACGTCTTCATCGGATAGTGACTCGTCATCACTAGAAGTAAAATCATCATCGGGATAAAAAAGAGGATTAGAGAAAGCCAAAGAATCGTCTCCCAAGATGTCGGTGGGAGGTAATGAGTCATCACTAGAAAGAGATTCACACTCATCGTCACTATCGGAAGCAACCGTAGGCTCACTTTGGATTGGAATGAGGTTCTCATCACAAGGAATAGTGATAAGACCCTCATCCCCCATGATGAGAGAGGCATCGGTCTCCGTAGTGGAAGAATCAAGAATAGGAGTGGTAGTCTCACATGATGGATTGAGATCGTAAAAATTATCCTCGTCATCATCGTAATAAAAAGAACGGACAAAAGGCGGAGTATAATCACTAAGATTAGATACTTGCTCTTGTCGTTGTCGTTGTCGCTTTTCCTCCTCATTTGCTTCTTTTAGAAGAACAACGGCTTCTTGAAGTTGCAAAATAATGGCGTGTGTTTCGTAATTCAAAGCATTGAGTTGTTGAATTCTCTGAGAGGATTGATGATTGAGGGTGGGATGTGGGGGCTCACAGTTATGAAAACCAGAATTATAGCACGGATGTGGCTCATAGGAAGTCATCGGTTGAGAAGAATTAGAACACAAATTTGGTTCATAATAATCCATCGGTGAAGAAACATGAGGACACGGATTTGGCTCATAATAATTCATTGGCTGACAATACGAAGTATCGTGAGGGCCCCCACAATGATTGCAACACGGGTATTGAGAAAAATCCAGTGCATGTTGAGGATAGGGATTGTCATAGACGGGAGGGGGTGAGAAAGTATTGTAAGAGGAGAAGTACGAATTTGTTGAATTGCAAAATGGACAAAATCCAAATTGTGTATTGTCGATATAAAAACCGCACCGCTCACAAGTACACCATTGACATGTTTGAAAACCATGCCATGGTCTCCCACACCGTACGCAAGACGAATCCATGAAGAATTAAAAATAAGAGGGGTTGAGAAAAAGAATTAAACACAATAGAAGATAAAGAAGAATATTTTTTTTAAAACTTTTTTTTTTAATTTTTTTATGTATATATATATATATATATATATATATATATATATATATATATATATATATATATATATATATATATATATATGATATATATAGTAATAAAGACAATAAAATAAAATAAGAAAATATTTTTCATTTTTATAAATTTTATATATTTTGTTTTTGGATTTTTAAAATTTTTTATTATATATATATATATACAAATACGAAAATAAACTTTCAAAACCAAAGGATCTTCAAGTCACCAACTAAAAACACAACGCCAATATCGCTACACACAAAGCCGGCAGCGGCCCCATTTGATTGACTCATTTTCGTACACCCGAAGGTTATCGTAGTTCCTGGCGAAGTGTGAATGGAAATCCGCGTTTATGTCTCTAGTTTGATGCTCGAATAAAAAGGTTTTGAGTTTAATATTTAAATCTACTAATTTAAAAAGACTAAAAATATTAAACGATTTAAAAACGACAATTATACTACGAATATTAAGCTAAAGGTGCCTAAAATAATACTAAGGACAACAACGATGGTAAAAAAACGAGCATAATCAAACCTAATATAATCTCGACATTAAAGTTAAACAATAATAAGGCAACAATATAGAAGCTAACTAAATAACGACAAGGAAATAGATAGAGAAACGAACCCAAGCGAATAACCGGAGACGACGAGCTAACATAAAACATAAAACAGTTAACGACAATAAAGCTAAACGACATTATGAATTTTGTAAAAACTATTTTATTTAAAAATCTAATTTTATGAAACAATAAAAATTAATTTAAACTAACTTAAATATAAAAATTTAATTTATCAAAATTTTATTAACTAATTAGATTTACTCTACCTAATCCACCTATGAAAGGAAATAAACGCTAGGACTAAAAGAAATAAAAGTGATTATTCGGATCATTAAAAAAAAGAATGTGTTATCTATAGCTTATCTATACTACTCCTCAAATATTGAAGACTGCCCTACCACTAACTTTTAATAAAAAAAATCGCAGGATCATTTAATTTAATATAAGGAAGGAAATATGTAGCTAATAATAACAAGATGCAGGTAAGAATAATAATTAAAGATTGAAAAATTAATTATAGAATGAATTGATATTTCTACAATTAACAAAAGTATTTAAAAAAAACAAATCCTATCTAAACTACATCTTAAAAAAAACGACGGGGAAAAAAGTGAGGGGATTAGGACTGTATGTATTATTGCGTATGAATTAAGCTTCGATACTAAAATTAAGACAGTGAATAATAAATAAGATATGTTTAGCTACATATCCTCCAAATTAAACGCATGAAATAAATGGAAAGAAAGAAAAAAAAATACTGCCTACCTCCTTTTTCTCCCATTAAAAACGCAGCCAAGAAAGTGTATAAAATAAAAAACGAGGATTGCGTTTTAATCAAGCTATCTATCTCCCTATTCTATCAAAAAAATTAAAAAAAAATGAATACTAAAATGATGATAAAGCCTGCGTATAAGTTAAGCTTCTCCAAACCCCTCTTCTTGTCTGCGTTCATTAGAAGCTAATATCTGATCTTTTCCCTTTCTTGGGCCTGACTAGGCTTTTCTGCTGGGCCTGCCTTCACTTGGGCTGCAGCCTTCATTTTTTCATTTCATCTAAACTTAACTTTTTTTGGGTTGTGATGGTTAGGTAACGGGCCTGACGGGCTGCTGTTGGGCTTGCTTAAAATAATGGGTCGGTTCGACCCATATAAATGGTGTCGGGTCAACCCAATAAAACATGAATGCACCGTCCAACTCGATTTTCAGTGCTCTTTCCATATCTTGTACTCGTTTTTGGCTCTTTGGCTTCGTTTTTGCTCCTTTTCTTCATATCCGTACCTACAATAAAAATAACAATTTTTAAACAATATATGCACTATAAGTACACTTTTTGCTATTTATTATGCCAAAAATGAAGGGATATAACACTAAAATCATGACTAATTCCGTGTTTAACAATGCATATCAAGAAGGTGGCGTAGCTGTGTAACCGATGTCGATTCAGAAGTCACAAGAGCACAAGATGGCGATAATCAATATACTTAAGAATGTAAGAATGTAATAGGTCATCTTGTCACAAGAGCTCAAGATGAACACTATCAAGAATAGATTGAAGATCTCAAGCACTCAAAGTCAAATGACAAAGGCTCAAGATAAGGATCAGAAAGGCATGAAGGAACAAAACCGTTACAAACAAGATGAAGACCAAGATACAAGACCTAAGAAGGAAGATCACCTCCACAAGACTGTATTCACTCAATCATCTTATGCATTTTAAAGATGACCGATACAATAGGGCAGATTGTTAGCCCTATATTTTATATACTCGAACAAGAATGTAATAGGTCATCTTAGTCGTAAATGGTCTGGTATTGTAATAGGTTAGTCGGGAAAACCGGGCTTGGAATTTAAGCTAATATTTTATAAGTTAGGGGCTCTAAGCCCAAGACAAGCCAAGCCCGGCCCATGGAAACAAACCCACGGCCTATGGAAAGCCCATGTGGTTCGTAGATATATACCATCTTCCATGTGTGGAAGAGGGTGTTGGTTACATTTTACTTTCTCTCTCTAATAGTAAAAAAAACCTTCCACCATCTCTCTAGTTTCTCTCTCTACATTTCTTCTCTTCCTCTCTCTAAATATTGTGTTATGGATTGAAGTGGGAATAACACGAAGTCATATTTGTTTCTCACTCACTGTAAGTCTCATTGTCTCTGTTCCTATTGTTGAACAATTTTGGAACACTGATGTGTTAGGTACTCGGTTTAATCAACCTTGCATTAAGGCTAGGGTAAATCATAGAAATATATATGTAATTGAGGTACTGCTAAGGGCTAGTTTGAGATTAAATGATGAAAATGGACTTAGTATGCTTAATAACACAGAGATACATGATGGCCTTGCAGCCATGGGCTATGAGGGTGGTAGGGAAAGTCTTAGTTTCTTTAAAGTTTTTTTTCACCTTAATGGAAATTGCTTTTTCATGCCATTATTCACTGTTTAAGCTCCAAAGGTATTTCTTTTGATCAAATCCCTGCTGCATTGGCATCCAGCTGGTATTTTTCTAGCAAATAACATAGTTGATGAGACTGCCTTTATACATAGTCTCATCGTCCAAAAAGGGCTTAAAATGCATTAAATATCATCAAAATACCCATATATATACTTGTGTTTGTTTCTTGTGTATTTTAGGTACGGATATTGAGAAAATGACAAAAGATCACAAGAATCATGCAAAAACGAACACGGAAAACGAAGACGCACAATGAACCAAGCCCTAGTATTTATTTTCCTAAGAGAAACCCTTGAAGATTTGAAGAATTATGAAGAAGGGTCCTCCAATATGGAAGAATTGACACTTTATACCCTTGTATCTTCATAATTACAAGTTTAGTCCCTAAAGTTTGTCAAATATACAAAAAGGACCCTTAACTTTGAAGATTTGGCAAAAATGGTCCCTCAATCATTATGACTTGGCAATTTCAGCCCTCCAAAATATCAAATATGCAAGTCAAGACCATTACCATTGAAGAAAATGCCAAATCAGTCCCTCAAGAATCACAAAATGGCAAGAATTACCCCTAAATTCACTTTGCAAAATGTTTTGGGGAAAAAGTGTGAAAAATGAAAAGTTGACAAAGAAGGAAATGAGCGTTGATAGAGTTTAGAAGTGAAAAGACAAGAAGAAAATAAGTGAGGGGTTTAATCTGGCCAACACACACACTTACCTTAACCACTACCATCCTGCCACGTGCACCACTTTCTCCTTTCCACCAATGGGAGCCCTCCCTGCTTCCACCTCATCTCCCACTCACACCAGACATAACAAACCTTAATTAATTTTTTAATTAAGGCGCTCAACACCACAATTTAAACCCAAAACGGATTAAAACCAAGTTCTTCATGTTTATAAACCAAATTCGGCATTTACTAATTACCAACAATTAGACCCCCATATTGTGCAGATTTATGATTAAGGGTCTTGTTAACACATCCCAAACCTTAAACATGACACCCCACCAACCCACATGCTACATGGGACCTCCCCGGCAGCGGCGCCAAAATGATGTAGTAGTTTTTACTACTCTTTAGGAAAAGAGAGCAAAAGTGGCAAGTATCAAGTACGAGGATTTAGGAAAGGATTAGAATCCTCTAAAGTTGAGTCAAACATGAACCATAATGTTCACCAATCACAAATTAATTGAATGTATTAACTTTTTTTATTTAATTAAATTCAGGGGCCCACTTGTTTATTTACTTTTAGAAAAGGCTTAACATGACCAATCATGTTTGACCATAACATGAGAGGATGAAATGATTATCTTTGTGATTATATAGGTGAGAAAGAAAATTAGAAAAGGGATAAGAAGAGAATGACGATTACGATGTCGTATTAAACTAAGACGAAAAAGGTGAACACGTAAAACCGTAAAAAGCACTAAAATTAAAATTTTACCCTAAAAATAACTAAAAATCCACAAAAATATTCCAAGGGTTTACAAAAAATCCAAACTTGCCAAACCTTTTATTTAATTAAATAATGACTTTTTTTTAGAACGGCGAGTTAGTAGTTAGTGATTCGAGGTTACAGTGACATCCAATTGGGCAGTATGCAAGCCTCGAACCTTCTCCTTAGGGGATAAACCCCACTCCTGCTTCTTAATTTGGGCCCCTGAAGGTTCTTGGTGAGACTCGAACTCGAGACCTCTCCAAGAATACCTCCCCAAGGTTACCCTTGGTGGCCAACTGAGCTAACTCAGCTGGTTAATTAAATAATGACTTTTTAATGCTAATTAAAGCCCTAAAAATCAATATTAACTATTAAAAAGTCCCAAACAAGATCTTAAAGTTTGTAAACCTCAAAATTACCCTAATTAAGCTAAAAAGTATTTTTCAAAATTTTAAAACCAATAAAAACTATTTTTAAATAATTAAAAACTATTAAAAACTAATAAAACTTAAATTAATTCTAGAAAATAACTAAAAGACTCTAAATATATTTGGAAAGTTGCAAAATTCCTAATTAAGTGTCTATAATCTAGGAAAAATACAAAAACTTAGAAAATCAGACTTTTAATTTTTAACAATAAAATAATATTAAAATATTATTAAAAATCCAAAAATCATAAAAAATTCTAAAAAGTTGAAAACTAGCTTAATTTAACCTAAATAATACAGAAATGAAAGTGAAATTACCTAAATATCCTTAATGGGCCTAGAAAATGGGCTAAACCCAAAACAGATCACTATTGGGCCAAATTTGAGCCCAATATAAAAAAGTGTCCAAAATAAGCCCAAAAAGCACTACTTGACTCAAAATTTGATTTTAAACAACTTTTTCCAAAGGCCCAAAAGCTGAAAGTGTGAAATAAGCTAGCTTATACCAAACAGCTTATTCTTAATGGGCTTTTTGGCCCATTAAGCTATAAGCCAATGCCATAATCTCAAATTAGACACACAAGCTTCTTTTGTCCTAAATAAGACTTCTGAAAAAAGAAATTTGAAATAAGCCCAAGGAATAAGCCTGAAAATGCAATAAGCAATCTATAGAAAATGACAAAATAGTCGTTTTTGAGTTCTAGGCCACCCCAAGAGCTGATTCAAGTTTCTAAAGCTTTTAAATGACTTAATTAAGCAAAATCAACAAAGAGTTTTCAAATAAGCTGACTCAATAAGCTAGAAAAAGCAAATAAGCACTTATGTAAAAGTCAAATAAGTTGGTTTTCTAGCAAAAAGTCAGAGTCAAAGTCCAATAAGCTCCAGTCTAATCAAATGGGTCAAATAATGAAGATCTATCACAAAAATAAGTTGTTGCAGGTCTGAATAGCTTATTGATAAGCTGAGTTCAAATTAACACTAGCAGGGGCTAGTTTTGGGTGTTGAGCAGTGGAAACTTTTTCCACTGCTTGACTTGTTTGACTTTTTGTCTTTAGTGAACTTTTTTGAGATTCAGATTACACAAAGGCACCCAAATGATTTTTGGATCAAAAGGAGTCAATAACAATCAAAAGATCACAACCACAATCACCCAATTGATACAGTTTAATCAATAAAGCACCAGATCTAGCACAGACATGAAACAATAAGCAGTTGAGCACTTATAAGCAGTTTTAGCAATAATCAGCCAACCAAATTCAACCAAATGCATACACAAGCTATTATAAACTCAAATAAACAAGTCTAAACAGTTTTCATGCAATGGCTTTAAGCCTAAATCAAGATTCAAGCTTATGAATGTTATTGATGAACACTAACACATGCAGTTTTACACTTTGCTGATGTATTTGACCAATAAGCCAGATTCAAACCTCAAGATCTATCAAACAAGTTATAATAATGACGTTTTAACAGCTTTTAACCCTAAGCATGCATAAACTATAGGTTTTCCAAAATTCTTAGGTCAAAAACAGTTATAATCAACAAGTTATAGCAGATTGTTTGATTTGGTGGTTTAAGTCCAATAACTTGCAGCAAAATACTCTCAAACAAATGTATGACAGATAACAAACACAAACAACACCTTCTAACAACACAACAACCAATTATGATTCCAAACAGGTAATCCCAAACACTGATTTTATCTTCAAACTTGGATTGCCTCTTCTCGGCTTTAACCATTTCTTGTTTTATCTCTTGTTGCCCTTGTTCCATTTTTTGTTGGTTTTGTTGTAACCTAGTTACGGTTCCTTCCATCTTGTTGGTATGGATCTTAATTTCATTAGCTAACTCATTTTTCAACTCTTTCTTCAAGTCGTTCTTAAACTCGGATCTTAGGCTAATGATTTCTCTTTGAATATTGTCAAACCTAGCATCATTCCCATTAGCATATTCAACAAATTCATTTGGAAGATCTTTCAACATTTACAAACCTTTGTTGTTGTTTTGAAAATAATTTTGATTTTTGTTTGAAACTTGATTATTAGCCCCTTGATTACCATAGTTTCTCTTGTTGAAATTGTTTTTGAAACCAACTTGATTGTTGCGATAGTTGTTGTTAGCATTTTGATTTGATCCAAAACCCGGTGGAGTCAATTGATTAGAGCGGGTAACTTGACCGTTTTGGTTGTAATTTCCCATGGCCGCGTAGGCACTCGAAGTGTTACCACCGTTGGTAATGCACTCGGAGAAATCCTGACCTCCACCATAATACATGCATGAAACCTCAACCGCTTTAGCCGTAGCGGGAGCACTTGGTTCACCAACTTTAAACTCAATCAAAAGTCCTTTTAGCTTATCAAAAATCTTGTTTTCCAAGTTCGCCTCAATTTGGCAAGCATCGATGGTAGTAGACAAAGAAGGTGAAGCCGAAGACGAAGCCTTACGAACACTAGACATGCTACGAGGACTATACACCTTAGATCTATTCTCAATTATCACCAAAGATTCCTCAACCATTTTACACAAAACATTACCACCCGCGGCGGCATTTAAGTAATCCCTTTCATGATCATTAAGTCCATTGTAAAACGCGTCAATTTGATGCAAGTCGGAAAAACCGTGATGAGGATATTCATGTAACATCTCCTTAAACGTATTCCAAGCCATTGAGAAACTTTCATTAAACTCTTGTGAAAATTTTGAAATCTCGTTTTTCAAGTGCGTAGTCTTAGAGGGCGGAAAAATTGGTTCACAAACTTAGACACGAGATCCTTACACGTCAATATAGAATTTGGTGGCTCTTTCTCTAACCAAATTTTAGCGGGCCCCGCTAAGAAATACAGAAAAAGCATTATCTTAATCGAGTCATTCGAGACATCCTTAAATTTGCAAGTGGCGGTAAGACGATTGAAATGGCGGATATGGTTGTGTGGATTGTCCTTCTCATCACCACGGAATTTGTTGTTTTGGTTCATCGACAACAAACCCGTTTTCACCTCAAAATTCTCCGCAAGGATAGCAGGAATCACAATAGCCTCTCCATAACCCTTGGTGGGTGCTTGAAGTAACTCCATCATAGTTCGATTCGCCATGGTTGGTGCTTCTCTTACAATGGGTTCGTCAATAGGAGACTCCTCACTAGAAACATTGGGAGTGGGAGTTTTGTTCTTTCGTTTACGTGCACGTCTTGCTTGATTAAAAGTTAGCATAAACGTCACGTACAACGAGAGGATAAGCAAAGAAGATTCTTTTTGGTGTTTTGTATTTTTTCAATTTTTTTGTGGTTTTTGATTGTATTAACCTTTTTGGATTTTGGTGAATGTATTAACTCGAGGAACCACCCATCCTCGAGTTGAAAGATTTACCTCCTCATCTCGAATATGTCTATTTGGAGGAGGGAGACAAGTTGCCGGTTATTATTGTGAAGGAACTTTCAAATGATGAAAAAACCGCACTTGTCGATGTTCTAAAGGATCACAAAGGGGCAATTGCGTGGAAGTTATCCGACATTAAGGTGATCGATCCCAAGTTTTGTACCCACAAAATCTTAATGGAGGAGGATTACAAGCCCGCAATCTAATGTCAAAGGAGGGTGAACCCCAAAATTCACGACGTCATCAAAAAGGAAGTCCTTAAACTCCTTGACGCGGGAATGATTTACCCTATTTCCGATAGCCCTTGGGTGAGTCCTATCCATTGTGTCCCTAAAAAGGGAGGAATGACCGTTGTGCCAAACGATGCCAACGAGTTGATTCCCACTAGACTCGTGACCGGATGGAGAGTGTGCATTGACTATCTTAAGTTGAATGAAGCTACTCGAAAAGACCATTTTCCCTTGCCCTTCATGGACCAAATGTTGGAGCGTCTTGCGGGAAACGATTTCTATTGCTTTTTAGATGGTTTTTCCGGTTACTTCCAAATCCCCATAGATCCTCGTGATCAAGAAAAAAATATGTTTACGTGTCCATATGGAACGTTTGCCTATCGTAGAATGCCATTCGGACTTTCCAATGCACCGGGAACCTTTCAAAGGTGCATGATGGCTATTTTTCATGACATGATCGAGAAGACGATGGAAGTCTTCATGGATGACTTTTCCGTGTTTGGTAATTCGTTCACTTCGTGTTTGTCGAATCTTGAGAGAATGTTGAAACGTTGTGAGGAAACCAACCTTGTGCTCAATTGGGAAAAGTGTCATTTTATGGTTAAGAATGAAATCGTCTTAGGGCACCAGGTCTCGAAATCGGGGATTGAGGTAGATCAAGCTAAGGTAGACGTCATCGCCAAATTACCTCATCCCAAAACCGTTAAGGGAGTTAGGAGTTTCCTAGGCCACGCGGGCTTTTATCGTCGATTCATCAAGGATTTTTCAAAGATCTCTCGACCCATTACACATCTTCTTGAAAAAGAGGCACGTTTTGTATTTGACGAAGATTGTGTACGAGCCTTTGAAATCCTTAAGAGGAAACTTACCAAAGCTCCCATTCTTGTTGCTCCCAATTGGAACCTCCCCTTTGAGCTCATGTGCGATGCAAGTGACTATGCTATTGGGGCCGTATTGGGGCAATGTCGTGAAAAGCACTTCTTGCCCATTCACTATGCTAGCAAGACGATGACCGAGGCTCAACTTAAATACACTACAACGGAGAAGGAGTTCCTTGCCGTGGTGTATGCATTTGAGAAATTCCGACCTTATCTCGTCTTGATGAAATACATAGTGTATACGGATCATTCGGCTATCAAGTATCTCATGGCTAAACAAGATGAAAAGCCGAGATTACTTCGTTGGATTCTCCTTCTTTAAGAATTCGATCACAAAATTGTTGACAAAAAAGGAGCCGAGAATCTAGCGGCCGATCATCTTTCTCGTTTGGAAGATCCTCACCAAAGTGTTTATGAGCCCAAGGAAATCACCAAAACATTTCCGCTTGAGACACTTGGTGTAGTGAATTCTAAGCTGGATTCTTCCACCCCATGGTTTGCGGACTTTGCAAATTACCATGCGGGTAACTTCATCATCAAGGGTATGACGACTCAAGAAAAACGAAAATTCTTTCATGACGTCAAGTTCTACTTTTGGAACGACCCTTACTTGTTTCGAACTTGTGCGGATCAAATCATCCGATGTTGTGTATTTGGCACCGAAGCTTCTAATATCCTTAGAGCTTGCCATGAGGGACCCACGGGTGGTCACCACGGTGCTAATGTCACGGCTAAGAAGGTGTTTGATGTCGGATTCTTTTGGCCTACTATTTACCGAGATGCACAAGATCTTGTGAAGTCACGTGACTCATGCCAACGACAAGGAAAAGCCTCACAAAAAGATGAAATGCCACAAAATATCATCCAAGTGTGTGAGATCTTTGATGTTTGGGGTATAGACTTTATGGGGCCGTTCCCATCATCTCATGGTAATAAGTACATCCTCGTTGCGGCTGACTACCTATCTAAGTGGGTGGAAGCTAAGGCTTTGCCCACCAATGATGCTCGTGTGGTAGTCAAGTTTTTGAAAAGCTTGTTTTCTCGGTTTGGACCCCTCTTGCGATCATAAGCGATCGTGGAACCCATTTTTGTAACGACCAATTTGAAAGGGTCCTAAGGAAATATGGGGTTACACATCGGCTTTCTACGGCTTATCACCCACAACCGAGTGGGCAAGTCGAGGTTTCAAACTGAGCGTTGAAGAGGATCTTGGAGAGATCCGTTGGGGAAAACCGACAATCTTGGTCGGATAAGTTGGACGATGCTTTATGGGCCTTTAGGACCGCTCATAAGACGCCCATTGGGTGCACTCCCTATAAGCTTGTGTATGGGAAAAATTGTCATTTTCCAATCGAATTGGAACACAAGGCTTATTGGGCCCTAAAGCATTGTAATGATGATATGGAGACCGCGAGAAAACAACGAAAAATGAAATTAAATGAATTAGATGAATTGAGGGACATTGCTTATGAAAATTCATTGATTTATAAAGAAAAAACTAAAAATTTCCATGATTCTAAAATAAAAAACCGGGTTTTTAACATTGGGGATCAAGTCTTGCTTTTTAATTCTCGCTTGAAAATCTTTTCCAGTAAGTTGAAATCCCGTTGGTCTGGTCCATTCATCGTGACCCAAGTTTTTCCATATGGGACCATCGAGCTAGCTCAAAATGATGGCCCCAATTTCAAGGTGAATGGACATAGGTTGAAGCACTACTTTGGCGGGGAAGTTCCATCCTTGAACTACCTCGACCAAGTCACCTTCCCCAATGATAATTAGCATTAAGGGGATCGAGTCGAGCTCATGACTCGGTAATCAAAAACAAGGTGCCTTGTGGGGGAGTCCCATGCTTATCCTATGAATATATTATCGCTTTCTAATGTAGTAACGTGTGGGGATTTGTGCCCTTCCAACCTTTGTTCCGTGGTTGTTTGTGAATTGTGGACTTTAGATGATCATGATCTTCATGATTGGAGCCTCTCGTGTTCGTTCTATGGGAGCACTCGATCGTTTGCTTTGAAGACTTTCTCAATATCCATGATATATCCTTTGATGTTCTAACCTTAGGTTTTTAGCACACTTCATAAACGGCTTTAAATTTAATGGTTACACCCTTTCCATGATAGATTAGGCATTCGACTACGTCTCTAGTATGGGGGTGTTTGCACTCCGGACTCGAAACATTGAGGACAATGTTTAACTTTAGTATGGGGGGGGGGGGTGAATAGATACTTGCCTTGCCAAACCTTTACGCTTTCCAAAGTTTATCTTTTTGTTTATCGTTTTGTTGCAAAATAAGGCTAAAAATGGCCAAATTTAAAAATTTTTCTCATGTTTTATAAGTGTTTGAAGACACGAATGTAGGTTTTACGATGGCGAGAATAAGAGTAATTTTTGACTCGACCATGCGTGTTGAGCACTTAGCTTTGATTCCTTAACTACACATTAGGCTAAGTCTCTTAAATGAGGACGAGAAATGATAGGCTTAATTATAAGTTACTATGCTAAACGTAGAGTACTCGTATTCTTTCAAAAACTCATGTGTTCTTGTTGTTTGCTTATTCTCCCTTCGCATGTAAATATTTTTTGCTTAATAAATATTGACTTAGCGGCTTAGTTGGGATTGTTGGGTTTCTAGTCTTTTCTAGTAGCTTCCGTGTAATTAAATTGGGAAGACATTAAGGTATCGCCAGCGTCACGGTTTTGAAGTATTGGCACCCGAATAATCAAAAGCTTCACCCAATAATAAGATTTCAAGTGCTCACCTAAATCAAGCACACAATTTGAAGCCCCACAAGGCCGAAAAATCTTTGCAAAATTGAAAGTGAATCAAGCCTTAATCTTTGAAGCTTTAAAGATCCAAAATTCGCCTTAGCGTGAGGATATACGTCTTTGGCAAATAAAACTACCGATGAGGTGGACAATAAAAGGCAAGGCAAGACCGAAGTCATAATAAAAACTTCATGGTGAAGTTGAATAAAAGATGGAGGTAAACCAAAGATAATAAGGCCCTTTCGTTAGGGGGCGTATAAAAGTCTTGGTAATAAGTCTCATGTTCAAAACCGTTATAAAACCGTGTTTATCGATTCTTCTTGTTGACTTAATTTTTTTGACATCGTTGTCTATTGGGAGGGGTTATTGATTTGATGGTCTTGGTTACACCGTTAGGACTCTATTTTTAGACCTAAATCTCTATTATCGCATAATTCAAACAATGTATCCTCGTGAAACATTCAAGACAATATAAAATATAAGAGATACAACTTAGGAATAATGAGAGGATAAGTACGTGATTAGGGCATATGAGTAGTGTTAGCATTACTAACTTATAATGACAATGATCTCGTTACACGCTTGGCATGGAATTGGAGTGAAAATCGAGGACGATGAAATTATTTCTAACGAAGCATTCACGTGTTCTTATTCTATGAACCTAAACGTCCCATTTTGCGATGAAAATCATACATTACGTCTAAAACACAGGTAGTAGTAGCAATAGTAGTAGTGTAGCTAGTTTATCATTCAATAAATTAAAAAAAATGAACTTTGGAGGTGCTACGATACTTTATTCTAGCATTGCGTGAGGGCACGGCAATGGTTTAGTATGGGGGAGTGATGAGGCTACTCCTATTGTACTCAGAACACCAACATAGTCTCATCGTCCAAAAAGGGCTTAAAATGCATTAAATATCATCAAAATACCCATATATATGCTTGTGTTTGTTGCTTGTGTATTTAGGTACGGATATTGAGAAAATGACAAAAGATCACAAGAATCATGCAAAAACGAACACGGGAAACGAAGCCGCACAATGAACCAAGCCCTAGTATTGATTTTCCCAAGAGAAACCCTTGAAGATTTAAAGAATTATGAAGAAGGGTCCTCCAATATGGAAGAATTGACACTTTATACCCTTGTATCTTCATAATTACAAGTTTAGTCCCTAAAGTTTGTCAAAATTACAAAAAGGACCCTGAACTTTGAAGATTTGGCAAAAATGGTCCCTCAATCATTATGACTTGGCAATTTCAACCCTCCAAAATATCAAATATGCAAGTCAAGACCATTACCATTGAAGAAAATTCCAAATCAGTTTCCTCAAGAATCACAAAATGGCAAGAATTACCCCTGAATTCACTTTGCAAAATGTTTTGGGGCAAAAGTATGAAAAATGAAAAGTTGACAAAGAAGGAAATGGGCGTTGATAGAGTTTAGAAGTGAAAAGACAAGAAGAAAAGAAGTGAGGGGTTTAATCTGGCCAACATACATACTTACCTTAACCACTACCATCCTGCCACGTGTCCTACTTTCTCCTTTCCACCAATGGGAGCCCTCCCTGCTTCCACCTCATCTCCCACTCACACCAGACATAACAAACCTTAATTAATTTTTTAATTAAGGCGCTAAACACCACAATTTAAACCCAAAACGGATTAAAACCAAGTTCATCATGTTCATAAACCAAATTAGGCATTTACTAATTACCAACAATTAGACCCCCATATTGTGCAGATTTATGATTAAGGGTCTTGTTAACACATCCCAAACCTTTAACATGACACCCCACCAACCCACATGCTACATGGGACCTCCCCTGCTACAAGCTCATGCATACTACCAAAATGAAGACAGTCATCCAACATCCCACATTGTGGCTTACTTTCTAAGCTTCATACAAACCCTTTGATCACATTTTCACATGCCAACTCATGCAAACGTCCAAGGAAACATCACATGAGTCCAAGGTTTTCAAATTCTACAAGGGCATATTTGGAAGATCAAGCACTTAGGGTTTACGTTTTTATTCAGTAACTTAGTCTCATTGTAGCCTATATAAAGGCATAGGGCTGCAACATTTACAATTGCTTTTGGTTTTTCCTTGTTCAAACACTTGTAAATCCTCTTTTCAGTTTAATGAAATTGTGTTAAGTCTGTTGAAGAAAGACCAAGTGCCATCTTATTTTATGCTTGTTTATGTTATTTGTTCACTGAATTTGAATCTCAAAACCTTTTTTTAAGGAGAGTGCAAAAGTTTGCATTTTTCCTTCAAGCTTGATATTTTGCTAAGTTCTTGTTCAAACCTTGGAATTCTTGGGTTATAGGGTTGATCATAGCATCCTAATTGTGATATTAAGGTGTGGTGAGGCTTATAACTTGGGGATGATCAAGTGTGGGGTAACAAGGTTGCATCAATCAAGGCTTTTTAAGTTTTTGTTTTGATAATTGTGCCTCTAACCTTGTTGAATCTTAGCAGGGTTGTTATTGGAAGCTTGTACTTGTTCTTGCTAGTACATAAGCTCATAAATTCGTGGGTGTGGATGTACATCCATGAGGTTTGCATACTTAATCCTAAAATCTGCTTAAATCTTGATTTTTGGTGATATTTGTATGTGACTTGTGTTCTTGTGAACTTTGTGGCTTAAAACTGCTTGAATATGCTTATCTTAGCTGTTCTTGTGTTAATTTGGGCTAGGGTGGTCTTAAATCTCACTTTTGATTTGAAAAACTTGTTTTTGAAAAGTTAAAGGGGTGTTTAGGATTACCTGTTTTGAATCATAATTGGTTGTTGTGTTGTTAGAAGGTGTTGTTTGTGTTTGTTATCTATCATACACTTGTTTGAGAGTATTTTACTGCAAGTTATGGGACCTAAACCACCAAATCAAACAATATGCTATAACTTGTTGATTATAACTATTTTTGACCTAAGAATTTTGGAAAACCTATAGTTTATGCATGCTTAGGGTTAAAAGATGTTAAAACATCATTATTATAACTTGTTTGATAGATCTTGAGGTTTGAATCTGGCTTATTGGTCAAATACATCAGCAAAGTGTAAAACTGCATGCGTTAGTGTTCATCAGTAACATTCATAAGCTTGAATCTTGATTTAGGCTTAAAGCCATTGCATGAAAACTATTTAGACTTGTTTATTTGAGTTTATAATAGCTTGTGTATGCATTTGGTTGAATTTGGTTGGCTGATTATTGCTAAAACTGCTTATAAGTGCTCAACTGCTTATTGTTTCATGTCTGTGCTAGATCTGGTGCTTTATTGATTAAACTGTATCAATTGGGTGATTGTCGTTGTGATCTTTTGATTGTTACTGACTCCTTTTGATCCAAAGATCATTTGGGTGCCTTTGTGTAATCTGAATCTAAAAAAAGTTCACTAAAGACAAAAAGTCAAACAAGTCAAGCAGAGGAAAAAGTTTCCACTGCTCAACACCCAAAACTAGCCCCTGCTAGTGTTAATTTGAACTCAGCTTATCAATAAGCTATTTTAGCTTATTCAGAACTGCAACTTATTTTTTGTGATAGATCTTCATTATTTGACCCATTTGATTAGACTAGAGCTTATTGGACTTTGACTTTGACTTTTTGCTAGACTACCAACTTATTTGACTTTTACATAAGTGCTAATTTGCTTTTTCCAGCTTATTGAGTCAACTTATTTGAAAACTCTTTGTTGATTTTGATTAATTAAGTCATTTAAAAGCTTTAGAAACTTGAATCAGCTCTTGGGGTGGCCTAGAACTCAAAAACGACTATTTTGTCGTTTTTTGTAGATTGCTTATTGCATTTTCAGGCTTATTCCTTGGGCTTATTTCAAATATATTTTTGCAGAAGTCTTATTTAGGACAAAAGAAGCTTGTGTGTCTAATTTGAGCTTATGGCATTGGCTTATAGCTTAATGGGCCAAAAAGCCCATTAAGAATAAGTTGTTTGGTATAAGCTAGCTTATTTCACACTTTCAGCTTTTGGGCCTTTGGAAAAAGTTGTTTAAAATCAAATTTTGAGTCAAGTAGCTCTTTTTGGGCTTATTTTGGACACTTTTTATATTGGGCTTAAATTTGGCCCAATAGTGATCTGTTTTGGGTTTAGCCCATTTTCTAGGCCCATTAAGGGTATTTAGGTAATTTCACTTTCATTTCTTTATTATTTAGGTTAAATTAAGCTAGTTTGCAACTTTTTAGAATTTTTTATGAATTATGGATTTTTAATAATATTTTAATATTATTTTATTGTTAAAAATTAAAAGTATGATTTTCTAAGTTTTTGTATTTTTCCTAGATTGTAGACACTTAATTAGGAAGTTTGCAACTTTCCAAATATTTTTAGAGTCTTTTAGTTATTTTCTAGAATTAATTTAAGTTTTATTAGTTTTTAATAGTTTTTAATTGTTTAAAAATAGTTTTTATGGGTTTTAAAATTTTGAAAAATACTTTTTAGCTTAATTAGGGTATTTTTGAGGTTTACAAACTTTAAGATCTTGGTTGGGACTTTCTAATAGTTAATATTAATTTTTAGGGCTTTAATTAGCATTAAAAAGTCATTATTTAATTAATTAAAAGGTTTTGGCAAGTTTGGATTTTTTGTAAACTCTTGGAATATTTCTATGGATTTTTAGTGATTTTTAGGAATTTTTAGGGTAAAATTTTATTTTTAGTGCTTTTTACGGTTTTACGTGTTTACCTTTTTCGTCTTAGTTTAATACGACATCGTAATCGTCATTCTCTTCTTATCCCTTTTCTAATTTTCTTTCTCACCAATATAATCACAAAGATAATCATTTCATCACACACACACTAAGCCTCCTTGAGAACGATCCCCATTTTGGGTCATTTGTACACGGTTTTCCTAAATCGTCGTACTTGATACTTGCCACTTTTGCTCTCTTTTCCTAAAGAGTAGTAAAAACTACTACATCAATAGTTTTTAATTTTTCAAGATTAATTTTTGAAGGCATGACTAGGAATTTGGAAGGAACTAAGAAGTTTTAATGTATCCTAGATTCATTCAGACTTTAGTTACTGACCAAATCCCTAACCTACAAGAGTTAACTAATACATGGGATGTTCCTACCTTCACAAAGAGAACGTTCTCTTTCTTAACCAAACAAGGCAATGCCTTTACAGAAACTGTTACACCATTATTTGCTCATATGTTAGCCCAACCTGCCAACGAAGAAGGTGAGGAACCTAGCAATGCTAGTGCTTCTCAGCAAACTCTTCTAACCAGAGTTCCCATTCCTTAGAAGATTCTCAATCTTCTTCTCACAATATTGGTGTTCAACCAAATACTAATGAGATGATCCATACACCTGTTGCTTCCATTGTTGCTAGTGGTTCACCACAAGCACAGGCATCAGAGGTGGTGGATGTTGCAAATTTAACTACTTTGTGTACTAGTTTGTCCCAACAGTTAAAGGTGTTGCAAAAGGGAAAACTTGTTCAAGACAAGAAAATTGCTGAATTAGAGGCCAACCTAATCAAGTTGATGAATAAAGTATCACCTTGATGAGGAAGAATAGGTCTATTCAGAAAGATGCACTTAAAAACCAAAGGTTTAGAAACCACAAGAAAAAGCAACTGAATGCAACCAAACAGGGGAGGAATTATGATGCATAAATACCTTCTTATGATAATCAAACCAGGGTCTCTAGAAATGACATCAATTTTGAATTGAATGATGATGTCATTGGGGATTATGAAGATGGAACTGGTTTAGAGACTGGTGTGGATGAACCTACAAACATGGAGTTTCAACATGAAGAGCTACAACCTACTCACGAGGAACCATAAATTGAAGAAATGGTGGTAACTCAGCCAGAACCACAACCTCAATCACCACAACTTTAAGTGAATTAGAGTAATTTCTATGTGAAGCTGGAGGAGATTAATGTTCAATTTCCTATATCTTGAACTCCACCACCACAAAGACAATTCTGGTTTCACAAGAAACAGTCTTTGCAAGTACTGTCAAGATCAAGAGTGAGCAATGGATCAGACAAGACTGAAGAGGTACAAGTTGAAAGGATAGTTTCAGTGGTAGAAAGGGTATCTGGATATACACAAGTGATTGAAGAAACAAGTGTGTATAATGCTGGTGAAGTCAACATTGTTGAAGATCCAAGTACTGCTAGGCCATTTAAGCTAACTGCAAGTACTGCTGACATTATTGAAGACCCAAGTACTGCTAAGCCAACTAAGCCGACTACAAGTACTGCTGGTGATCATCCTTCACTAGAAATTCAAACTCCTTTTGGAGAGTATGAGACTTTAGCCCAAATACTGCTTGACTTAAGAGAAAAGAATTCAGCTGAGAAAGCAAAACAAGCAGAGGTAAAGAAGAAGACACAACAAGAAGTTCTTGCCAAAAAGGATCAAACTAAAGGTAAGAAAGTTCAAGCTTCACACCCCACTAAAGGTATAATTATTCAACAGCAAGCTGATGAGGAAAGAGCTTCCAAGCTGAAGAAGATAATACCTAAGATTAATCCAAAGGATAAGGGGAAGAAGCAAATACAATTAGAATCTGAAAATGAAAGTGATTCAGATGAAGATATCTGCAAAGTCATGTATAGATTTAATCAACTAGACCATGATGAGGAATATGCTCTCAGAGTGCAAGCTCAAATTCGTGAAGAAGACTTGCAAGAGGAACTTGAAGCAAAGCATCATTTGCTAGAAGCTATGAGAATACAACAAGAATGGAATATACAAGAGTATGATAGGATTCAAGCTGAAATACATGCAAGTGAGCTTCTTGCAGACTCATTGTTAGCTGAAGAAAGATATGCTTATGATGAAGAAGAGAAATCAAAATTGATTGATGATCTGGTAAGGGAGCAACAAAGATTCTTTGCTGAAAAGAGAAGAAGAGAAAAGATTAAAACTCCAACTACCATGCAGATTAGGAATCAAATGATGACATTTCTGAAGAAAGTTAAGCATTTCACTCATACTCAGCTGGTCAAGAAGAATTTTGAAGAAATCAGGACTTCGTATAAACAACATAAAATAGCTGAATTGATTTTTGTTGAGATTGGATCTGAAGCAGTCAGGATAGATGTTGAACAAGCTAGAAGACATCTGCAACAACAAATGCAATTTTGATGTGCTCCTAGAATTGAGCCAAGTACTGCTGAAACATCTCCACCTATCAATAACACATATGTGAGGAAGAATAGAAAGGAGAAGGTATGTTCAAAAGAGGAAGAGACTTCTCAAAGAATGAATAAAGGAGATAAAACTCAAGATGTTGACAAGACTGAAAATGTACAAGCAGTACATACACTGTCAACTATACATACTGAAGAAACGGTACATGCCAACTTGGAAGAAGGTTCAATGGTGTTGGGAATAAATTATAGCCAATCTAATTGAGCGCTGACAAGAGTAAAACAAGCGCTGACAGCTCAAGCGTTGACAAGATAAAGTCAAGCGTTGACACATTGAAGACAAACACTGATGAGAAGATATACTCTACGCGTTTATTGTATTCTAGATTACTTCTAGTAAAGATAGGAACAACAATGTATTTTCTATATTTATCTTTACCTAGAATAGCTGATACGTAGATTATTGTACAAGGCTTCTTATGTCTATAAAAGAAGACCTTTAGGTTAATGTTTCAAGTAAGTTTTCATTCGTAAACTACTTTCATTGTAAGCAAGTTTGATATTATTAATCAAAGTGAAAGTTTGTTTATATCATTGTGTGTGTTCTTGTTTAAGTGTTAAATTCCGCATAACACTTAGATTATCATAAGCATATACAAAGGTTTCTCTAAGTGTATTACTTGATCTAATCTCATATACATAAAGCTAAATCGATCTAAGTTTGGGATCAACAAGTGGTATCAGAGCTTGTTGAGGAACTTTTGATCTTAAAGAACACAAGAACCCTAAATATCACCAAAACCCTAATTTTCTCAAAAACCCTAACAACATCATGTCAGAAGCAATAACCTCCTCCTCCTCATCCTTACCAAACATCAAGATTCCCATGCTTGATGCAACCAACTTTGATTTGTGGAAATTCAACTTTGAGCAATATCTGGGGATCTATGACTACACACTCTGGGAGATCATTGAATATGGAAACACATTCGATAAAGCCCAAAAGATTGCTGATGCTATTGCTCAAAGATCAGCTGTTGCTGGATGTTCTGAAGAAGATAAGAAAGAAAAACCTGGAGATGGTAGAGCTATGTCTGCTGATGACATAGCAAAGAAAAGGGTAGATATGAAAGCCCTAAATATTCTGAAAGTCTCTTTGGGACAGGAGAACCAGCATAAATATAGAGGCTATGAATCTGCTAAAAAACTTTGGGAAGCTCTTGAAGTTGCATATGGTGGCAATGCAGATACTAAGGAAGAGAAGAAAAAGCAACTCATGCATGATTATGCTGTCTTCAAGGCTCAAACCAATGAGAAACTAAGTAGTGTGAGAAGCATGTTGCTTGACATTACAAGCAAGTTGTCCTTCATGGGGACACAACTTGGTGATGTTGACATTAATGCTACCTTTCTTAAAAGTCTTGGTGAGACATGGAAAATTGAGGCAAGATCTATTCTTGCCAATAATACTTACAAGAGTTCGACGTTTGATGACATCTACAACAAACTGAGGTTGTTGGAAGATGAAACTCTTTTAGAGCATGGAAGCAAGTCTACCAACAGTAACATGGCCTTTTTCTCTCATAGTGAAGGTCAATTCAATCAGAAGGACTCTTTCATGCATCCAGTTACTGGATCATCATGTGTCAACGCTGGAACAAGTCCTGTCAACGTCTCCTTTTCGGACGCTGACACATTCAAAAGTGACTCCCCAAGAGTTAAACCTGCTGGTTTAGATTTGGATACTGTATGTGCTTATATTGCTTCTTTGCCCAATGGTTCAGTGATTACATATGAGGACCTTGAGCAGATAAGTGATGAGCACTTGGAAGAGATGGACATTAAGTAGAACATGGCTCTTGCTAGTATAAGAGCAAATAGGTGGAACATAAGGTTTAAGAAGAAAATGACCTTCAATGCAAAAGACACAGCTGGATTCAATAAATCCAAAGTTGAATGCTACAACTGCCATCGTATGGGACACTTCATGAGGGAATGCATGTCTCCTAGAAGATATGATGCTGGTAAACCCTCAAGTCAGGTGGTTAAAGCTCAGGATTCCAAAGCCATGGTTGCCGTTCAAGGAATTGATGGCATGGGATGGGATTGGAGCTATCTGGCTAAGAATGTTGAAGAGGATAAAGCTTTGGTTGCTGAGGTTGAAGAAGTAGAGCATGTTGAATATGCTCTCATGGCACACTCCTCATCTTCATCTGATAATGAGGTATACAATGATGCTTTTTGTAGTAAAGGTTGTAGGTTAAACACTGAGAAACTTAACAAAGAGGTGTTAAGATTATTGAGTGATGTGAGTACTGAAAAGTGCAAACTGTCTAATTACCATGTATCTCTCACTCAAACTGAGAAAACCATTTCTAAATACAAGAAAATGGAATTTGACTTAAAAGATAAAATAAATATCTTAAAACAAGAGTTAGATGCTAGTATGGATATTAGAAACATAATGGGTGGCTTGCTATATGAAAGTCCCAATGAGTCAACTCCCATTAAGGTTACAAACCCAGTCACTGGTAAAGCTGTTGACCTAGGCTCAAACACTGATAGAAAACCTAGGATTAAATATGCAGAGATGTATAGGAATACTAGGTCACCCAAGAGCCAAGTTAGCAATAATGGAACAAGCTACTTCTCTTCTAGACCTAAGGTTGTGTCTAGAAAAGCTTGTTACACTTGTGGTAGCTTGTCACACTTGGCATACAAGTGTGTCAACGCTCCCAAAGCCAGCGCTGTCAGGAACAATTTCAGCGCTGACAGAAACAAAGTCAACGTTGTTAGAAAGTCAAACGTTGTCAAACCCAACCTTGTGTGCAGCAAAGTCCACAAGTGATTAGACATGCCCCATTCTTCACTAGAGGGTCTAACACTCATGGACAAAGACCATTTCAAAAGACAAACACCTGGTCAAATAGGCAATGGGTTTCTATAGCAAACCCTAGATTCAACGCTGACAAGGGTAATCTCAGCGTTGACAAGGCAAATTCCAACGCTGACAGAAACGTGACCAGACCTAAATATTTGCAACCACAGGGTAAGGAGTCTAAAGCTTCTTCAAGCTTAACATGGAGACCCAAGAAAGATCAAAACCCTAATGATAATGGAATTTCAATGACATGCAACAGATTTAATTACATTTCAAAGGTCATTACAAAGCCTATTGGGGTTAACTGGGTATTTCATCCTTAGAAGGATGAGAATGGGGTTGTTATGAGAACTAAGTCTGTTCTTATTAAACAACTAGATGAATCCAAGTCTTTTAAGACTTGGGTTCCCAAAGGAAACTAATTTGTTTTCTTTATGTGCAGGGTATTCAAAGACAGGTCAATGATTATGGATATTGGGATAGTGGATGCTCAATGCACATGACAGGGAAGGAAGACTACTTGACCAACTTCACTCCCATTAAGGATGGTGATAAGGTATACTTTGGAGGCGGATATGGTACTATCACAGGCAAAGGAACCCTTCTCACCAAGAATTTGCGTTTTGAGAACGTCTTTCTGGTAAAAGAACTTGATTACAACCTTTTTAGTGTATCACAAGTTTGTGATAACAAAAATAAAGTTCTGTTTACTCATACTGAGTGTTTGGTGTTAAGCAAGGATTATAAGATCCCTGATGAGAAATATATTGAGTATAGAACACCTAGGCATTAAGACATATATAATATAAATCTGAATGGGATTAAAATGAATAATAATATGTCTTGTTTTTATGCTAAAGCCTTAGTAGATGAGAGTAATTTGTGGCACAGGAGATTAGGGCACATAAATTTTAAAAATATAAATAGGCTTGTGAGACTTGGTTTGGTTGATGGTTCGCCTGAGAAGGCCTTCCACAATGACCACTCTTGTGTTGCATGTCTTAAAGGCAAGCGGCACAAGGTCTCATTCAAGTCTAAACAGGTGCATACTAGTTCTAGACCTCTTCATATGCTACACATGGACCTCTTTGGTCCAACCAATATTGTAACACCCCCAAATTTATACAACTCAATTCAGCGGAAACTAGTTGGTGTTACGGGATAGCACATTACTCACATCATAGACAACGCTTAAAAATCGCGTCGTTCAATAATAAAGAATTTCCATTCGTAAATATCAAAGTTACATAGGTCCCAAGTCATTATATTTCATACAAAGTTTTACAAAGTATTTTGAATGGAAAATATTGTTTAAGTGCGGGCCATAATTCTTGTCGTCTTCCCGAGAATTACCTTCAAGTACCTGAGATAAAACATGTTAAAAGAAAAGGTCAGCGATAACGCCGAGTGAATTCATAGAGTTTAATAAAATCCATCAATATAATATCAGTATAAAATTATTACTGAAAATCATTTTGTACAAATCATTTTAATAGGCCATAAAATAGCCAAAGTCATTTTATACAAATCTTCATCAAAATCATAATATAGGCGTTTGCCTTAAAAGTCATTATACGAGCCAATGTCGTAAAAACATCATACAATACGTCTTATGACGTTGTATAAAAATAAAAACCGTTATATGAATATGGTTATGAAAACCAAAATACAAACATAATATCAATAGTATGACCCCGTATTGCTAGTCAGGCAATACTTCATAATTCGGTGCGTCTATTAGTATTTCGTTAATTTGGATTATTATAAGCCGCATGACATTGTTACCTTACTAAACCAACAACGGGTAGCTAACCCGATACTCAATTTGCCCATCTAAAGTAGCGTGTCGTCACAAAGGTCACGCTATGGAAATCTTCTCATACATAAATTCGCTTACCAATCAATGTGGCATGACGGGGATCAACCGTCAAGGCGCGAACTGGGGTGATCGTCCCCAAATAGTACTATTAAATGCATAAGCGTCTACCAAATCCCGGTAGTTCACAATTCATGCTAATGGGACTTTTAGTTACATAACCTAACTTTAATAATCCATTTAATTTCATCTATCGGGTCCTTTAATCATTTATCGGGTCATACAATCGGGTCATTCAATCATTCGGGTCCAAAATCAATAAACAAACAATCGGGACAAATGGTGTCCTATTTTATAAAAACTAACATGTTATCTCCCTCGCGGGTTTATAAATCATTTATAAAAACATTTAAAAGAGTGCGAGGCTATGAACTCACGTTGATATGGGAAGGCGGGTTATCGGCAATTCGGTCGTACGGTACGTGCTTCAATCACGGAAACCTATATAAATAATAATCGGTCTTAGACTTTGTCCAATGACTTTTATCAAAATAACAATATACATATGATGATTGTGTACATATGATGATGATCAAGTGGGTTCATACATCCTTGTTTACTCATTTTAGTGTTTACGTTTTGGTAACGTTTTACTAGTTTGCTAGCTTTAACTATTTACACGTTTTAAGTTCAATAAGCCTTTTATAAGTTCTTTAACTTGTTTTAATCCCTTTTATACCTATATTATCAGTATATATATACTTTCCATGTTGGGCGCAAATGGGTTAAGCCCAATAAGTTCTTTTTAAAAGTATTTATCTTATTTAGTCCAATTATTAGTCCAATATGTTTAGTTAGCTCGTTAATGTCCGTATTTCTTATAGTTCGGGTTTTATCGGTTTTTACTTGTATTAGTTACTTATACATCAGTATATGACTTTTACAAACTTTACATTAGACGGGTTTGGTCGTCTAAGTTTTATTTGGCGAAAAACGTTAATTTTACGGCGATAGCCGAAAAAGTCGTAAAAATCAAGTTTATAGTTTTTATTACTTATAAATATTATTCCACTACCTGTTATATAATTTATCCATTTAATTAACCTTATATATATTTATATAAATAAGTTTTATAAGTTAGTGGGTTTTTATTTTTACATTTTATACATTAAAATGTGAGTGCTTATATAATAATAATAAACATTAATTCTTAAAAATCTGATTTTTATCTTCATGTTCACCATTTTTGCCATATCTAGAGTTCTATAATGAATTAGAAGCTCATTTTTGGGTGACATGTTCTTAATATTATGTGCTACATTTAACTTCGATATAGCTACTCCTCATTTTAAGTTTATCATGCCTTAACAGTCCCTACAAAACTGATTATTCAGATTAGACCACCTAACTTGTTTTGATCATATCTCACTCATTATTTTGATTGCATTGCATGGCCAACTCTCACATGTGTATAACATCTTGTACTTACTGTAAATGGATCATACCATGCAATTTTATCAGTTCATGTTTTAGTTATATACTATTTTTATACAGCCAACTAATTAATCAAGATTTTAGCCTCATTTCTTATAGTTATCAACATTTTTAAGCATATCTATCAACACTTGATCCCCACACAACATTTTTATCATCATATATACATTATATACATATACAAAATGAAAGAAAATACATTTGTTCTTTACAAAATAACAAGAGAAAAATGGAGAGGATGATCTTCTTTACCAACCAAGTGTTTTCCTTGTTTTTGGAAGATAAGAACTTGATGAATACACCAAGTAACTCCAAGACCATCAAATATCAAGAACATATGTTGGAAAATCAGCCCTAGGACACAAGCAAATCACCTCCAATGATGTTAATATGGCCACCAAATGATCAAGGCTTCAAGATAACTCCTTAATAGAGCTAGTAAACATGTGTTTCGCGGCAGTCAATAATCAGATCCTAATTTCAACAATCATTTCAGATCTCGCTGGTCGGGTATTCTGCAAGGTTGGGTTCGCCATCATGGGAAACCTTAAACCTAAAAGACATGTCCAACACATAATGGGTGTATGTCGGATGTCTTCATCTCAACTCCTGCTTACAGATGCTCTAATATTTAGATCCTAACAAGATTCGATCTCGATCCTAATACGATGATTATCAAGGATAATCTCTCCAAAGGAAAACGATTATACGGTTCATTACCAAAGATCAATCATTTAAACATAAAATAGCGCTTATAGTATTTTGTATCGTTACTTTACCTCGTCCCTTCGATTTGGGGTGGTAAACAGTACTCTCATCAAGGTTCGTTCTCAATGATTTCTGAGCAAATCTCTAGAAATTCGATGCGAAGCGAGGATCTTGATATATAGATGATCGATACAGGCACACTATGTTTACATAACTCTTTTGTATTTATCATTAACGGGAATGATATTAGCAGATTTGGTCAGTCTGTCGACGATGACCCAAATCGAATCAAATTCAGATGATGACCTTTGCAGTAGCTAGACGTTTACTAATGTGTGAGGCGATGCCTGCCTTCATAATTTGTCATTAGTAAATCTTTTTCAGACAAAGATACTTTTAGTCAAAAATGACATACATATAATACTTATACTTACAAGACTTCCAGTATAACTATATCTCACAATCTCCATATTTAGACAACCACAAGTGGCCTTTAAAACATTTAACGCTATCGGCTTCTTAACTCTAATGGTTCACACTAGCCGTGAAACCTTTCACTATTTATATTATCCTTTTTACAAACATTGTTTATATTTAAATTGTTCGGCAATTTATTTTGTACCTTCACTATTAAGAAATATATCCTAATTGATTCTTTATCCTTTCCTATATAATGTGTTAGTAATTACGTTCACTTTCCTGATGAAATAATTATCATAACCGTATTTATTCAAAAATCATTTCTTCACATTTTCTGAGTTTTAGTTTCTTCTCAACTATCATTTTTATCCATTTTACTCACTCCGACGTCTAAAGCGTCGATAATTATTACATGTAAATTAACAATAATTATTTAATTTTTATGAAACGTAAACGTAAAAATTTTAAATTTCTTAGTTCGACCAATTATATAAAGATATTCAAAATATTTTGAATTTAATTAACAAGATTTTTGTTGATTTATCGAAAATAATTAAAATAATTAGTAAGATCCGTAAATGTTCGAAAAATCTTTGTTTATGCTTTGGTCAAAATTTTCTTAGTTGAAAAGCAAAAATTGTCGTTTCAAATTTCAAGTAATAAGTTATATAGTTTCCTCAATTCTTCTTGTGTTGTCTTAAGATATGCAAAAACATTTACCCCTAAACAAGAGTTTAGTTAAATGTTTTGTGTACAAGAGAATAATCCCTTTAAAATCCTTTGTTAAAACATTTGTCAAAATATATTTGCACTTTCTTTTTGGTAAAGCCAAAAGTCTTAAAAGGGCGTTTAATTTTTGAAGAGTCAATATAAATTCCATTATCTATTAATCATATAGTCAAATAATGTAAAGGTTTAAGTCCTAAATCACATGTTAAATATTTAAGATACAGGTTTTCACTGTTCGGCCAATTCAGGGCAATCTATAAATAATTATTAACTCATTCTTATTCTTGTAAACAAACAAATGGTCACTAATGATCACAAGCATGAATTTATCAAATTACAGCCTACACACGTGATTCATCAAATTTATGAATGCTACATGTGCATTGGTCAATCCCAACGACATCACGTGAAACTCATAACGTTCATTACAAGTACCGGATGTAGTGATTGGAATAGATAATCCTTTTCGCAGATGCGAAGTTGATGATAACTATGCTGAGGATCAAAAACCTTGTAAATGATCGAACAAATCTTCCATTTCGAGTTATGGATATCGTTTTCGATTGTCAATTTACTCAGTTCACAGTAATTTATAAATATAAGGAATGATAACACCATAGCTCTTCATGATGACAGGCTTGGTAGAATAAAATCTTTCTTCGACAACTCTCTCAGTTGTACGGTAATTCCTTTAATTCAGATGGTGCTGACGTACAGTGCACAAGCCACAAGTGCAGCACCGAGAATATAATCAAATACCAAATTCTACTTGCCTTAATGGCAAAAGTCTAGGTAATTTACTAATAAATACCTCCTAAAGTTTCAGATAACATAAACATCTTTTTAATACATTCATATTAGGTTCTTTCTAGATTATAATATCTATGACTAATTCACAATCATTCACGGTATAATTTTAAGTCATCCATCAAGGATTATTTAGATCACTTTTGATAATCAACATCTTATCTTTTATGGAATTCTACTCGAGTTCCCATCAATTAAGACAATGTCGTCATGTCATAATCAATCAATCTATTCCACTGGTACTATCAACTTTCCAGTTTTATTACCGTCGATAAGATGTGAACTTCTCAAAAGACTAATAATAATTCATAATCCTTCACAAATTCAGGGATATATGGAGACCTAACTATCCATAAAAGAGTAAGGCTAACGCATAATCTATGCGAGAGAATTTCAAATCAGATACAGACGAAAACATTTAATGAATATGAATATATTCCATGTTTTCATAATTTGAATACGCATTCGAAAGCTCCTCGGATCGTTACCCAAGTCATTCAAATGAAATCAAATCATAAGAAATGATAGGAACGTCGATACATCCAGTCGGGTATCAACACTCGGTAATCAGATACTTTTCCTAAGAATCTCACTACGAGAGAATTGGACAAGAAAGAATTGTCAATTGTCAAATAAGACAATTTCCATAGATGAGTAAATTCGACTCAGAAAAATAGATGGCACGGGCACATATGTAGATGTCTCTAACATTATGTCCTTATTTTATTTTTATTTTTTTACTTATTGCAGATCTCATAAAATTTTACTTTCACAATCTTCAAAGAAAATGTAGTGTTTATTCATTAGTTTTATTGTGACTACTAATCAGCCTTGCATGGTCCATTCCAAATTGTATGTAGGCGCGCAACTATATACAATTTCAAGAATAACGATGCAATACTCAGTTCGTCAAAATTTTATCATCATGTTTATGATAAAAACATTTTCATGCTTGATTCTTAAATAAGAATCAAGAATAAATTTACGAAGATTTTCTTTGTTATGGAAACAATTAAGTTTTCCAAGGTGTTTTATAAACAACTTCATTTCGATAACAATCACTTATAAATCTCACTTTGAATAATCCTTATAGTGATGAAAATTAAATTTTCTCAAAGGATACCGTTTTAACTTTATAAAAACAATGTGTGATCTGCAAAAGAGTGATGAAGATTTGTTCACCAAGAATTAACTACGATATGATAGGAAATGAGCTTAGCCAATTAATCACGAGGTTCATGACCTCGATGGCACTCAACAAGAATAATCTACAACGTAACTCAATTTGAGGTGAGTACTTGTTCAATGGTTGCATCACTAATGCGAACATTAGGATGAAGCAATAAATGATAGATAACATCGATACATGTAGGATTTAGCAATCAAAGGTAGTCTTTTCATTAATCACAAATAAGTCAAAATTGTACCGTAACACATTACGCGTCACAATGTCATACAATTCTCAGAACTCATCCTACCAACTGATATCTCAGTTAAGTTAGGGATTATTAAAGATACCACCGTGAATACTAATCTACAAGAGTCATTAGGTGTCCCACCTGTCCTGGAAGATCCATCGGTCCCAATTCAGAAGAAGATTTCTTCAATTTATTTCTTGGACACTGGGCATCCTCGTTAGTGGACAATAGCCTAGGAACAGCCCTTAACACAAACTAACAATCATTTAAAACCTTATAATTCAATCACAGGGCTTAACGACTTATATTAACAATCTTATATTCCATACAGGTTAAATTTTACTTTATTCAAGTTTCAATCAACTTATACTCAATTTGATATCCTACCTCTTTTTCCAATAGTTTCATCTTTATTCTTAGGCCTTAAAAGGGCAATAAAAGCTCAATATGATCAATACTTAATTTCCAATCCTATAGCTCTTACAACAACAATTATCAAATGAGTCACTAGTATGAGATGGCTCATACATTCAATCAGACTTCTTGGAAAGGTATTAGTGGCATGAGGCTTTTGGGTAATGGTTCCAATGACAGCCTCAAGTGCAACATTCACCCTTTCGATTTCAATTTAAGAATTGGATAACAACGAATTAGATGACATCTTTCCAGGTGATAACGTTTTGTCAAACTCCACTCTATAAGGAAAGATCGTCATGACATCGATATCAGATTTAATCTCGCCAATCCTTTTTCAATATCACAATCAACTACTATCTACATTTCTACGAATATCAACCATTTGTTGGGATCATAAATATCCACAACTTGGTTTAGATCTAGGATAGCTAGAATTCCTACGAGAATAGCTTCGATTAATTTACTAGGGGAGTTAGGGTTTCTTGTGACAATCTACGTCGTATAAATACCTCGTATAAAAATCAAAATAATCATCAAACAATCATGTAATAAAATTACATCATATATATATAATCCAAGTTTTATATATATATTAAAATAACACTTCTCAGTCTTGGCCTTGTCGGTAACTCGGGAATTCTTCGGCACCGTTATAGTCAAAAGATTTTTAGACATTTTTAGAAAATGTTTATAGTTAAAAGATTTTGAAATGTTTTATTCAAAACCTTGGTTTTAAAAATCTTTCGTTCTCTATAACGAGAGCTCTGGTACCAAACTGTAACACCCCCAAATTTATACAACTCAATTCAGCGGAAGACTAGTTGGTGTTACGGGATAGCACATTACTCACATCATAGACAACGCTTAAAAATCGCGTCGTTTAATAATAAAGAATTTCCATTCGTAAATATCAAAGTTACATAGGTCCCAAGTCATTATATTTCATACAAAGTTTTACAAAGTATTTTGAATGGAAAATATTGTTTAAGTGCGAGCCATAATTCTTGTCGTCTTCCCGAGAATTACCTTCAAGTACCTGAGACAAAACATGTTAAAAGAAAAGGTCAGCGATAACGCCGAGTGAATTGATAGAGTTTAATAAAATCCATTAATATAATATCAGTATAAAATTATTACTGAAAATCATTTTGTACAAATCATTTTAATAGGCCATAAAATAGCCAAAGTCATTTTATACAAATCTTCATCAAAATCATAATATAGGTGTTTGCCTTAAAAATCATTATACGAGCCAATGTCGTAAAAACATCATACAATACGTCTTATGACGTTGTATAAAAATAAAAACCGTTATATGAATATGGTTATGAAAACCAAAATACGAACATAATATCAATAGTATGACCCCGTATTGCTAGTCAGGCAATACTTCGTAATTCGGTGCGTCTATTAGTATTTCGTTAATTTGGATTATTATAAGCCACATGACATTGTTACCTTACTAAACCAACAACGGGTAGCTAACCCGATACTCAATTTGCCCATCTAAAGTAGCGTGTCGTCACAAAGGTCACGCTATGGAAATCTTCTCATACATAAATTCGCTTACCAATCAATGTGGCACGACGGGGATCAACCGTCAATGCGCGAACTGGGGTAATCGTCCCCAAATAGTACTATTAAATGCATAAGCGTCTACCAAATCCCGGTAGTTCACAATTCATGCTAATGGGACTTTTAGTGACATAACCTAACTTTAATAATCCATTTAATTTCATCTATCGGGTCCTTTAATCATTTAGCGGGTCATACAATTGGGTCATTCAATCATGCGGGTCCAAAATCAATAAACAAACAATCGGGACAAATGGTGTCCTATTTTATAAAAACTAACATGTTATCTCCCTCGCGGGTTTATAAATCATTTATAAAAACATTTAAAAGAGTGCGAGGCTATGAACTCACGTTGATATGGGAAGGCGGGTTATCGGCAATTCGGTCGTACGGTACGTGCTTCAATCACGGAAACCTATATAAATAATAATCGGTCTTAGACTTTGTCCAATGACTTTTGTCAAAATAAAAATATACATATGATGATTTTGTACATATGATGATGATCAAGTGGGTTCATACATCCTTATTTACTCATTTTAGTGTTTACGTTTTGGTAACGTTTTACTAGTTTGCTAGCTTTAACTATTTACACGTTTTAAGTTCAATAAGCCTTTTATAAGTTCTTTAACTTGTTTTAATCCCTTTTATACCTATATTATCAGTATATATATACTTTCCAGGTTGGGCCCAAATGGGTTAAGCCCAATAAGTTCTTTTTACAAGTATTTATCTTATTTAGTCCATTTATTAGTCCAATATGTTTAGTTAGCTCGTTAATGTCCGTATTTCTTATAGTTCGGGTATTATCAGTTTTTACTTGTATTAGTTACTTATACATCAGTATATGACTTTTATAAACTTTACATTAGACGGGTTTGGTCGTCTAAGTTTTATTTGGTGAAAAACGTTAATTTTACGGCGATAGCCGAAAAAGTCGTAAAAATCAAGTTTATAGTTTTTATTACTTATAAATATTATTCCACTACCTTTTATATAATTTATCCATTTAATTAACCTTATATATATTTATATAAATAAGTTTTATAAGTTAGTGGGTTTTTATTTTTATATTTTATACATTAAAATGTGAGTGCTTATATAATAATAATAAACATTAATTCTTAAAAATCTGATTTTTATCTTCATGTTCACCATTGTTGCCATATCTAGAGTTCTATAATGAATTAGAAGCTCATTTTTGGGTGACATGTTCTTCATATTATGTGCTACATTTAACTTAGTTATAGCTACTGCTCATTTTAAGTTTATCATGCCTTAACAGTCCCTACGAAACTAGTTATTCAGATTAGACCACCTAACTTGTTTTGATCATATCTCACTCATTATTTTGATTCCATTGCATGGCCAACTCTCACATGTGTATAACATCTTGTACTTACTGTAAATAGATCATACCATGCAATTTTATCAGTTCATGTTTTAGTTATATACTGTTTTTATACAGCCAACTAATTAATCAAGATTTTAGCCTCATTTCTTATAGTTATCAACATTTTTAAGCATATCTATCAACACTTGATCCCCACACAACATTTTTATCATCATATATACATCATATAAATATACAAAATTAAAGAAAATACATTTGTTCTTTACAAAATAACAAGAGAAAAATGGAGAGGATGATCTTCTTTACCAACCAAGTGTTTTCCTTGTTTTTGGAAGATAAGAACTTGATGAATACAACAAGTAACTCCAAGACCATCAAATATCAAGAACATATGTTGGAAAATCAGCCCTAGGACACTAGCAAATCACCTCCAATGATGTTAATATGGCCACCAAATGATCAAGGCTTCAAGATAACTCCTTAACAGAGCTAGTAAACATGTGTTTCATGGCTAGAAAAGATCAAAAGGGATGTTTGTTGCTTTAGTTTGGACGACAAGGATGAGTGGTTTGAGAGAGTTTGGAGAGAATTTTCATGTAAGGGAAATGGTATAATGAAGTTGCTAGTGGTTTTGTGTTTAGTGGTAAAGGGAAGTAAGCTTAAAATGTAAGCTAAGCTTACACTTGGAGTAAGTTAGCTAACTTGATGCCACCTTAGTGTGTGGTGTCAAGTTGTGCCGTCCAATATAGATAGTGGGATGGGACAATGTATTTTGTCCCATCTCACTAGTTTACGGGTATTTCTCGATTCTAGTTTTCTCGATTTGCGTGCCCTCGGTTCGTTTTACGAAAAACGTTTTTACAAATTATGAATCAACGTCACAAAACGAATCCAATAAAAATTGTCTCATTAAAAACGGAGTTCAAAAACGTAAATACGTAATCCTAGGGTTTTCGGTTTAGTCGCAAAGGACGTTAAAATAAAATCGTAAGTCCTAATCTCTTCTCGTAAATTTGTGAGTTGATGAACCAACACAAATTTAAAATCCCAAAATAATATTAACGGATAAATTTATTTTCTGAAATGTCGGACTGTCACCAAAGACGGTGTATGTAAACGTAAGCACGTAACGTTGAATCCTCCGGTTTAGACGTAGTCGATGCTACTTCAAGACGTAAATCCAAATTTCTTCCCAAAATAAGTGATTCATAAAATAATATTTTCAAATAAATATTGAGAATAAAATATTGACCATAAATTGACGGATTGTCACAAATATAGAAAGTTTGAATGGTAACTCATATTGCTTTGTTATCACAGATGACTTTTCTAGGTTTACTTGGAAATTCTTTCTAGCTATGAAGAGTGACACAGCTGATATTCTAATTGATTTTATCACTCAGATTGAGAAGAGGTCTGGCAATGAAGTTAAAATGCTTAGGAGTGATAATGGTGTGGAATTTAGGAATAAGAAGCTAGATGATTTCTGTGCCAGGAAAGGAATTACTAGGCAATTTAGTATTGCTAGAACCCCACAGCAAAATGGGGTTGTTGAGAGGAAAATAGAACCCTAATTGAAGCAGCCAGAACAATGTTGGTTGATGCTCACTTTCCTATAGCCTTTTGGGCTGAGGCTGTTAATACAACTTGTTATGTTCAAAATAGAGCATTAGTTAACAAAATTCAGAACAAAACACCTTATGAGTTACTTTGGGGTAGAAAACCTAATATTGGTTTTCTCAGACCTTTTGGTTGTCATGTAGTAGTTTTAGATACTAGTGATGCCTTAGGGAAATTTAGTGCAAAAGGTGATGAGGGCTACTTCATGGGGTATTCAGTGCAGAGCAAGGGATAGAGGGTTTATCTTAAAGAGGAAAACGTATACTTGAAAGAGTACATGTTAGGTTTTTAGAGAATAAACCTAGTGATCCTGAAAGTGGTCCTAATTGGTTGTTTGACTTGGAACCTTTATCTAGAACTTCAAATTATATGCCTGTCACTAATCCAGACATTGTGAAGGTAACTTCAAATGTTATGGAAGAACAAGTTGTTGATGTTTCAGGTACTCAGGTTCATGAAAAGGTTGGATCACAAGCAGAAAAGACATCTCCTATCCAAGAATATGTTACAATTCCCATTTGGATAGATGCTTTTGTTGCTGCTGCTGCTGCTGGAAAAGATAATGGTGGTTTCCAAGTACCACCAGATACAAACATGCATGGTCCTTCAGGCGCTGACAAAGGCAAATCTAGCGCTGACAAGACCAATTCAGACGTTGATGGCTCAGACGTTGACAACAACAGTTCAAGCGTTGTTAGCCCAAGCGCTGACAAACAAGATTCAGGCGTTGACAACAATTCTACACATCTTTTCTCTTCCATTTTTGAACAAGGTGAACCTTCCAATATATATGAAGAGGTTCATCCTCATGTTGATGAAAGAGAGTCTGATGAAGAAGATATTGGCAACATGGAGCATGAGGTTGAGGACACCAGACTTTTTGAAGGAGGGGTTCTCACTTCCATAATTAGAATCACCCCACTTCTCAAATCATTGGTGATATTATGACTCCAGTTCGGACTAGAAGATCTCATCAAGGTCTTGGTGGGTTTATTGCTAATATACACAAGAAGGTTGATACCCCTCTTGTACAAGCATGTTTGTTTGCCTGTTTTCTGTCACAACAGGAACCCAATAAAATATTTGATGCTCTCAAAGAACCAAATTGGGTGGAAGCAATCTAGGATGAGCTTCGCCAATTTGCAATTCAGGATGTTTGGGAGCTGGTTGATTGTCCCAGGTATGTCAGACCTATAGGGACAAGATGGGTTCTAAGGAACAAGAGAGATGAAAGAGGTATTGTGGTCAGAAACAAGGCAAGGTTAGTGGCTCAGGGATATACACAAGAGGAGGGGATAGACTATGATGAGGTCTTTGCACCAGTTGCAAGGATTGAAGCTATAAGGATTTTTCTAGCCTATGCATCCTGCATGGGCTTCACTGTCTATCAAATGGATGTCAAGAGTGCCTTCCTCTATGGAACTAATGTTGAGGAGGTATATGTGATGCAGCCTCTAGGTTTTGAGGATCCAGAGAATCCAGATAAAGTGTATAGAGTAAAAAAGGCTATGTATGGCCTTCATCAAGCCCCTAGAGCATGGTATGGTACTTTGTCTACCTATTTGGTGGACAATGGATTCAAGAGGGGCACCATAGATTAGACACTATTTACAAAGAAGAAAGGCAAATATGTGTTGCTTGTCCAGGTCTATGTTGATGATATCATTTTTGGGTCTACTGATCCAAAGATGAGTGAGGATTTCTCCAAGCTTATGACAGACAAATTCAAGATGAGTGCTATGGGGGAGATGAACTTCTTTCTTGGTTTACAAGTTTAGCAGAAAGAAGATGGTATCTTCATCTCCCAGGATAAATATGTGGCTGAGATCTTGAAGAAGTTTGGCTTTTCTCCACATGAAAAGAGGGTTACTACTCCTATGGATAGAGAACACCCTTGGGGAAAGATTGGAGATGGGAAAGATGTTGATGTCAGGCATTATAGATCCATGATTGGATCCTTGATGTATCTTACAGCCTCAAGACCTGACATCATGTTTGCTGTGTGTGCTTGTGCACGCCATCAAGTGACTCCCAAAGAATGTCACCTTTATGCTGTGAAGAGGATCTTTAGGTATCTAAGATGCTATCCTGGTCTTGGTTTCTAGTACCCAAAGGATTCACCATTGGAGCTGATTGCATATTCAGATAGTGATTATGGAGGTGATAAATTTGATAGGAAATCCACAACTGGTGGATGTCAGTTTCTTGGGAGCAGGTTGGTATCTTGGCAATGCAAGAAACAAATAGTGGTGGCTAATTCTACAACTGAAGCTGAGTATGTGGCTGCAGCTGCTTGTTATGGACAAGTTTTGTGGATTCAGAACCAGCTGTTGGACTATGGGTATAATTTCATGCATACCAAGATATTTGTTGAAAATAACAGCACTTTATGCATCATTAAGAATCCTGTACATCATTCTAAAACTAAACACACATAAATTAGACACCATTTTATAAGAGATTGCTTTGAAAAAGGTTTAATACAACCAGATAGGGTTGACACTGAGGAAAATGTGTCAAAATTACTAACTAAACCTTTTGATGCTGGGAGATTTCAATACTTGGTAACAAGTATTGGAATGGTCAATCTCACATAATATGTGTTTTGGAGTCTTTTTGTAATAGTATGTATAGGTTGATGCATTGTTATTGGTCTTATTGATGATTTAGATTTTCCACTATATTTTTCTAACACTGACAAAGGTTGCTTGAGCGCTGATAAGTGTTTTTGTAACGTTGTCAGCAATATAATTGGCTAACGCTGACAAAGCTTCCCTCAACGCTGTCATGTGTTATCGGGGCGTTGTCAGCAACAATGTTAGTTTTGTGGTTTTTAATCTAAATGTGCAGATGATGTTAGCATTATACCATTGGATACAGAGTTGCTTATGGATCAATGGAGAAGCATTTGGACAAGTTTTTATTTATGGATGATGGTTGGAATTTCAATTCCTATCTTGACATAAATTTTTATGTTCATGCATGATTTTAGCAAACTTATGTATCATAGTTTAAGGGGAGGTTTTAGGAACCTTTAGGATGTTTGGGTATCCATATGATACTCTTATCACAATTCTAGATTGTGTCCACAGGTGAGTATGAGTTAGTTTTTCTAAATCATGAGGCACTGTAGCATGCAAAGTTGATATACTATGCATGCTGCCAAGACATTTTTGGCCTAGAATTGGTTGTGGTCTGTTGGGAGACTTGGGAATAATTTTGTTATGGGATTTACCTGGGAGTAACAAGGAATTTTATAAGGTAACTTGGTTGTTAAGAGTTTTGGTTAGCAAGGGACACTAGAGGACTGTTATGTCTATCTTGCTTAAGCAAGTGTGCATAACTGGACAGTGCTTGCCGCCCTATAATAATTATCAGCTTTTTGGTTATCTTCTCTAGGATAAATTACTTTGTTAAGGTCATTTTTCACTTTTAAAACATTTTTATTTTTGGACGCTGACAAGTATTTATCCAAGCGTTGTTGTGACCAATTTAGACGCTGACATGGCTATAGGCAAACGTTGACAAGATTATAGCCGTTGGGCGTTGATAGGTTATTTTTGACCATTGACACTCAATGGGTCCTACCCAGTTGTTACTTTTTGACATATTTTTAGGCCGTAATTTTGGGAGTTGTTACTTTCATTTAATGCATGAGATAAACTTATAATTTTTCAATATTTTCATGATTGCTTTTTGAAAATACTTGCCTATTTTTGGGCCTATCACATGCATTTTCTTCTCCTATAAATTTGGCTCCTATTTTAAACAGGGTATCTATAATTCTTGTCTAACACAGTTTTCTCTTATCAACTTCATCTTCATCACTCAATTTTAACAGCTTTCAACAATGGCACCAAAGTTTAAACCATCAGAATTGGAATTGGGGTTCAGAAGTCAACATAACATGATTACGTATCTTGAAGCTGATGATACTCTGTTTCCCCAATATACACAAATGGTGGCGTATTTGAACGCATCCCACTTAAGGTATGCTCTTTCTCATGCACCACTCATTCCAGTCACAAATATTAAGCACTTTTGGAACACTGTCAGTTCCTCAACAGTTAATAGAGTGACTACATTGACTTCTATTGTTCATGGGAGACCTTGGGTGGTTACTGAGGCTTTGGTACGCCAAGCCTTGCATCTTGATGATGCTGATGGTATAGCCACCCTTCCCATCAATGAAATAGAACAAGGGCTAAGGGCTTTGGGATATCCTTTTCCTGATGAAGGTACCTTAAACAAGTATCATAAGCAGGAATTTACCCCAGCCTGGAAGTACCTCATACATGTCCTCCTTCAATGTTTGAGTCCCAAATGCACTACACACAATGAGATCAATAGATCTATTGCCAGTGTTATTGTGTGTATTGCAACTGGGCAAAAATTTAATTATTCTAAAATGATTTTTGAGGGCATGTGTAAAAATAAGGGGAACAAAATGACTTTACCTTATCCCCCATTTTTGCAAATGGTTTTTGATGTTCAAGGATACTGCACAAGGGATCATAATGATTTTTATGAGATCCCTGTGCAAAAGAAAGCTATTTTTATGAAGATGAACTCCCCACCCCATCGTGACCTACCATTAACCCAAGCTATGCTTGCTGTCATAGCAGTAGGTCAACCCCAACCAGACCCCCAGCCACAACTTGACCCAATACCTGAACCTTTACCTTCACCCGAACATATGCAAATTGACCAAGATCCTTTCAACGCTGACACATTAAATGTTGGCATTGATGTGCCTATTTCCAACGTTGACACACAACCTTCACAATCCCAAACACCCCTTAACCAACCCACATCCACCCAATCTTCCACACCCCCTGAATATAGGTTGATGAAACGCCAACGGACTACTGGAGTGTTCTCCTCTGGTGGTCCTAGCCATGTAGCAGAGAGAACCACCACCACAAGTGTGGCTGGTGATCTAGATGAGGCTGGGACTATTGGTTCTTGCTTAGATGCTGGCCAAGGTAGTCCCACCATTATTAAGTCCTCATCCATGCCCAATGAATCTGACTTGGGAGGTCAAATCCCCATTTTAGAAGAGGGCAGACTGGAACCAATGACTCTTATGGAATTGATGGCAGTCTGCATGAGCTTGCAAAAGCAAAATGAAGACTTAGTAAAAGTTGTCAGCTCACAAGGCCTTGAACTCAAGCAATTGAGGGAGAGGATTGTTGTTTTGGAGAGTGCTAGTGCAAGGAGGGGTATGGAGAAATCTTCCAAAGGGGAGGAAGATCCAATAAATCTGAGTGATAAGGGCAGCCATGATGGTCAATCTTTGGATATTGCTGAGGCCCTTACAACATTGAAGAAACAAACAGGTTTTGATACGTCCTTAGTTTCTCCTACCAACTTGAATTTATCATTTACAGCCATGTTGGAGGAGATTGCAAAAGGTGCTGAGAAAGGAAATTTGGGCGTTGACAAGAAGAATTTGGATGCTGACAGAAGAATTTTGGGCGTTGACATAGCTAAATTGGGCGTTGACAGACCTGCACATGAGGGTGATGTATCCTAGTCATCATTCATCATCAAGGAGGTTTCTTCATAGGTATCACCATCTACCTTACCATCAATTGCACCATCAGATAAGGGTAAGGGTATTATGGTAGAAGAGATTGTTCCAAAGGATGCAGCTCAAGTTGAATTTGATAGAAGATTGGCTGCACAAATCATGGAACAAGATAAAAAGGAGGTGAAAGAATCACCATTTGTTGTTACTTCAGAGGAAGGAAGTGATGGAGCTAGCTCAGACTCAAGTGTGATGATTATAGAACCAGAAAGAATTGAGTATGGAGATGAGTTGGCTGAGGAGAAATTGAGAGAATTGAAATTACAGGTTGACTTTGACATGCCAGAGGTGGTTCAAATGTATAATGCTTGGGAAGAAAGATGTATGGAGAATCCACACTTGACTACTTCAGATCAGATTTGGGGTTTGGAGATTCTCCTTAGTGTTCAGAAGGATTGTGTTGGGACTTAGATATCTTGAGTTGATATGACAAAACAAGATGAAGGACCTAATAGCAAATAGTTAGCTTCTATAGTAAGCTAGTGTTAGAAATACGTTTTTACGTATATTAGAAGTATCGGTCACTCCACAATAATATTCATGTTGTAATAGCTCGTAGTTAGATAATAGTTGTTAGTTACTTATTAACTTAAGTAAGAACCGGTCCATGGGCTTGTCATGGACCGGCCCAAGCCCATGTTTAGCTTGGTACTATAAATACCCCTTTCCACTAAGGAAAGGGGTTGGTTGTTGTTCCATTTTACACTTTCATATTAATAAAATCTTTCACATATTCTCTCACTTTCTCTCTCTAGTTTCTCTCACTAGAAAACATCAACCCACTTCATAGATTCATAGGTTATCAATATTCTACATTTGGTATCAAGAGCTATGGGGTGATTTAAGGTAAGGATTGTGTTGCTTTTTTAGTTTCTGAATCAATTAGTGATCTTTAGAAAAAATCAATCTTGAATCTTGTTATTTTTGGTGTTTTTGTTATTGGGATTGATTGATAAGGATTGGGTTTAGCTTATTTTGGTAAAAATCATAAAACTTTTTGTGGTTTTGGATCAAAAATCGGAGTTAATAGCTACCTTTTAAGTCTCGGAAACAATTTTTCCAGAATTTTCCGAATAGGGATTCCGAATAGGGAGGATTTTCAGTATAGAGGGTTTATTCCGAATAGGGATTCCGAATAGGAGAATATTCCGAATAGCAGAAGTTTCCGAATAAAAGAATTTTTTTTCCGAATAGAAGATTTTTTTTCCGAATAGCCGTTTTTTCCGAATAGCAAAAACTTTCCGAATAACCAATTTTTCCGAATAGACACCAATTTTCCGAATAGCCAAAATTTTTCCGAATAGGAGAAATATTCCGAATTGCCCATCATTCCGAATAGGAGGTGTTTTTCCGAATAAGCCAAATTGCCAAGATATTCCGAATTGAAGAAAACATTCCGCATAGGGGTTTTTCCGCATAAGGGTTATTCTGCATAGAGTTTATTCCGAATAGGGTATTTTCAGCATAGGATTATTCCGAATAGGCATTATTCCGAATAAGGGTTTATTCTGAGTTTGGGTTATTCCGTATAAGCAAGTTCAAGGGGTATTTGAGTTTTTTCGACGATCTTTAGTGGATTTAATCTTGAGTTCAACCAACACAACACAAATTCTCAACCTTTCTTCACTGCTCGATCAACCGATAATCTTTGAGTCTGTTAAGTGATCGCAATGAATCCAAGTTCATTAATGCCTCAGATGACATCTCTTACGGATATCTCGATCATAACGGGGACTGATAGTCGTCCACCGATGCTTATTAAAGAGGTGTTTGAGGCATGGCAGGGTCGTATGATGCAATACTTGAAGGGCAAACCAACATACGGAAGGCTTATGGTCAAATCGATTTTGAATGGTCCACTCGACTATGGTACCATTGTGGTTGACGACGTGACTAGACCAAGAGAGTATGAAGAACTCACACCGGCACAACAACTCATTGCTGATGCTGATGAAAAGGCTCTACAGACACTTCTTCAAGCCCTTCTGCATGATATTTATCGTATGGTTAGTCAATATACGGTTGCCAAAGATTTGTGGGAACGTCTAAAGGTGTTGTTACAAGGCACGTCTCTCACAAAACAAGAAAGGGAGTGTTAGCTGTATGATTTGTATGATAGATTCACGTACAGCCCAGGGGAAACACTGTTGGGTCCAATTATTAAGTTGATAAGTCAAAACACAACAAAATAAGAAGACAAGGGCTAAAAAGTACAAGTTGCAAAAGAACAAGCCGTTGGAGTCTTTTTATTACTTTAGCTTTCTTTGTAAGCTATGTTTTCTAGTATATAAAGAAAACATAGACGTAGGTTTTTAATATCATATTAATCATTCACAATGTAAACCTAAAGTGTGTGTCGCACTAGACGTGGGATTCAATGTATACACGTCTAGTGGATGTTTGTTATTAATATAATGAACATCCCCAATTGTTTTAATTCGTGTTCTTTTGTGCCCAAACACCTTGTCATGATCATTGTTCTTTTCCGCTATGTTATCATATGAACGATGATCAAACCTAGATATATGGTTCCTAACCATTGAGCCCAACGATCATAGGACTCATCAATTGGTATCAGAGCCTAAGGCTCTTGATATCTAGGTCCGACGAGGTGTTCGTGTATGGTGAAGAAGAAAAATTCGTATTGAATTTTTCTGGACGTTTTTGTGTGCGCAGCAGTATTCAGAAGGTCATAACTTTTGATCTAACCGTTGGATCGTCACGAAATTTTAGATGTGTGTTCTACATACATAGATCTAAACATCCACCGGAGGGATTGTCGAGTTTTATCCCCAGGCAAAAGTTATTAAGCGTCGAAGTTGACAGCAGAGGTGATTTTCAGTTTTCTGCTTTCACATGAAATCATGAACTAGGGTTCCTTCAAACCCTATATCTATATAAAAAGCAGGAAGAATTGATGTTTGTGGCTGTTATAACGTGTGAAGATTCACGATCTAAGGTTAATTTATAAACCCTAATTAGGGTTTCAGTGCTCAAAACTCCAAACCCTAGATCGTTAATGCAGATTCGTTGTTACAGACGTGAAGGATAAAAAACCCTAATTTGTTATCTAGCTTTGGATCTCCTACATGCTCGTCTATTGTTCTTCATATGGGGATACAAGTCCTTTGTTCCTCATTGGTGGAGAGTTCTATATTCACACGGTGTGTTCACACGGTTGCTTAATGATGATTGGATAAAAGATGCATTCACACAGCTAAAACAAACCCTAATATTCGTTATATGCGCATCTAAGGTTTGTGATCCCATGCATGCTATTCTAGTGTATTACCGTGAGCCACTTGATTTTGATTGGTCTAAAGCTTGCGTTCACACGAAGACATATATATGTTTTCATTCACACGGTACAAGTTTAGCTTTGGTATACTTGATTCTTATTGGTGGAGTTCATTGCATTCACACGAAACAAGATTTCTCATTGGCTGTTTGACGTTTACATGGTACATGATTAGCTACGATGGACTTGCAAGCATATGATAAAACCCATTCACGGTTTTAATAGGTTTTGGATATGGTTTATTAAACGCTGACAAGTTTAAGCGTAGACAAGTTTAAGCGTAGACGCTGACAGAGTATGGTTTTAACGCTGATAAGAATGAACGCTGACAGGATTTTAGGTTGGCGCTGACGTTTGTAATTTAGGCGCTGACAGGAAGGGTTTCGACGCTGACAAGGAATAAGTCAACACTGATAGGTTGACAGTGTCGTCCGATATATGTACTTCAACGCTGACACGTATTGTCCGATATCGGACAATACATCTGACCAATATATTGGACAGAAGAGATGTTGGATGACACATGGATAGCTGCTGTTTGAGAAAACTAGTACGTTTTAAGCACACAAAAAGGAGGATTACACACACAAAGGTACATGGAATCTCCGTTTAATTCAGAATATCATTATGATATTTATGGCTCGGATATTTTTAAATGGATTAATGATTTTAAAGCGAGTTAGCAATTATTCGTGAGGTAATTTATTGGATTTGATTATGTAATCGGGGTAGCCTTGTAAAAGAGTTATCCGTCTTATCACTTTTACATATGATATGAAGATTAAGTTTCTTCATGAAGAAGTGTTAGCTTAAGGGGAAGAATTCTTATGGGAAGTTTGATGATTGAAGAAGATTTTCGCGAGTTTGTGTTCTATCATATCTTAAAGTTGTGGACTTCCAGCCACTAACTTTAAAGGTAACTTGTTCGTGCTTACATAGTTGGTGACGAAGACTTGTCATAAACACTTGAAGGAGTTACATTATCGTGCTCAGTGTCTCACAAAGGATGAGAATATTGACAAGGGATCGAGGTCTACTTATATTTTTAACATCTGGTATAAGTTCTTCATCACATGGATAAACAAGACATGGAACATAGGTTTGTGGTATTCTACTTCAACATCAAGACTACTTTATTTATTTTTCTTCAGGATCATTACATAGAGCTACTTTTGGAGAATCTACAAGATTGCATACTTTCACATATTCCCTATTGATGTGTCAAAAAGGGGAAGAATATGTGCTATACTTAAGGGGAAGCTTCTTGGAGATCATGTACTAAATACAAAGGATTCATGCTTAAGAAGAGTGTTTTGACATCATCAACTAGGGGAAGATTGTTGGGTCCAATTATTAAGTTGATAAGTCAAAACACAACAAAATAAGAAGACAAGGGCTAAAAAGTACAAGTTGCAAAAGAACAAGCCGTTGGAGTCTTTTTATTACTTTAGCTTTCTTTGTAAGCTATGTTTTCTAGTATATAAAGAAAACATAGACGTAGGTTTTTAATATCATATTAATCATTCACAATGTAAACCTAAAGTGTGTGTCGCACTAGACGTGGGATTCAATGTATACACGTCTAGTGGATGTTTGTTATTAATATAATGAACATCCCCAATTGTTTTAATTCGTGTTCTTTTGTGCCCAAACACCTTGTCATGATCATTGTTCTTTTCCGCTATGTTATCATATGAACGATGATCAAACCTAGATATATGGTTCCTAACCATTGAGCCCAACGATCATAGGACTCATCAAACACTACACGATTATTACTTCAGATTCACCACTTTAATGAATGATCTGAATGTATACAATCTGGTGATTGCTCCATTCCAGGTTAACACCAAGTTCTTGAATACTTTACCTCAAGCTGAATGGGGTGAGTATATTACCGATGTGAAGTTAACCCGGGATTTGCATAAGTGCAACTTAGATCAAATCTATGCTTTTCTTCAGCAACATGAGAAGCATGTGATTATGCACCGTTCTCCTCGCGGTATGTACCCAGATTCCTTAGCTTTGATGGCGAATCAACCAAGCTTGTCACACAACAACACACCTTATATCTTGGGACATCAAGCCTATCATCCATCACCTTATATGACACCAACCTTCCCACAATACTCGATTCTACCGCAACCTCCCACCTCACATCAGCAACAATATCGGTTCAATGCACCTTCACCACAGTATGCTTCACAACTTCATCCAGCAAATGTTGCACCTTATGCTCAGCCTTCGTATTCTTCTTATCAAGAGAATACAGCATATCCAACAAGCTACCCTGATCAAATGAGTATTCCTTCTACTGATTATGCAGCTCATCCAGATCAAGCACTGTATTGTGATGATGAGGAAGTCCCCGTTCCTGTTTTCCAACAAGGAGCTGACCCAGTTGAAATGCTAACTACTATGTCTGCTTATCTCACACGAACCTTAAGCAAACGAGGATACAGAGGATCAGCTCCTACCAACAATCAGTTGAGGAATTCATCCAATTCTCGCCAACAAGCTACTATTGAGAATGGCAGGGTCATGGTTCAGCCAATTCAACCATATCAGGGGAGATCTTCCACTTCAACCAATGCTCGCACGATTACTCCTGCTCCTGCTCCAATGGTCAATAATCCTCCACGGGCTAATACAGGAAAGTTGAGAATGATCACATGCTACAACTGCAAGGAAGAGGGTCATATGTCCAGGGATTGTAAGAAACCCAAGAGGAGAAGGGATGGACAGTGGTTTGCAGAAAAGATCTATCTGGTAAATGCTCAGGCGCAAGGAAGGGAACTTGATGAAGAGGAGCTTGCATTTCTTGCTGACCCAGGGATTGCTGAACAAGACGTTGTCACTACGCAGAATGCAGCTTACCAAGCCGATGATCTTGATGCGTATGATTCCGACTGTGATGACTTTCAAACTGCAAAGGCTGCTTTCATGGCGACTTTCTCCAGCTTAGGGCCAGATAAGAGATCTGAGGTACTTATTAATAACACCGATAATGCCACTGATGCTAGTATTCAACCACATCAAATTGGGCAAGAGAATGCTGATTCGAATGAATCCTCGGTGGTGAGTCTTTCAAATGAGGAGACAAACAATGATAGCAATATCAATGTGAGTCCCCAGATTTTGAGTGAATCACAACCGGGATCCATTTCGCATACGCCTACTCCTGCTCAACAAGATTTGGTCATGGTTCCTGCTACATTACTTAGCCAAATGAATGCTGCACTCTTAGAAACCTTAGCTAAGAATAAGAATTTGTCTGATGAGCTTGCCTTAAGCAATGAGAAAGTACAAACTTTGGAACTAGTGCCTTCGTCTAGTGTTCTCACAAATCTCGAATATGATCATTTTAGAAACAAACAAATGGGTCACTTGCAAGAGATCGAAAACTTAAGAGCAAATCTATCTAATGAACTTAAAGAAAAGGAGTTAGTGGTCACTAATTTTCAAAAACTTCAAACTGATTTTGAATTACTCGAATCTAAGAAGAATGAAATGGAGATTAATGCCACTAATAAGATTAGAAGTCTAGATTACTTGCTTTTAAGACAATACGCTGCTTCGCAACTAGTTCACTTGTTTGATGCTTCATTTAGAGAATTTAACTTATCACGTCTAAAAGGCCTTCCCCCTAATCCACAGTATGCAAAACAAGCTTTAAGACATAGTCCTAGACTTTATAATGCAACTCAATTAGGATTGGCTTTAGACCCGATTGTTTTTCCCGATAATCGAACAAGTAAGGATCTAGTTGATAAGGATCGGTCATACAATTCTGCAAAATATCCCGATTGTGATTATTTTAAAATGAATAAGGAGCTTGCAAAAACTGATTTTAGAGTTCGCTTCCATATGGATAAAGATCTCATCACAGCACCAACCTACATGATAGAGGAAGAACGCCCTAGTACATTTCCTACACTTGTCAACATGGAAGGTCCTAAGGAAATTCCAAAGAATCTTCCACCTGTTAGCACTGTATGGTTAAACTTGAAAGAGATTAACCGATACTTTACTAACTTTGACAAGGTCATTTTGGAATGTACGACTTCAAATGGCTTAAACGCCGGAGAATGGGCTTTCGAACACATGAACGAGGTGTTTAAAACTGAGATCAATCCGTTTGTCGAAAGTCTAAAAAGAAGTTTTGCATCTCTTAAGGAAAATCTTCAGTTTGAAATTGGTGAAGTTCAAAAAGTGTTTTATGAAATGGACACCGCTTACGAACTGCAACTAATTGAAAAGGAAAAGATTTTAACCGAATATGACCGATTCTTGTCCGAAGTAATCTCATGTGATGTGCTTACTACTGTAAATGTTAATTATTCGAATGAGTTTACATCTGCTGTGATTAATTGTGATGCTGTGAATATTTGTGAGGATATTTGTGATGATGTTTGTAATCTTTCTGTAAATGTTGCTGATACTGTAAATGAGGTAGAAAATCATTCTTGTCACGAATCTAACGCTGAGTTTTTAAAGCTACAAGATTCTTACAATTTACTTTCACAACGCTTTAATCAACTAGAACAACATTGTATATCTTTAGAATTAAAACAACAAAATCAAAATGAAAATCTTTTGATATCAAATGTTTGTGAAAACGGTGTTGAGAATAGTGACAAGATGATTGCAATTGTTAAGACATTAGAGGAAGAAATCATGAGATTGAAGAGAGAGGTATCATCAAAGGAAACATTAAGAATGGAACTAGAGGCTGCAGAGTCTAAAAACCAGGTCTTAGAAATTAGACTATCAACTGTTCTAGGGGAGATGGATCAGACAAGGCAGGGACTATCCGCTCTTTATGGTTCACTAGAAGAACGCTTCGCTTTTAATGCGGCACAGCAACAATATTATGTTGAACAACTGAACCAAAAGTGCGAAGAAATCTCTGACTTGAACATCCTGCTCATAGATAAAAATATGGTTTTGGCTGAGTTAAAGGAGACACTTCTTCTCACCCGACAAGAAGTTGTTGATAACTTAGCTACCGACTCTGCACCGTCCACTAGTGCTCCAACAACCAAGTCAGTAGTGCTTTATAAGAATCCGCTTCATAAGAGAAACCAGGTTACCTACGATGATTATATGAGGAATGCCATTAAGCATGTCGATCTTCTTAGGGATATTTTAGACGATCTTTATGCCTTAGATCCCTCAAGTAGCGACTATTATTCGGCTCATGAATATGTTAAGCGAGTTCAATATTGCTTGGCTTATTTGCAATACATAGGTACACCAGGTTCTGCACTACTTAATAATAGGCCCATTGCTGTCACTCCATTTAATAAGACTCCAGGAGCGAAACCGTCATTGGCACAATCAAGTAAGACACCTTTAAAATCTGTTGCTAATATTCCCAATTTGCCTTCTACAGGATTAAAAGCGACTACTAAGGCTAAAGGATCGCCACTCAAGAAAGATAAGATCAAGCCCGCCACTAGTAGTGCCACAAAGAAGAAAGTAGAAGTCCACAATAGGAATGCTAGTTCAGTTTTAAATAAAAAGAATCATGTTAAGACTAAAAGCTCTGCGCCTGTGCAGCAGCCTAAACCATTCGTGAATTCTGATTTAAATTGTTGGAATTGTAATGAATGTATGTTTTTCCAGCGTCATGATTTGTGTCTGATTGATCACGTTAATGAAATGAATGCTATTAAGAATGGTCTTGAATGGAAGCCAACGGGTAGAACTCGTGCCCAAGTTGGCTGGCAATGGCGTCCCACTGGTAGGACCTTTACACTAGATGGTAAAATGTGCCCTTTAACTAGGAATGCATCCATTGAGGTTAGGTCTGAGCGTCCTTTAGTTAGGAACACTCGCACTCAAGTATGGAAACAGCGCCCTTTAATTAGGTCAGCCCCCACTATAGTGCCTATCAGTGACGAAATACCTCAGGATTTGAGCCAACTAGAATCTACACCACCAATTAAGAAGAAGAAGGCTAGGAAATCTAAGAAACCTAGAGTTAGCAAATCTAAGATTATTAAATCTGTACCTGCTAATAACAAGGAACACTCAGATTCCGATACCTCTACATTGTCTTTGTGTGGTGATATTTTCAGGTGGTCCAAATCATCCTGTGGTATTTGGACTCCGGTTGTTCAAAACATATGACCGGAAATCGCTCGATGCTCCGAAATTTCGTCAGCAAGTTTCTTGGTACGGTTAAATTTGGGAATGATCATATAGCAAAGATTATGGGGTATGGTGAATATCAGATTGGAAACGTGACGATTTCTAGGGTATACTATGTAGAAGGTCTTGGTCATAACTTATTCTCAGTAGGACAGTTTTGTGATTCCAACCTTGAGGTTGCTTTTCGACAACACACTTGTTTCATCCGCAACTTGGAAGGAAAAGACTTGTTGAAGGGATCTCGTGGTGCAAATCTTTACACTTTGTCCTTACAAGACATGATGGTCGCTTCTCCAGTATGTCTTCTCTCTAAAGCTTCTAAGACCAAGTCATGGTTATGGCATCGCAGATTATCTCATCTTAATTTTGATGCTATTAATCATCTGGCTAAAAACGAGTTAGTTCGTGGTCTTCCCAAGCTTAAATTTCACAAGGACCATTTATGTTCCGCGTGTTCAAGGGGGAAAAGCACCAAGAAATCTTACAAACCCAAAGCTGAAGACACTAATCAAGAAAAACTTCATCTTTTGCATATGGATCTTTGTGGACCGATGAGAACTGAAAGTGTGAGCGGTAAGAAATTCATTCTGGTAATTGTGGATGATTTCTCAAGGTTTACATGGGTTAGATTTCTACGTACAAAGGATGAAGCTCCGAAGGCTATCATTAGTTTTCTGAAATTCATTCAGGTACGTTTGAATACCACTGTCCGCCGTATTCGTACAGACAATGGTACAGAGTTCGTCAACCAGACTCTTCGTGATTATTATGAAGGAGTTGGTATATCACATGAAACATCTGCTGCACGCACTCCACAACAAAACGGTGTCGTTGAAAGACGGAATCGTACACTTATGGAAGCTGCTAGGACCATGCTTATTTATGCGAACGCTCCATTGTTCTTGTGGGTAGAGGCTATTTCTACTGCATGTTTCACCCAAAACCGTTCTATCATTCGGAAACGCCATGGAAAAACACCTTATGAGCTTCTACATGACCGCAAACCCGATGTTTCATTTTCCATGTGTATGGTGCTCTGTGTTATCCAAACATCAATAGTGAGAACTTGGGTAAGCTTCAACCAAAAGCCGATATAGGTATTTTCATTGGTTACTCACCGTCCAAAAGAGCATACCGAATCTATAACCGTCGTCTTGGCAAGATTGTAGAAACTATGGACGCAGATTTCGACGAGCTGACAGCGATGGCTTCTGAGCAACACAGCTCTGAACCCGCGCTTCATGAGATGGGACCCGGTGCTATAAGTTCCGGATTAGTTCCCAACAATCCTACTTCTACATCATTTTTACCACCAACAAGGCCCGAGTGGGATAAACTGTTTCAACCATTGTTTGATGAATTCTTCGATCCCCCGACTGATGAAGTTCAAGCACCTGTAGTAATTGCTCCAATACCTGAAGTGGTTGCTCAAGCTAATGAACCTTTATCTAATGCATCTACAATTCACATTGAACCGAATGCACCTTCACCAAGTGATTCTCAAACTACACCTGAATCATCACCCCTACTTGTGCCTAATGATGTGGAAGAGGATTCTACTGATCACGACTTGGAATATGCTCACTTGCAAGAGCTTCCTTTCTTTGGTGTAGCGATCCCTGAAAACCCTTCAGCCGCGTCTACCTCAGAAGAAGCTCCTTCTATTGTTCACTCCAGACCACCTAGGATTGAAAACCATAGCACTAAATGGACAAAAGATCACCCAATTAGGAATGTTATTGGAGATCTAGATCGACCCGTCTCTTCACGCCATCAATTACAAGAGAGTGCACTTTATTGATACTTTGATGCATTTCTCTCTGAAGTTGAACCTAAAAACTGGCAGCAGGCTATGACCCAATCATCTTGGATTGAAGCTATGCAGGAGGAACTAAATGAATTCAAACGACTTGAAGTATGGGAATTGGTTCCTCGCCCTGACAAGGTTAACATCCTTACTTTGTTATGGGTTTATAAGGTTAAACTTGATGAGATGGGTGCGGTATTGAAGAATAAGGCTAGATTGGTCGCTAGAGGATATAAACAAGCCTTGGGTATAGACTTTGAGGAATCTTTTGCTCCTGTGGCTAGATTGGAGGCGATTAGACTATTCCTTGCGTTTGCTGCTCATATGAACATGATCGTCTATCAAATGGATGTGAAGACGGCATTTTTGAACGGTGAACTAAGGGAAGAGGTTTATGTTAGTCAACCGGATGGGTTCGTCAGTACGGAGTCTCCTAACCATGTGTACAAGCTTAAGAAGGCTCTCTATGGGTTGAAACAAGCTCCACACGCGTGGTATGATCTCCTGTCAACATATCTCATGTCGGAAGGTTTCTCCAAAGGCAAAGTGGACCCCACTCTATTCACTCTCAAGGACGGCAACGACATGCTTCTGGTACAAATTTATGTTGATGATATAATTTTTGCTGCCACTAACATAGAATTGTCTAAACAATTTGAGAAGATAATGTCCACACGCTTTCAGATGTCGTTGATGGGAAAAATTTCATTTTTCTTAGGATTACAGATTTCTCAGAATCCCAGAGGCATCTTTATAAATCAATCCAAATATGCTCTAGAATCTCTTAAGAAATATAACTTTGAGAATTGTGACCCCGTAGACACTCCAATGGTGGAGAAATCCAAGTTAGACGAAGATAGGGATGGGATTATTGTCGATCCGAAACTTTACCGTGGAATGATTGGCACCCTTCTCTATCTGACTGCTAGCAGGCCTGATTTGCAATTTGCTGTATGCATGTGTGCCCGGTATCAGGCTCGGCCTACCGAAAAGCACCTACATGTTGTGAAAAGGATCTTTCGGTATCTAAAAGGAACACTTCATCGTGGTCTATGGTATCCGAAAGATTCCTCGATTGCTTTAATATCATACGCAGATGCCGATCATGCTGGATGTCAAGACACGAGGCGTAGCACTTCTGGATCTGTGCAACTCCTTGGAGATAGATTGATCAGTTGGTCTTCAAAAAGGCAGAAAAGCGTTGCAATATCAAGCACGGAGGCTGAATACATCACCATGTCCGGTTGTTGTGCTCAAGTCCTTTGGATGAGATCACAATTAACTGACTACGGTCTTGGATTTAACAAAATCCCGATGTATTGTGACAACAAGAGCGCCATTGCCCTTTGCTGCAACTATGTTCAACATTCCCGGGCCAAGCACATAGACATTCGCTACCATTTCATTAAGGAGCAGGTGGAGAACGGAGTGATCGAGCTGTATTTTGTCACTACTGAGTACCAGCTGGCGGATATGTTCACCAAAGCCTTAGATCGAGGACGAATCGAGTTTTTGATCGACAAGCTTGGCATGAAATCATTCACTCCAGCGACTCTCAAAGAGTTGGCAGAAGAATCAGCTGAATAGTCGTGGTAAACTATTCAGAGTATCCTTGGTTCGTGATCATGTATATTATAGTAAATATATAAACCACAAAAGAAAATACAAAAATATAAAACCAAGAAAAACCATAAAAAATATAAAACCAAGAAAAACCATAAAAAATATAAAACCTAGAAAAACCATAAAAATTATAAAATCAAGAAAAACCAAAAATATTTTCGTTTTTAAAACGGGCATGTCTTTTAGTACGGTAATATTTACAGCCTTAGAAATGTCGATCAATATTGACACGGTGCCATAAATAGAGTCCGTATAAAAGTTGTACATTTTTAAAACATGCCCATTATGGTTTGTAGTTATTTCAGACTGCAACCCGGTTTTCATATTAAAGTCACGTATTTCCTTGGAAAACGTTGGCTCAGAACGGGAATTAATTTTCTCGGGCGTGATTTACAAGCCAAATCATGCAAAGGGATCAAGTTTACTTTACAACTTGGTCTAACACGAATTTGTGTACGTCTCAGTGCATTAATTTGTTAAAATAAGAGAAATCTTATTGACACCACGAATCAAACTTTTTCAAGATATCAATTGGGAAATGTTTTTTTTTTCATCATCATGTGCCTCGTTAAACAATGACTACAGCTCTTTAAATAGAAAACGGGTCATCGTTTAAGGGGGAGAAAATGTTTCATCATCAAAAAGATCTTCAAAAGTTTTCAAGGAAACAAACAAAGCTAAATGGTTAATGGTTGGATTGCTTTGGCATTTGTATTGTTGTTGCTTATAAGCTTGTCATGAATAGTTTTGTGTTTGTGTTAAGATAGGATAATCACAAAGGCTAGGATAAGTTAACATAAGATAGGGTCAAAATGGCTAGTATCAAAACTTGGTAACCAAAAGAATGATTGAATGAAGCAAAAAGAAAAATTGAGGGGGCAAAGTTGACAACATGTCTAACTTGTGAAAAAATTTGACCTAGTCAAAATTTACACCCCCCCGTTTTTTTTTTCATATCACTGTTCTTGTTTAACCTTTGCCGCCATTGATAACCTTCCACACACACTCACGAAAATCAATCAAACTCGAATCAAATCACTAAATCTCTTGTTCAAGATCTTCAAAAGGTATAACATCGGATTAATCTTTCATGCAAATCAAGTTAATTAACTGTTTAAATTGAAATCAATCGAAATCAAATTACTGCTTGATTAGGGTTAATTAATTTGGGGGTTTTGCTTGGGTTATATTCGGAATTGGTCTAATTGCACTAATTTGGCCTTTAGAACACTTGAATCAAACGAGTTCTTGCCTAATTAGAAAATCGTAACTGTTTGTCACTTTCCGCATAAGAGCACTTATTCAGAATAGAAAATACTTTCCGAATAGGGCAAAATTTCCGCATAGGGCAAAAGTTCCGCATAGGGCAAAAATTCCGCATAGGGCAAAAGTTCCGCATAGGGCAAAATTTCCGCATAGGGCAAAAGTTCCGCATAGGGCAAAAGTTCCGAATAGCGCAAATGTTCCGAATAGGGCAAATGTTCCGAATAGGGCAAATGTTCCGAATAGGGCAAATGTTCCGAATAGGGCAAATGTTCCTAATAGGGCAAATGTTCCGAATAGGGCAAATGTTCCGAATAGGGCAAATGTTCCGAATAGGGCAAATGTTCCGAATAGGGCAAATGTTCCGAATAGGGTAAAATGTTCCGAATAAGGACTTTATTCCGCATAGGCCCAAATGTTCCGAATGGAGAATTTATTCCGCATAGCCCAAATGTTCCGAATAGGGAATTTATTCCGCATAGGCCAAAAGTTCCGAATGGGGAATTTATTCCGCATAGACCAAAAGTTCCGAATGGGGAATTTATTCCGCATAGACCAAATGTTCCGAATAGAGTATTTTATTCAGAATAGGGATGTTTTTCCGCATAGGCTATATGTTCCGAATAGACTAATGTTCCGCATAGGACTTATATTCAGTATAGACCTATTATTCCGAATTGAGTGATTATTCCGAATAGAAGATGTTTGAATGATTTCAAAGCTTAAGGGATTATGTCATATGTACAATGCTTAGGTTTAAAGTCATAATGATATTCATACTTGTTTGTATCAACCTTTGTGTTTTATCTTAAGCAGAGACGATGACTAATCCTACCGTACAACAACTACAAGACAACAGAGCCGCCGCCATTGCTGAAGCCAAGACTCTAAAGTTTGTTCCAAACAACTTCCGTCTGAAGGAGGTATCTCACTCTACCCATAATGGCTTTAAGGTAGCCACAGCCATGCTTGATAAATCTCACTTCAAGCATGCGCTAAGGAGAAGTGCTTCAGTGCCATATGAATATCTTTACGAGTTCTGGGCTACCAAAGAGAGGACGTCGAACAAGATCACTTTTTCCTTGGACAACAAGCAGCAGACGCTTACTGTGTCAGACTTCAGGAAGATCTTTGGCTTTCGACCGATACTCAAAGGTCTACCATCATACTCACCCAACCCAACCAAGGACCAAATCATGGAGATGTTCACCGCTATTGGATGTCTCGACATACGAACCCCGTCTGAGTTTACTACTGCCAAAATTGGTCAACCATGGAAAGCTATCTTTGGGATTCTAAGCCGCTGTTTAACACCCAAAACAACTGGGTATGATGCTGTTCGTCCACCAATCATCAAGATGTTTTATGGTATGTTCAAAGGTATGGGTATTGATTATGCATCACTGCTGTGGGAGGAGTTTACTTTTCAACTCTTCACTAACACAAAGGGTAAAGTTAAAACTTACCAGTACCCTAGGTTTATTAAGTTGATCATCCATTACTTTATGGAAAACGATGCATCCATTAACAAGCGTGCAGGTAGTCGTCACCACATGATAGATGATGATGATTTGGTAGACTTAAGGCAGGAGACTCATTCGAATACGGTTATTTCTGGTCCCATTCCCAGTCATCTTCTGACCGATGAGATTATTGCATCTGAGGATTACAAGAACTTGCTAACAGAAATTGAGAATCAACGCGCAAGTATTCTAGCAGGTGAAGACTCATCTACCACGGTTAAAAGCAAAGGTAAAAGGAAGCAAACAGATTTACCTGAACCCAAAACCAAGAAGAAGAAGACAGAGGGTAAGAAAGGAAAGGGTAAGGCCGATGAGATGCGTCTACGTGACGAAGAAGGCATTGATGATCCTACTCTTCATAAAACCGAGAAACAAATGATGAAGATAGCCATTAAACGGAGCAGGAAAGATACTGGCGGTAGTGGTTCAGGTGTAAGAGTAGACGTTGAGGATGAATACATGGAACCTGATGATGTTGATGAGTTTGGGTCACCTGAACATTATTCCACTTCGAAGGAGCCATCAATCCCTGTTTCAGCTGGTATTGAAAAGGCATCTACTCAACCTTTAACAACTCAACCTCCACCAACTCAACCCTTACCAACCAAACCGGTTTCTACACCACTTCCTCCACCACCAATAAAGCCCATCCTCAGCACCGCAGTTACAACCGAGCCCATTCCATCAACCCAGAGCAGCTCTGCAACATCTGCAATGGCAGCAATAGTGATGGCCGAGTTGTTGGATAAACACGTGGATACTCAAAAGAGAGAAATGGATGAACTTCGCCGATAGTTAAATAGAAGAACTCAAAGTGAAGAAGCATCAAGGAAAGCTCAAGAAGAGTTGATTGCCAAGTTCGCTGCAGACATGGAAGTTACACGTAAAGCTCATGCAGAAGAACTTGCTCAGGTTAAAAAGGATGAAGCTGATAGGCATAAAGCACGAATTGCAAGACTTAAAGCTATTATGGATGACTTTAAAGAGCAAAAAGAAGCTCTTGAAGCTACTATTGAGCAGAGAGTGAAAGCCTCCATTGAATCCTTAATGCCTAAACTGCGTGATGACTTGAAGACGCTTGCTGCTGACAACTTAATGATCAAATCATCCAATCCTTCAGAAGCCGCCTACAAGATCGCTTATGACTTGACGGATTTTGAACTTAAGAAGATCCTCAAAGCTCGAATGAAGGAACTTGGATCGTTTGATAAATCGAGGAATCAACGGGCTCTCTTCAAATCCCTGAATGACACTATCATGGAGGATGATAGGTTGTTCAAGACGTTTGGAAGTGTGGTACCCTACCACATTCTCCCTGAAGAAGAAAGGGAAGAGAGCGACGAAGAAGAGGGTACTGGTGGAGAGGAGGAAGAAGAAGAAGAAGAAGATAAGAATGAGGAGGATGATGAGGATGAGAATGATGAGGATGATGATGATGAGAATAATGATGATGAAGATGAAAATGATGATGAGGATGAGGATGAGAATGATGATGATGAGGATGCAGATGATGATGATAATGATGGTAATAATGGTGGTGATGGTCACCAGGAGAGTGTTAAGGGGAGCAATGCGGATAAAGGTGAACAGCGTGAGAAAGGGGATAAGGGCGCCGGCTCAAAGAAAGTGGTTAAGTCTGGCACCAAGTCAAAGAAAGATGCAGCACCAAAGGAGAAGTCTACATCCACGGAATCAAGACGATCGAAGTGGCGCCATGACGTGAATGCCACTACAGGGTCATCTATTCCTGGTACATTTATCCATGCATCAATACCTGTTACCACTAACCCCGTTAGTTCTTGTGTTGTTACCCCTGTGATTGTAGAATCGGTTATCGAACCAGAAGCTGCACAACACTCACCCGTCCATGACACTGCTGAAATGCCTGAATCTGAACAAGCAGATGTTCACGTCTCTACTCCTCTGCAACAAAACCCACAATCTACTATTCCTGAACCAAGCACAAGGGACTGGGAGGACACGTTGGAAATCGACGAGACTGCTCCACCACAGGCTTGGATCACGGCAGCGGCGCAGTATGATCCGATCACCAACGCCGACAAAGAGGTCTTGTATCTACGTATCCGAAGTCCGATTGACTTATGTGCATTTCTTGCTCATGAGTATAAGACTTCGGTTACTCCATCTTTGGTGAAGAAAGTACTGAAGGATAAAAGACTTCGCGCCAAAACCCGGTTAACCCAAATGGAGTTCGAATATTATGCCGAGGAGATCCTGAAGGCTCTGAATACCGTTCAACGGCCAGGTCTTCATGAATCAGAAAGAGCTCCACCTCCAATGGATCAAGATAATCAGATTGCTCTAGACTTCTTTGTCACCAATTATCTGGTGTATCTACTGAAGGGGTCATCAAAGTACGCAACATCCCTGACATTGTTGAAAGCTGCCAACTGGGGGACAATACCCTTTATCGAGGAAAAGGTAAACCGACTCTGGGTCCCTAAGATAAATCGTAATTATGATATGTATGCTGTCATAGGTGCATCTCATTGGGACGAACGAGTCCGAAGGGCGTACAGGGGTTGCTGCTTGGTCAATTCTGGAAGCTCAGTTAGATCCGATATCCGCATCTCCAGCATTTTAGGGATGAAAACAGAAGCCAAGAACGGCTATTATCATGTGACGGAGATTCGTTTGAAAAGGGAAGATGACAGGGAATACAAAATCCAGAAGGGAGATTTTTCCATCATTCGCCTTGAGGATATCGAAGATATGCTGCTTCTGATGACCAGAGATCAACTCACACATATTCCTCGTGAAGACCTCATTGCTTTGAATACAGCACTTCGTATGTTCACACGAAGCGTTGTCATCAAGACACGAGTTGAAGATCTTCAGTTGGGAGTCGAAAGCTATCAGCGGAAGCTCAATTTAACCCGTCCTGTGAATCAAGTGTTACCTCAACATGTAGCAAGATGTCCCTATACCGGCATTTCTGTCCCGAATTACGGCATTTTCTACTTGAACAGTCGAGGTTTGATGAAGTTTATGAGGGTGGGGGAGCTCCACAAGTATAGTGATGGAACTCTTATACAAGTCAGAGGAAAGTTGGAGCATCTGAACTCGGGTGGGACTTTGCCAGAAATGACGGAGGATTGGCATCCAGGTTACCGGCAGATGGCGAAGTATGTCATCAAGAAGATCGATCAGAAGCTCCGTGAACGTAGATTGATGAGGAGCTTGGAAAGATTTGTGGGTGGTAGACCATATGGAGTGCACTACAGGACACTGCAACGATCCATCTAAAGGGTCGTACATTTCAGGTCACTCTATATTGGTATTATTTGTGAATATGTATATTTGTGAATAATGTGCTTTAATGGCTTGTTGTAGTGTTAAGGTATGATAATTTTTCAAGAATTTCTCACGAGATTCTAAATCTTTCAAAATATATCATACTAAAGCACTACAACTACCCCTTATTAACTTAAGGGGGAGCAATCATTTGTTCTATGGCCAAACATCGATTTCATTTTTACCCAAAGACCGGTTAATCCATTCAATATCCCAAATATTAATGGTTAACATTTTGGATAAGGGGAGAAAATGGGATTAAGGAGATTTAAATGATACTTGGCTAAAATGAAAAAGACTTAACGATTATCCAACTTAATATGTGTAAAGCACGTGTTAAGGGGGAGCGTTTTTGATGAACAAAACACCTAAGGTACAAAACTTTTGATTTCAATATCACAAGTACCTTATGTGATTTTCAATGATTTTTCATGGTGGCAATTCCTTCCCAAAACACGCTTAATTCACGACGGATGTGGTGACAAAAGGGTGGTAGGAATAGGTTTAGTCCTATGATTCATCAGAACCGATGGAATCTTCCCAAGGACAATTCCCTAGATAGAATTAGAAGTCCTAGGAAAGATGGAGAAAGAATGTGAACGTAGCTGAATGCCGACCAAGTACTTAAGCTAGCACTGGAACAATCACAACAAGGTGCTAGTGATGACGTATTGGTAAGCATTGAAGGGGTTGAAGAATGAAAAAGAAATGTAAAGATAAAGGGTGTAAAGAAAGAAGCCCTCCTTACAACTTTCGGCAGAAACCGGGTCAATACATATGCTATTGAGGTCATTTTTGCTAATGATTCTCGGTATTGAAGAAAGACATCATGGACCCAGTGATGCAATGCACAACCCTTCCCAGCTAACTCAAATATCTCTCAAAAGGTATTTGTTTTAATCACACGGAGATCAACACGTTATCTATTGGTTTATTCACTCCGAATAGACTGGTATTGAAAAGGTGGCACTCCTCTCCAGCCATCGCTCACTAAATCAAAACGCACAATCGAGTCTAGAGCCAAGAGATCATCAAAAGTCTCATTAGGACACTTTCCATTTATTCCTTGCTTTCTCACACATTGTGAAAAGTAAGAGATTTTCATGAGTCCTACGCAGTATTCCTGTAATATTGCCAGAACATCCGAGTAATACGCAAGTATTACAATGAAGATGGAAATCCTGCTTGAGCCAACATCAAACAAGCTCATGGTAGGTTACACGTGCGGTTCTTTTAGAACCAATCTTGTGAAAAACTGGAAGGTAACAGTGGTTTAATTCTTAATTGAACTTAAACTCGTTCCAGGCCTCTTCGCATTATCATATGATCTTGCCAGAACACTCAGAGTGACTCTTTATTGACCACAGTGACGAGTGGAAATCCTTCTAGTGTCAACATCAAACAGCACTTGGTAGGTAACGTGCAAGATTCTTTATGAATTGAGCTCGTGACAACTGGAAAGCAACGATGGTGAAAATCTTAATTGAAATTCACTTGTTCCAGGTTTCATGAATTGACGGCTTTTAATCACAAGGATAATTTATCCAAGTGATTCACTCTTTATGTTCGCAGTCAGCTTTGGACGGTCGAATAAAGAGAACGGGTTTACCCGCGAAATCCTGTCAGGAAGTTACTTAATTGAAACTATCCGTCACGGGTACGATATCTAATATCGTCCAACGGTCTTCACCGACCGGAGGTAAAATGCTACCGAATTAGAATAAAATGTTCAAAGCCATTTTATTTGTGTCGTTGCTGTGTACCTGTTAAAGACGGTGGCGTTGCTGCGTACCTGTTGAAGACGGTGGCGTTGCTGTGTACCAGTGAAGACGGTGGTGTTGCGGTGTACCTGTAAAAGTCGTTCCCACATGCTTATGTCTTTTGCAACAAAGTTCAGCAAAAATTCAAGAAAGTACAAGATAAAGTCTTCCGCTGTACCAAACTCTGAAGCTTTCAAGAATTCAACAAAAAGACGTAAGTGTGTGGAACATGAAGTCACGAGGAGGCAAAGTTCACAAGAAAGGCAAAGATCGCACGTGAAAGGCCAAAGAACAATGCTCTCAAGTCAAAGCCAAAAAGATCAAATCAACATATTCACAACAAAAGAAAGAAAAGAAGAAAAGACTACGAGCTAAAGAACGAAGACTTAGTATAGTATGCTAGGTTTAGAACTTTGTAACGTGGAGTGACCTCCCTTAGGGGGAGATTGTTAGAAATACGTTTTTACGTATATTAGAAGTATCGGTCACTCCACAATAATATTCATGTTGTAATAGCTCGTAGTTAGATAATAGTTGTTAGTTACTTATTAACTTAAGTAAGAACCGGTCCATGGGCTTGTCATGGACCGGCCCAAGCCCATGTTTAGCTTGGTACTATAAATACCCCTTTCCACTAAGGAAAGGGGTTGGTTGTTGTTCCATTTTACACTTTCATATTAATAAAATCTTTCACATATTCTCTCACTTTCTCTCTCTAGTTTCTCTCACTAGAAAACATCAACCCACTTCATAGATTCATAGGTTATCAATATTCTACAGCTAGGGTTGTGATGTAACCCTAGTCCCTCTATTATATAAAGAGGGTACCACCTTGGTTGTTATTCACTCATTCATAATCAATGTAAACCATAGGTGTGTGTGCGTTCCTCCTGGTGTCAAGCCTATAATGCACCAGGAGCAATAGTTAATAGTCTATTAATAGTAATCATTTCATTAGTGAAAGCCTTGTTCTTGGTTATGATTGTGTTCTTTATGTTCCGCTGTGCTTATTACAATCATGATCATGATATCCCAGATGAGTCTAGATCCTAAGACTCAACAAGTGGTATCAGAGCTTGTTGGCTCTCGATCTGGTTGATCTACAAGGTTTTCTTGTTTATGTTATTTTTCTGTTTTTCAATAAATAAAGTTGTTCCTCCTGATCTAGGGTTTTTCCCAACAAACCCTAGATGATTAATATGATGTTAATGCCGTTGTGTTGATGTTGCTGCATTTAAGAAGAACAGATTCGTGGTGATGATGTTTTCTGCTAGATTTGGTGAGTTGATCATAGATCGATGATGAACCCTAGCAGAATTGTAACCAAGCATACTTGCTGCTGTTACTTGATTGATGCTGCTGATTGATTTAGGGTTTTGGTGTGCTTCATCTAAGCCATAAATTGATTGTTAATGTTTCTGCCAAGACAAAGTTATTACCAAGATTTGTTTTTAAGGTTTCATGTGTGTTCGATTGAGTGGTGTTTCTCCACACTAGAAGATCAAGCAAGACAGCGAAGATCATAACATTCAAAACAGTTTGGTGAATATTATGTCTAGGGTTTTTCACAAACCCTAGATGTGTTATGAGTTTTGGTTGGTGCTTCTCTGATCGTAACAAGATGAAAAGTTGAAAACCAACAGTTACAAGAAGTTGTGTGGCTTTCTCCCCAGATCATGTGAAAGCAGAACAAGTGGTTTCTTGTACACATTAGATGGAAGATGAACGTGATACATGGTAATATTTTCTGTTGCTTTGTGATGATCTGCTGGTTGGTTTGATGGCTTAGATTCGTGGTCATTAAAGAAGAACACAACGAATTTGGTTCATGGTGCTGTCTATGTTCACTGCAATAAGAACTTGGTGATCTGAACGAGAAGCAGCAGGCCTGAATGATGGATCTGTACGTGATGTTTCTTTCTGGTTGCAAAGATCGAGTCATGATAATCAACAGATATTTTTTATTCATGACGTGTTTCTATCATAACTGTTTTTGGAAGCAGTGTGTTAATATCACACGTTATGATAGCTGCATATATATTTGGAAGGTGGTTTATGTTCTGCGTAATTTTTTGATGTGATGGCAAAGTCAAAAACGCGTTTTGGATTATACATCAGTTATAATTTACGTATACTGTGGGATTTAGCTGATTTTTACGTATATGTGGTTGATATGGTCAGACGTAAGAAATCACATGCGCATATCCTGGAAGCACTTGATTCTTTGGGGTCCTAGTTATTTGGGGAATTATACTTTTCCATATATATAAGTTTTATTAAAACTCCTTTTGACTTTGGGCTCGATATGGACATTTTATTTACTACCATTCATTCTTTACACGTTTTGATATGGGCTGGATACATGGAACTCATTATTGGATGGTTTATACGAATTAAGACTGCAATGCAGCAGCGACAGATTAGTGTGACGGTTCATGTGTCGCTAATCTATGAGAGGGAAAAATGGTTGAAACCAGCAACAGCAACAGCTTTATGTGACGGTGTGATGACAGCTTGAAAAAAAAAAGGATAAAAAGGGGGTTTTGAGATACTACTAGTAGGTTATGGTGTTCCTACTAGTGAGCTGTGGTTCCTACGGGTCATATATTGTTCGTGGTGGTTTTGTTCTCGGTTCCTCCTAGTAATATTCGATGGTTCCTTCTGGTTGAATCATCAGCTCCTACTGGTCGGTTGCTATTAGTCGGGTCCTACTGGTCCTACCACTGGTCGGTTCCTACTGGTTTGTTCCTACTGCTAGGTGTATGTTCTTGCTGACTTGATTTTGGTTCCTGATGGCTTGTTGTATACTAACTTTCTTTGGTCGGTTTTGGTTCCTTCTAGTCAAGTAAGATTGATACTACTCTGATTTAGTGACTAGTCTGATGTCACTACTGTTACTGGAGGAGGAGTTCTTAGCCATCATCATTTCGTTGGGGTGATTCATTGAAGAAGACATTTGATTATCACTGATTTTATGTTGTAGTTGATTTTCATAGGTTTTGTGTTCTTATCATATCTTAAAAGGAAGGGAGTACCTTTTAAGATAACTTGTTTGGTTTGTATGGTGACGAAGACTCGACATATCTAGCGAAGGGGTACGATCTATTCATATCTTAAAAGGAGTAGTAGCTTTTTAAGATAACTTGCTCTATGCGTACATTTGCTATCGCTAGAAGGGGTTACGTTATTGTGCTCAGTGTCTCATTTAGTTGAGGATTTTGTTCGAGCTCGACGTCACGTGGTTAGTGCAAGACATAAGACACAAGTTTGGGAGATTCCACTTCTTCATCAAATTTGTTATACTTGATTTTCTTCATCAGTGATCTCTCCATGGATCCTACTGGATTTGCCGTGCACTTCTTAAGGGGAAGACGATCCTTTTTCAGTTGATGTGACAAAAAGGGGAAGAATGCATGGATCAAGGGGAAGCTTAGCCTTCATCTATATTAGCTTCAGGGGAAGCTTGTGCTTACTGGTTTTGTCAAATCAACTAGGGGAAGATTGTTGGGACTTAGATATCTTGAGTTGATATAACAAAACAAGATGAAGGACCTAATAGCAAATAGTTAGCTTCTATAGTAAGCTAGGGTTGTGATGTAACCCTAGTCCCTCTATTATATAAAGAGGGTACCACCTTGGTTGTTATTCACTCATTCATAATCAATGTAAACCATAGGTGTGTGTGCGTTCCTCCTGGTGTCAAGCCTATAAGGCACCAGGAGCAGTAGTTAATAGTCTATTAATAGTAATCATTTCATTAGTGAAAGCCTTGTTCTTGGTTATGATTGTGTTCTTTATGTTCCGCTGTGATTATTACAATCATGATCATGATATCCCAGATGAGTCTAGATCCTAAGACTCAACAGATTGCCATGTAATTTTGAAAAATAAGGCAAGCAATATTCTCTCAGAATTGAAAAGGGATAGAAGGGAGCTATACTGCATGTTGCTCAGATGTCATGGAGTAGGATGGACTTACCCAAAATTGAGGGCATTGATATTTGATGAGTTGGAATGTAGAGCCTATCCTATTTGGGTGAGAGTGCAGGAAGCAAACACTCTCAGACTTCTTTCTGATGAAAGAAAGGAAGAACTTGCAGAAGAAATGGAGCTCAAGAAAGCTATGTTTGTTCCCAGACCAGTGAAAAAGGGAATTTCTCTTGAGTTTCCCAAAGATATGGATCCACTATATCCAAGTGAAGCTGTCATAAGAAAGAGCCTCAAGCTCTCACCATTAGAAGCTTCAGATATGGTGCAAGTGTTACCATTAGATTCCAGGAACCCGATTGTGAGCTATGAAGAAGATGAATGTGGGTTTTGGAAGATTGGTAGATATGGTAAAGAGGTACACACTTTTACCACTCTCATATCTTTGTTTGCAAGTTGTGACAGAGAAGACTTGGTTGATCTATGGGGATTGCTAGAAACCAAGTATGAGGCTGAAGCACCAACTTTAGCTAATGGAATAAAAATGTGGTCCACATTCAAAAGAATGTGTGGACCAAAAGATGAGGATCCTGCTGTTTGGAAGGATCTTGAAGATGACCTCAGTGGTCTTCAATGGAGATTATATTCAGCTGCTGGTGTTTACTATTTGAGTTCTACAAAGTTTGTTGAGTATCTACTTGTGGATGGTCAGTATTTTATATCTAAGGCTATTTTGGAGAAGATGAAGGACACTCAGCTGGAGATTGATTTTTCAAGTGATGTGGCAAAAGATTTGATCAGATTTATTCATTACCAATATGACAAGGTTTGTAAGATTCCTTCTAGTTCTTAATGTTTATTCAGAAACTTGATCATAAGAGTGGATATCAAGTTTAGGGGAGGATTGTTGGGAATAAATTATAGCCAATCTACTTGAGCGCTGACAAGAGTAAAACAAGCGCTGACAGCTCAAGCGTTGACAAGATAAAGTCAAGCGTTGACACATTGAAGACAAACACTGATGAGAAGATATACTCTACGCGTTTATTGTATTCTAGATTACTTCTAGTAAAGATAGGAACAACAATGTATTTTCTATATTTATCTTTACCTAGAATAGCTGATACGTAGATTATTGTACAAGGCTTCTTATGTCTATAAAAGAAGACCTTTAGGTTAATGTTTCAAGTAAGTTTTCATTCGTAAACTACTTTCATTGTAAGCAAGTTTGATATTACTAATCAAAGTGAAAGTTTGTTTATATCATTGTGTGTGTTCTTGTTTAAGTGTTAAATTCCGCATAACACTTAGATTATCATAAGCATATACAAAGGTTTCTCTAAGTGTATTACTTGATCTAATCTCGTATACATAAAGCTAAATCGATCTAAGTTTGGGATCAACAAATGGAATTTGAAGGAACCTCCAAGGGTGTTAAGAGGAAAAGAATAAACAAAGAGGAAGCATAAAGCTAAGAAAAAGGCTAAGTCAACAATAGAAGATAGCGATGATGGTGAGAGCTTGAAAAAGTACTTGAAGATAGTAAAATTTGAAGATCAATGTATTCATACATAGATTTTTTGAAAAAGGTCATCTATTGCTAGATGGATATACTCTATGGATCAAGGACTGGAAGCTCATGGAATACAAAGAACTGATGGCACAACAAGAATATTCAGACTTTTGGAAGATATTCTTCATATTCTTGACAGACAAGATATTTAGGATCTTTTCAGGTTAGTTCAAGAAGCCAGTGCAGGTAAAACTGAGGTATCACTATTGTATAATGAATTTCTATTCATGTATGAACCACACAACTGTGATCAAGAAATGTTGAATGAATTAAAGAATCAGGTTCCTAGTTACTAGAGATATTATAGGTCATGTGGACTACATATTTTGGATATAGATAAGGTTACTTACTATATGCTACAAAAGAAGAGTTATCCATTTGGGTGAAAATTGTTGGAAAGAATGTTGGAACAACAATTGGTAGTCGCAGAAGAGTTTGTTGATGCATTGGAGTTGATCAGAATGGTTAAACAACAAATCAATGATTTGAAAGATGAGGAAGAAGCTGAGAAAGAACCTTAAGTGTTTGAATTTCAGTCACACTTCACAAATGGTTCTCAGTTCACCATGTCAAACACACATTAGAACTGGCTAGTCCATAAGCAAACGGTTTGTGGTAAAGACTTCTCAAATCCGTTGAAAGCTGGTAGTTTGCTAAAAACTATATGGTTCCAACTCACCTTGTTTCGAGACAAAGAGTTGGCTAGTCCTAGACAAACGGTACTAGGTAAAGACTAAATCAAATAGTTAATGCTTGACAATTTACCAAAAATAATAGGGTTATCAGTAAACCTTATTCTTTATGAATAAAGTATTGGCTATTCCAGAGTGTACGGCTAACTAGTAAATAATATATCAAATCCGTTGATAGCTAGTGATTTGCTAAAAATCATGAAGCCAATACAGATTGGTTTTTGTTGATAACTGTTTTATTTCAGGTATGAAGATTGCAAGCAAAGAAGTATTCAAGAAAAGATACTTTGAAAGTTTTGTCTTATCAAATCAAGACTGAAGTTCATGATTCAGAGTTTATAGATTTAACTCAAGATGACAATTATTGTTGCTGCAAAGACAAATTAATGTTTACAAGACACAAGAAGATCATAAGTTGAATACAAAGATGATGTTCATGATGCTTGAAGATTATCTTATCAGAAGAAGATCTACATTGAAGTGTTTGGCTACATTCAGTTGCATACAAATACAAATTACTAAGTTCAATCCAAGGATGAAGAAAAGACTAAAGACATGTATTCTGAATACATCTAGTATAAAGAGAAACAAGATGACAACAAGTTATCATTCTTGTTTAGGGGAGGATTGTTGGGAATTAATGTAGGGATTTTTAGTCCAATTAAGCAATTAATGTTCGTTTTCCTCGACTCACTCGAATTGATCTCCAATTATACGTAAGACTAAATTTGTTCTTGGTGAAACGTATTTGTGGTAATTTTTAACTAAAAACTATTTAATTGAAATCTATTTTAGAAAATATAATTTAAACTAATTTAAATAAAAACTATTTTAAAACTTAAACAAAATTAAAGCTAATTTTATGTGAAACTAAAATAATGACTTTTAATGAAAACTATTTTTCTAAATAAAACTAGATTAATTAAAATTCTTAAAAAAAATAATTTTAAAAACATTTAAAATTCCTAAAATTAATTAAAATATTTTTTTTATCTTTTAATTTTTTTAAAAAACTGAATAAAAGAAAATTAATATAAAACTTTCTAATTAAATTTAATTAAAACTAAAAACTTGTATTTAACTTTAAAACTGCCAGACAACTTAAATAAACCCTATATTAATTAAATAACGAATACTCCTACTCAAAAGCAGGTCTAGAGCAAATGGTAAAGGTTGTTAGCTGGTGTACGAATGGTCACTGGTTCGAATCCCAGGCCAGACAAGTTTTTGCTAATTTATTTTTGGAATTTAGAAATCTTAGACCAATTGTGTCTGAGATATAACCAGTATCAGCAATACAAAAAAAGCATAAACAAAAAACAGCCGAATCAATAAGCAGTTAAACAGATATAAGCTATAAACCAAAATAAGCAAAGTTATAAGGCCAAAACCTAATCTGCTATAATCTTAAATAAGCAAATCAATAAAATAAGCATATATATCAAAACTGAAAATAAGCATATATATCAAAACTGAAAATAAGCAATTAATTCAAAATAGGCAAACCTAACTAGAAATAACCAATAAGCATATCTAAACAAACCGAAACTAAATAAGCAAAATCCAAATAAGATGAATCAAAAGCTAATAACTACTACCAGACAATACACTACTTTTAACTAGACATAATAAATTAAAATATCAGTGACTAAAATCCGAATGAAACAATATAAGCAGATCCAACTTATCTAAATCAAACACAATAAAATAGACAAAATAAGCTAAGTAAACTAACTAAAAATAAAACAATAAGCAGATCCAACGAACTCTAATTTTAACACAAGCAGATAAACATCATAAACTCAACACATAAACACAATACAATAACATAAACTAGCAGATATAACAAATAATCAAACAAATATTAATCTAAAATTAACAATAAAAGTAAAAAGAGAATGAGAACCTGGTGATGATTTCCTTTATGAAGTAGGTGGGCGCTGAACCCCCTATGAACCGAAACAAACAAACACCACCGTATTACCCACCGAACATCATCATCATCATCGAACCAATAAACCAAACGATCCAAATAAAATGGACTTCGAACAGTAATTTTTTATATTTTCCCAGTGGGAAAATAACTTTCACTTTTACTTTAATTCTAATTAATCCAAACTCAGAACAAAAATAAATTGCAATTAACTTTAATAATGAAAAAAGCTGAACACGAATTTAAACTGAAAGTAACCTTTTCATTAATAATTAAAAATTAAGTACAATACTTGAAAGAAAAAAAAATGCAATAAACCTAGATCTAAATTTGCAGAAATTAAAATTAAAAAATAAAAGTGCCTTCATTACAGAATGATTTGGGGGTTTTTATAGACAAACCCTAGAAAACTTTGATAAACTTGGTGCCCACGATCTTCAATACTAGCCGCTCTTCTTCTTTTCTATTTCTTCTTTTCTTCATCTACGGTTGAAAATACATCTTGAGCCACGGATTGCCAACCTAGATACATCGATGTGCTTTTTGTGTATGTTTATTGCTGATGTGGAGGATCTTTATTGGTGGATTGGTGATATGAGGTGGTTTCACCAATTAAATCAAGGAAAAGAGGCCACGTTCGATTTGATAATAGGACCACCAGAAGTGATTGCGGCGAAAAACATGGGAATTTATTTATAAATCGTATGAATCACACGATTACAATAAAACCCCCAATTATATTTAGGTAAATTTTTGTTTAGGGTTTTGCACAGTAAAAAGAGGGTTGTTTGCTAGTTTTGTGGAAGAGAAAGAGGTGGGTGAAAACACATTGTTTGTATCGAGAAGTAATATGTGAGGTGAGTGAAAATAAACGTTTTATTAAAACAATGTGTGAGGTGAGGATTAAGTGGTACACGTGTGTGAGTGTTTGACTATGAGGGTTGACCAGATTTTTTACAAAACAAAGTTAAATTTTTTGTTACGTTTTGTGTACGTATTTTAGGCTTGGCCCAATTGCATCACTCCTTCTGTCTCTTTAACAAGCAATATGGGCTTGTTTTGGTCCTTTACTCTTTAACAAGCAAATTTTAACTTTCAAATGGGCTTTTGAGCCCATTAACCCGAATGTGGGACCCACTTGGCCCAATTATCTTCATAAAATTACATCCACTAAAAATCGAGATCGAATTTGGCTTTGTTGATCATTTCTTCAAAACCCGTGTCGGTTTAGCCGGTTTTCGTGAACTTGGGCACACTTTTGGTCTTTTGACTTTGTCTTCGTCTCTTTCTTGGATTTTTCTCCAACATTTGACCGTGAAATCCCGTGTTTTCTCTTCTTTTGATCATTTGTACCTATTTAACACAAAACACAAAACCACGCGTAATTCTGACTTTTACGATATTAAACACATGATTAGGTCTTGTTTTTCCTTGATTTTAGTGGCAAAAGGATAAGTGTTTACACACTTATTAGGAATTATTTGTTAAGTGTCAAGTACCGTTAGTGTTATTGAAGTACTGTTAGTTATCATTCAAGTACCGTTAGTGTTAATGCGGTACATAGTAAGTACTGCTACTTATAAAGTAAGTACTGCTATATTGATTAGGACGAATATATATTTGTATAAGATATGTCATAGTTATAGTTAGAGTATATCTTATGTGATATACTTAAATAGTTAGAATATTGATAATATATCGTCTGTGATATAGTTATCTTTATAGAATATTCTATGGTTTCTAGAGTTCCTTACTCTATAAAAGGAACATAGGTACGATGTCAGCCATGTACCTCATTCAAGTGGATTAATAAGAGAATCGGATAGTTAAAAGTAATTATGTTCTTCAATGCTTTATAAGTTAGATTCCGCATAGCTTTTTTAGCTTGAGTAAGAGTTCTCAAAGTGTTTTAGATTGATTACAAACTACTATACTAGTTCTTAACAGAATATATATCCAATCATAGAAATCAACACAAAGTAGTACGAGTAGTATGTTTGGCATTCCATTCACTATTAAAAAATGTTAGTGCTTGCCAAGCGAGTAATAAATATCACACACTCAACGCACAATGGTCCTAAATGTTGCGGGCAAAACATAACCATAGATATAATTGGTTATCAAACAAATACTAGCTTGACATAAAATTTCCATACCATATCTTCCTTAAATTATTAGTTTCTATATACTAGTTCAAATTTAAGTATGTTATTGTTATAATGTTGTTCCCGCCGAGAGTATCTCACCAAAACGCCGTCCACTTCTCATAGGCCACGAACTAGGCCAAAATCCTTCTCAAGTAGTCCATAAGGAGTAATCCTATTTTTTCTTGGGATCCAAGTAGAGAAATAAGATCTTGAGTGACAAATCCGGTATTGTTTTATCGTATTAGCACATAATAATAATATTAAAAAGCTTTATGATTATTTGTTTGATATATTCTGGTTATTAGCACACTCGTATAGTCATCTAATCTGAGAGTTAATCATGAAATACGAGGGCAATTATTCCGTTGTTATTAGCCACGTGACCGAGAATAATGTAAGGTGTGAGCCACTAAGAAAATAAATAAAATAAATTTATGATGATATTTAAATGGAGATTAACCTAACATTTAAAAAATATTTGAAAAAAACTAAAATTCTCAAAATGTACAAAAGTTTTAAAAAGGGCGAAAAAACTAAGTTGAAAGTATGATAATACTGGTTTTCATTTGTAATAAAAGCAATGAAACATCATCGGTGATATGTTTTTTATCTAGTTATAATCAATATTTCGTCATATTACCACTATAGTCCCCTCGCTTTTTTATAACTTTTATACGTTTTGGCACTTCTGATCCTTCTACATTTTTTTCCATATGTTTTGATCTTAAATACTCAACAATCAAGATTGATACTTTAAACTTAGATAAATATACATATCTAAAATAATTCATCTCTTATTTTAAAAGAATGAATCCTATAAATATTACTTTTTTACCAATAAAAAATTACAACGATGTGAATCGACCAAGATGTCATAAGTATATATTCTCCATTGATAGCAAATGTTTATCTACTAAGAGGAGGATATTTTAGTTAACCAGGAGCCGTCTCATGGTTTCCGAAGGTCCTCGCCAATAACAAAAAGAAGACCTCTTTACACTTGTAAATTAAAAAGAAACAACATGTAGAAAACTTCATTCTAACCTTCTCAAAACCATAGTGGTTTGTGTTTCTTTGGATCGGATTACTTTGCTGTCATTTAATTCATGTTATTTAGGATCAGTCTCCATTCATCAAATAACAATTGATTATTGGTTGAGAACATGTCGGATCTATTTTTGTTCGCTCTATATGTTGATTGATTTTAGGCTTTCGATATTTGATTGATTCCTAATCTTGATATGATCTTATAGATCCCACGGGGATGATCCTTTTTTTTCTTAATAATAATTTATTTTTATTCGGTTCGACGAGATTCGGATTCCTGTTCTTGCTATTTTCTTATTTTGATCTCCCTTCAATCCAAAACCAACTTTAATTTGCATCTGTGATATGGCTCATAATAGTCGTACCAACACGGATCATACTCGTATGATACCCAAATCCATCTATGTAATGAATTTCCCTGACACCACTTCTTCCAAAGACCTTTGGATTCTTTGTCAAGCATACGGGACAGTGGTGGATGTTTTCATCCCTAAACGTACGGCTAAAACAGGGAAAAGGTATGCTTTTGTCCGTTTCATTAAAGTAGAGAACGTAGATAGACTTGTGGGTAATCTATGTACTATTTGGATAGGCTGTCATCATATTCATGCTAATGTTGCTTGATTTGAGCGGTCATTAATTAATGTGCAACGTCCTTCTCCTAAGGTAGTGCCTGCTAATCATGGTTCTTCAACGTATGTTTCGGCTGTTAAAGGGGTATTGAGGGCTTCTCCTGCTTTATTTTCTTCACCTGCTGTGGTGTTAGATGACTCATGTTTAGCGGTGAATGATCTTCCTAACTGTGTGATGGGTGAGGTTCGCCAATTTTCTATCATTAATAACATTAAATTTATGTTGGTTAATGAAGGATTTTCAGATGTTCAAGTTGCGTTCCTAGGCGGGTTCTGGATATTATTCAAGTTTTGGTCTTCTATGTCCAAGTCTATATTTTTGAATCATGTAGGAATGGCTTCTTGGTTAAGTAATATGTGTAATGCTCAAGGGGATTTTGTTGCTAAAGAGCGCATCGTGTGGGTATATATTGAGGGTGTCCCTTTGAATGTATGGTCTCGCAATACTTTTATTGAGATTGGTAAAAATTGGGGTGAAGTGATAGAGGTTGAAGACGGAGATTCTTATCTTTTTGCTAGGAAACGACTTTGTATTAAAACTTCTCATGAGACCAACATTTTAGAAAGTCTTAAGATTATCGTCAAAGGGAAGGTCTTTATAGTGCGAGCTAAAGAACTCTTCGCTTGGTCTCCGACATTTAAAAATACTCCAGAGGTAGATGAATGTCTTGACGGTTATTCGGTTAAAGGGGATGATGTGTCTAATATTGATGATGAGGCAGTTTCAGAAACTTCCTTTGGTGATAACTGTTAGAATGTGTAAACCCCATGGATATTATGTATTATTCATCCACCATATATAGTGGTAAAACCCTAATGCCCTGAACCCACAAACCGAGCTTGGGCCTATTTATTCACTAACACTCCCCCGCAGTTCGAACGGTAAAATCGCGAAAGCTCGAACTGGAGTACTAAACTAGAAAAGAAACAAAATAAAACATGAAAAATAAAACATTAATAACGTCTTGCACTTTCGATTATCTTCCTAAACTCAACGAAATCAACACAAATCCACAAAGCCTTCCACAACCTCTGATTCTTCTTCATAAACGTCATATGTGGGTTGTGACCTTTGCACAAACATTCCACTAAATAGACAACCGTGTGGATTTGTGACCTTTGCACAAATCACCAACACAAAAGATGAAACAAAAGAGTTTAGTTATTTTATAGAATTGAGCGATAGATTGAAAACTTTAGAAAAGATAGATCGAAGAAGCAGATCAAAACACAAATAATAAAAACAAAACTTTGTTTTTTTTAATAAACTAAAACAAGAATATAAAATAGGCCAAACTTGTTGTTTTCATAACGTCTGAAACAATCTTCATAGCAAGATCCCACCACAGGTCCAACCCTATAACCTTTGCATCTTCTAGCGATACATATATTCTCCCATTTATAATAACTAAAAGTAGGATAATTTGTTGATAACATGTATGCAGCGGACAAGATGAAGGGTTTTTGTAGAGATCGGACTCTTTTTTTTTTTTTTTGAATTGATCGGCAGTTGGATTTTTAGGGTTAGGACCGGGGTATGGCCTGATATCATGTTAGAATGTGTAAACCCCATGGATATTATGTATTATTCATCCACCATATATAGTGGTAAAACCCTAATGCCCTGAACCCACAAACCGAGCTTGGGCCTATTTATTCACTAACAATAACGACATGGTACAAGAGGAGATTAATAAGGTTGTACAATCTCCTAAGGTGAAGGAGGTTAACGAGTCGCCTGACCCTTTAAATTTAAAGGAGGCTATTAATAAAAAAAGTGAATGTTGTGGATGCAACTAGTTTAGAGCCTAGCATTCCTTTTCCACTAGGATTCACACCCGATAAAGTTAATCATCAGGAGTCTCCTTTTGGTAATTCGCCTCTCAAATCTTCTAGCAAATCATATGGTTGTAATTCGCGCATTTTTGTCAATTCTGAATCCTGTAATACTCACTTGTCTGTTGGGAGTCAGAATAATAGGGGTAAGCGTAATCAAGGTGGCTCTATTCTAAATGTTCTAGAAGAGATGGCCAAAGTTGGGCAGGCTATGGGGTTTGATATGGATGGATGTTACAAAGATATTGAGAATATCATTAGATCACAAGGAGAACAATCGGTTCTTAAATGAATTGTTTATCCTTAAACGTTCAAGGACTAGGATCCAAGGCAAAAAAATCATGGGTTCGAGAGTTAGTTTCTAAACATAAAATCATTTTCTTGTCTATTCAAGAGAGTAAAGCAGAGTGCATTTCTAATATGGAAGTTAAGAAATTTTGGGGTAATTATTCTTTTGAGAATATTAGTAGCGATGCTCTTGGGAACTCAGGATGCATTTTATGTGCTTGGGATGTTAACGTTTTTCGCAAGACTTATCAAATCATCTCTGATAATTTTGTGTCTTGGTACGGGACATGGATTCCTAAAAATTTATATCTTCTTATTATTTCGGTGTATGCGCCTCAACCTTACAATTCTAAAATTTTATTATGGAGTTATATAGCTTCTCTTATAGATCACTGGAATGGAGAAAGTATTGTGATGTGTGAGTTTAACGAGGTGCGTAATGAATCAGAAAGGTGGGGTTCCAATTTTCATATTCGATGGGCGAACGCTTTTAATACTTTCATATCGAATTCTGATCTCATAGATGTTCACTTGGAAGGTTTTTCTTTTACCTAGGCTCATCCCTCAGCTACTAAAATGAGCAAGTTAGAAAGGTTTTTGATTACTAATGGTGTTCTATCTGCTTTTCCCCACATCTCTGCCTTATGTCTTGATAGACATTTATCGGACCATCGTCCCATCTTGCTTCAGGAACATCTGTTAGATTATGGCGCTACTCCGTTTAGATTTTATCATTTTTGGCTAACTTTTGTTGGGTTTGATCAGGAAATTGAGACGTTATGGCAATCTTTTAACCTGGCTGATAGTAATGATATGGTCAGGTTTAAAAAGAAACTTCAACTTTTGAAAAAGGGAATTCGTGGGTGGGTTGGAGATTATAACCGAGCTTAATCAGGTTATGCACGTGATCTTATAGACGAGCTACATGGTATTGATACTATTATAGACCAAGGAGGAGTGTCGGACAAGATCTTGTTATCTCGTACGGAGGCAACAAAGAAATTATAGGAAATTAACTCTTCAAAATGCAGTGACTTAATGCAAAAAGCAAAACTCAGGTGGGATGTGGAAGGTGATGAAAACACAAAAATTTTCCACGGGATTATAAATAGTAAACGTGTAACACCCCATTTTGGTAAATGGAATGTCACGGGTGATTATGGCGTGTCATCAAAGCATACAAGGAAAATGTCTTAAAACATTACATGACCATAAAAGGAAATACGGGATCCAAACATCGGTACCCCAAAGTATATGCTCATCACACACAAACATAAGTACTGTAAAGGAAATGGACTAAACAATGTCCATAGAAATAAGTAGCAAAATGTATGACGTAATGCATAAAGTAGAGAAGGCTAGATAGCTTCCAATCCATATGCACGTACGCTTAAAGTCTACGACCGCCCTTAAGTACCTGCCGTTTGGGAACATAAAAGGAAAACGGCTGAGCATAAAGATCAGTGCACGGATATACAAATATGACATGGAATAGCATAAGCATAAAAGGCTAATAGCAACGAAATATCATAAGTTCTAAGTAATCTGGATTCATGTTCATAAAACTGGTTTTATAGTTTGAAAAAACTTACGTTTCTATGAAAATATGTTTAATTAGCCAAATAGCCCATATAAGTCATGAGGTTCCACCGTGTAGGAATACTTGGAGGGGAGACCTCGTCATGCAATTTGAGGGGTTGCCTCTAATTAATTAGTCTAGGTAGGAGGGATCAACTCCTAGTAAAGGATGCAAGGCACACATCACATTCACTCTGATAATACTACTTAAACATGTAACTAGGATGCATCCATACGCCCCACATGATAATATAATAGAATGGACAAAACTGAATAGGGACGCCAAGAGCAATTACTTCGCCGTGGGGAAGTCATAACATTGGTGCCTCTAGTGTTATGGTTATTGTACCTCCATAACTAGGTGACACTGGTCATGCATGTATATGGCTTAGGCTCTTAATCTAACATAAGTATCAAACATATATAAAAAATACTGGGAAAACAGTTGGTTGCAGACGGGGAATCCTAATAAGGAAAGAATGTTCATACTGAAAGGACGGGAAATCCGTACCTTATATCCAGTGAACGAAGAAGACGAACGGAAGAGAGTCCTACTTTGATCTCACTAATGCTACATAAATAGTATACATGTATAAGTGTTCTGATTACTGTGTACGTAACTGATTTTATATCATGTCTTAGCTTGTTTTATATTTTCATGCCTTGTTTTACTGATTTTAACGTTATACTGTGTTTATCATGTATTATATATATTTTGATTAAGTATTACTTGTATTTCTTGTATTAATATACTTGTTGTGTAATAATAAGTAATTTTCTAAAAATAGTAGGTTTCCTAAAATAGAAAGTTTCCAAAAATAGAATGTTTCCAAAAATAGATTAAGTGCTTAAATTAGATCATTTTCTAAAAATAGAAAGTTTCCAAAAATAGTAAATTTCCTGAATTAGAAAGTTTCCATATTTAGAATTAAGCTGGATTAATATCATAAGTCATGTAGTTATAGTATAGTTTATTAATAATATTCCGTTAATTAAATAAACTATAGGTTATACGATTTAATTAAATATAAGCATGATTTAATTAAATGAAAGTGCATAAAAATACATAGGTTAAAATATGTATTGATACTATATTAATATAACCTAAGTCATGATTATTAACTAATTATATGTCATGTTTAATAATTAATTAATACTATAGTGTAAAATAAATAAATATATACTTAGGTTAAAACATGTATTATTTAATAATAATAATAACCTAAGTTTCATGTTTAATTAAATTAATTAGAAGTCATGTATTAATTAATTTAATTATCTTGTAAAAATAATATACTTGTAAAATTAATTAGACTTGTAAAATTAAATCATGAACCGAGCCAGTGTGTTATCTAATTAAACATGTCGTGAACCGGACCCGTGAAAAACCCCTGAACCGGTCCGAACCAAATACCCCTAAAAATAGTGGCAAACCGGCTGCCGATTGCCCGTGCTTTCGGTAAACTGCCACCGACTTAAGCCGGCGGTCTTGCTTCTCTCCGCAAGCCGCTGACACAAAATTTCCCACCGGCTATAGCCGGTGGTTCCCCCTGCGTGCGCTGCGGTTCCCCCTGCTTGACCAAATTAGCCACCGGCTTAAGTCGGTTATGTTGGTTTGCTTGCTGCCGAGACCCACAAAAACCACTAGGACACCCCGACGCATGTCGGGGTCCTTTGTACATGCTGTCAACCGAACATCAACACCACTGAGATCTAGATCTCGGTTTGTGGTCGAGACAAGAACATGCCGAGAGCCATGGGGCTCTCGGTGTGTGTGTCGGCCGAAACAACCAACCCGGAAATACCCGTAATCTTACCCCTAGATCCCATGAAATGTTTTATCCATGTTTTTATTTAATCACATGTTCATGTTTCAATAATTAAATAAAAGAAAAAAAACAAAAGGGTTTACGAATTACCAAAACACGTAGAATGAATGGACAATGATTACACGAACACAGTCTTATGATTTCTTTAATCAAGATCAAACAAACACCCCTTGTGAGGTATGATGCCGCCGGCCAAAGAGAGAGACAAAGAGATTAGGGTTTTGATTTTTTTGTAAAATTCTGTAAAGTGAAAATAAATGTTTCCCTTATTTGTTATTTGGTAAAAATCAAATGGGCTGGGCCCCTCTCTTCTTCTTGTGCCGCGAACTGTAGGGCCCACCAAGGGAAACCCAAAGCCTCTATCGTGTGTATTTTATTACGTTTTCATGTGTTCGTGTTTACATGTTACGTTATTATTAATTATTCGTGTTATCATAAATACTTTTACGTGACGATATTTATCGTATTAATAATATACGTAAATACATAATTATATGTTCGTGATTCTTACGTTTATGCTTTCATGTTCGTGATTAAATTATTATTGATAATAATTATCTTGTATTAACATGTAGTTAATGCTTATCGTATAATTATACGTACATAACTTCTGTAATTTCTAATCGTGACACGTGTTCATGCTATAAAAGGAAAGTTTTAATATGTACGTACGTTTGCTAAGGGTACTATTCATGGTAAAAGCATGCGGGTTTTACAACTCTTCCCCCTAAAAAGAATAATTCGTCCCTGAATTATAGATAAAATAAACTGAAAAAGGAACATACCTGAATTCAAAATATGGAAAGAGGGTAAGAAGCCCGGATAGACTCCTCTGTTTCCCAAGTGGCTCCCCGCTCGGTATGGTCCCTCAAAAGGATTTTGATGAATGGAATCGTCTTCTTCCTCATGACTCGTTCTTGCCTGTCAAGAACTCGTTCGGGTTCCTCTATGAAGGTAAGATCTTCACAAATCTATTCCAGTGGATACTGAACCATGTGAAGGGGATGATACTTGTACCCTCTGAGTAAGGACACATGGAAAATGTCATGAACATGAGAAAGCTGTGGAGGTAACACTAAACGATAAGATACTCCACTGACTCACTCAATGACATCAAACGGTCTGATGAATCGAGGACTGAGTTTCCCTTTGATTCCAAAACGTCTAACACCACGTGCCAGCGATACCTTAAGAAAGACGTGATCTCCTACGTTAAAATGTAAGTCCCTACGATGCTTGTCGGCATAACTCTTCTAACGTGAACGTGCTTCTTGAAATTTATTGCTTAGCTACAGTGACCTTCTCGTTGGTCAACTCTATCATTTCTGGTCCTTTAAGTGTTCGCTCACCAACCTGATCCCAGTAGATTGGGGCGCGACACTTTCTGCCATACAACATCTCGAATGGAGCACACTTAGTGTTGGCGTGCCAACTATTGTTGTATGCAAACTCTACCAAACAGATGTAATCATACCAATCTCATGTCCATTCCAACGCACATGACCTCAACATGTCTTCTAATGTCTGAATCGTTCGCTCCGATTGTCCGTCTGTTTGAGGATGAAAAGCCATGCTAAGCATAAGTTTTGTACCCCAAGCTTTCTGCAGACTCCTCCAAAATCACGAAGTGAAACAAGGATCTTTGTCCGAGACGATACTAGATAGAACAAAATGAAGTCTCATGATCTCCTACTTGTAAATGTCGGCGAGTTTACTGACCAAATCATCCTTGCGGATCGGTAAGAAATGAGCTGACTTAGTAAGTCGATCAACGATAACCTAAATCGCATCATGCCTCCTCTTTGTCTGCGGAAAACCGGTAACAAAATCCATGGTGATCTTGTCCCACTTCCACTCCGGAATGTCTAACGGTTGTAGTAACCCACTAGACCGCTAATGCTCGATCTTAACCTGCTGGCAGGTAAGACATTTAGAGACGTAAGTAGCAACATCCCGTTTCATGCCACTCCACCAAAAGTATTGCTTGATGTCGTGGTACATCTTGGTCGAACTAGGATGAATGGAGAATGGGGAGCTATGAGCTTCAGCTAATAACGCTTCGATGAGTGTAAGATCATCAGGAACATAAAGTCTAGTGCCCTGCCATAAGATACCATCATCATCCAACCGAAACTCCGTCTGCTGTTCTAAGTTCTGACTGATCGCCCAAATTTCAGCATCATCCTTCTGAGCTTCCTTGATCCTAGAGAGTAACTCCGGTTCCACTCTAAGCTTAGCCCAGTAACCGTGTTGTCCACGTACCATGATCTCTATGTCTAGTCGCTCTATGTCTCTTATAATTTCCTCCTCAATTTTAATGTTGTTTATCATACCGGACTTCCTACTAAGTGCATCTGCCACTACATTCGCCTTGCCGGGATGATACTGCAGATTAGTGTCATAATCCTTCAACAGCTCTAACCATCTCCTCTATCTCATATGCAGTTCACGTTGAGTGAAGATGTACTTCAGGCTCTTGTGGTCTGTGAAGATGTGACATGATTCTCTATACAATTAGTGCCTCCATATCTTTAATGCAAACAAGACTGCTGCAAGTTCCAAGTCATGCGTAGGGTAATTTTCCTCATAAGGCTTAAGCTGTCGTGAAGCGTACCCGATCACTTTCCCATGTAGCATGAGTACACAGCCAAGTCCCTTCCCTGAAGCATCACTATAGATCTGAAATCCACCAGTACCAGATGGGAGATTAAGAATCGGTGCATATACTAACTTCTACTTTAGGTCTTCAAAGCTCTTCTCTCTTTCTTCAGTCCAGACGAATTTCTCCCCTTTCCGCATCAGTTTGGTCAATGGTAGTGCTAAACGAGAAAAGTTCTCTACGAACCTACGGTAGTAACCAGCTAACTCTAGAAAAATGCAAACTTTAGTCGCTGATATCGGTCTTGGACACTTAGTAATAGCCTCCACCTTTGCTGGATCCATGGTGAATCCTTCTGCTGATACAATGTGATCTAAGAATGCCACCTTGTCTAACCTGAACTCACACTTGGAGAATTTAGCATACAGCTGCTTCAGGCGAAGAATCTGTAATACTGTACGAAGATGGTCTTCGTGTTCCTCCTCAGACTTAGAGAAAATCAGGATGTCGTCAATGAAGACAATGATGAACTTGTCCAGGAACTCATGGAAGATACGGTTCATCAGATCCATGAAGACTGCTGGATCATTGGTAAGGCTAAAAGGCATGACTACAAACTCGTAGTGCCCATAAAATGTACAAAAAGCAGTCTTGGTGATGTCTTGCTCTTTAACCCGTAGCTGATGATAGCAAGACCTTAGATCAATCTTGGAGAAATGTTTGGCCCCTTCGAGTTGGTCAAACAAGTCGTCAATGCGTGGCAGCGGATACCTCTTCCTGATGGTGATCTTGTTGAGTACACGATAATCTACGCATAGATGCATGTTGCCGTCCTTCTTCTTTACAAACAGAACAGGTGCGCCCCATGGAGAAGCACTAGGTCGAATGAAACCGCTTTCTTACAGTTCCTGAAGTTGTTCCTTTAACTCCTTCAGCTCAATAGGAGCCATGCGATAAGGAGCCTTGGATATTGGCTCAGCTCCTGGGACGAGCTCAATATTAAAATCCACTTCACGAGCAGGTGGTATGCCCGGAAGTTCTTCTGGAAACACGTCTAGGAATTCTGACACGATCGGCTGATTCTGGATAGATAGATCTTCAGCCTCCAAATCATGAATAGTAGCAAGATACCCTCACAACCATGTGACAGTAGTGCACGTGCTTGCAAGGTTGATATGATCTGTACAGACCTTACGGGTACGAACCCGTTGTAAATGTACTCTGGTGCATTTACATCACCGAAGATGACTCGATATGTATGGCAATCTATGGTGGCATGATGTTTGGATAGACAATCCATGCCCAATAACATGGCAAAATCGCACATATCCAAAGGAAATGCGTCAACAGGACAAATCTTGTCATCAAACTCTAGGGGAAGGCTCTTGTATACATGGGTTATGCGTACAGAGTCTCTTAAAGGCGTGGAAATGTTTAAAAAATTCTCTAAAGGCATAGGGGATATCCTAACATTCATAGCATAAACAGTAGAAATGACCGAATCCGTAGCTCCCGTGTCAAATAAAACACATGCAGCTTGACCATACATATACAAGATTCCAGTGATGGTACCTGTAGACTTGTTGGCCTGATCGCGAGAAGTCGTCTAAACGCGTCCACTAGTAGGAAACGTGAAATGTGTATAATGCAAGTTCGTTTTCTCAGTTCTTAACTAATAGAAAGTCCAATCAATATCAAATTTATAATTGTTTTTGGTTGTTCAAGCTTGCTTGGTAATCTATTGCTAATTCAAACAACACTAAGTAAAAATGAAAAATATAAACCTACTTATACGTAAAACAAGTTGCAAATTCCAAATTTTATTCAAGTAAAATATTAAAATGCAAAATTCAAAACTGTAAGGACTGAAAATGTAATTTCTATGAAATGAAAATGCTTGAAATGTAAATTCTAAAAGTTATAAGGACTAAAAATGCAAAACAGTTAACTAAAAGGACCAAACTTGTAAAAACTTTAACTAATTAACCAACTTTTAACAAACTAACAAACTTTTAAACTGAAATTTAACAAACTAACAAAGTCCAGGGACTGAACTTATGCAAACCCTAAAATCTAGCAAGATTAGCCAAGTTTAGAAACAGTTTAAACTTCTAGGGACTAAAATGCAATAAAACCAAATTTTCAACTAAAAACGGGCACAAAGAAAGATTAAGCTCGTTTGAGCTTATTTCTCAACCAAATAAGCTGAAACAACTTGCAAACAACTTCAAATCCAATTTAAGAAACGTGTGTCTAAGGATTTTAGCTAAAAGTCCAAAATAAGCAATTGAGTGCTTATCAATAAGCTCAAAATAAGCTACAGCCTAATCCAAACATCCACAACTTGATTTTATTATCAAAACTGATTAAGCACTTGATTTAAAGAAGGGGAAATCAAATTAGAACAAATTTCATCCAGTAATAAGCCAGATATCAGAAATAAGCTAAAATGAGCTTATGTTGACCAAACGTTGACCAAATTTTGGAAAAAGCTCAAAATCTCAAAAACTCATATTCAATACTATCTAAATGGAAATGTGAAAGAAAATTGCAAGTTTTATGAAGAGGATTTAGAGAACTAGCAAAACAGTAAGCTATTCATCTCAGAGAATGAAAAATGCTCAAGCTTGAGCTAAAAAGCTGTTTTCTAGCTTAATCCTGAATACTGTAGATTTTCCTTCTAGATACTGAAAGATTATGTTATAAGCTATAACTAGAAACTGGTTTGAGCAAATTTCATCAAGTAATGAAGGAGAAACAATCAATTGAATTTGGCAAGTTTTGAAATAAAAGCTGAATACAAGTATGACCCAAACTTTTTGATAACCAATTGCCTGTTTGACTATATTATTGACTTGCAAATGACTCAAGACTACTTGTTAACTCCTAATGAGTAGAAACAAACTTCTAAACAACAATTTCTAACACTTAAAATCTGATTTATAACTACTCCCAAACACCCCTTAAAAGGTTTTAATCAAACTTTTTCAAAGACTTTATGAGTTATGATTTAAACTGATTAAAGAGCTATAGCAGACTTGTTTAGGTGAACAAAATGAAAGCTAATGAAACTGAAATCAAGCAAGTATACCAACTAGAACTCAATTAAGGTATTTAGCTAAAAAGTTACTGAAATTTAGCTAAAAACTACAAAGCTTAACACAAATGCACAAGATCAAACTGTAAAACACTAGGATCAATCAATCAACAACTTCTTAACAAGTAGAATCAGGCAGCCATCAACATTACACTAGGGAATTAAGCATGCAAGGACTGTTTAGAGGAAAATAAAACAAGAGCCTTAGAACCTATTGTAGAGGTCCTTTGGGAAGAAGAGGAGCGCTGAGCTCTCTTGCCCTAGTGATACCACCACCTATCACTAGCTATCAACTCAAATCAACAATCAAAACAGCTACAAATCATCATTCTGCCATGAATTCTCCAAGATCAATGGAAAGGCTTGAATTCTGATCAAACAGCAACAATTCTTCACCAATGTCAATTATGATCAATGTATGATCATAACAAACATCTAACAGCAACAATGGAATCACACAACAGCAGGTAAGTAGCAGGAATTGAAGAACAGAATTTGGCGGGAAAACTTGAATTTGAAATTTATTGAAGAATTCAGTTACAAATGGTAGTTACAAGCTTCTAACTAACTAACTGACTCAAGAGTTTGTCAGACTCTTGAGTAGTTAGGTGAAAAGGAGGGAAAAAAGGAAAAGGAATTTTAAGAACTAGGTGTTTACAAAATTTAAGCTACTATGAGAAATGAGGTACAAGCTAAGTATTTATAGGCAAGAAAGGGAGATTCTGTTGGAGTTGTGACGTGTTTAGGCCAATCATAGCTTGACACGTGGAGGAATTCTGCAAATCCTCTTTGAAGGTGATGAACAATTTTTGGGGGTTTTTGATTCAATGGATTATTTGTTAATTGGATAACACCATTGGATTCGTCTTCCAAAATTGAGCAATTTTGGTGTTTTGATCTTTACTTGAAATGCCTTCTATCAAAATCCCGTTCCTGGAAAATATTTTTGTTGAAAGAGAAGGACACGTGGCAGCCTTTGATTGGTAGAGAGAGAGAGTTGCGGATTGCACTGTTATGATTTGGCAATAAATGAGGCGGCTGTGAGTGGACATTGATTGTTTGATCCGTGTGAACTCTTTCCTCTCTTCTCATTGGTTACTTTCCTTAACACATGGATTAAACTTGCAATACTTTCCCAAGTTGGCAGATTTGGTCCTTCTTCTTGGCAGTTTGCTATTTAAGGCCAGAATCTTCATTCCTTTGTCATTTTTGGTCCTTTAACTTTGATAACTTGTACAAAATGGCCCTTTGACTTGAGTTAACTTTGTAGTTGACCAATTTTGACTTGAATCTTGACTTTCCATAATTTGCACTTTAAGTCCTTCAACTTTCACAAATTGTCAAGATAGATCCTTTAACTTCAAAGTCTTGTCACTTTTGATCCTCTTTTGTCTTTTTCATCCATTTGAGCTTGGTTTTTCCTTGTTTGCTTGAAATTGTATCCTTTTACCTATATAAGGTCACACAAACACAAACATACCACATAACACTGCTTTTTACAAGATAAATGGGTATTTTGCTTCATGTTTTAGGGTTATTTGTTGATAAAAGGATATGAGTTTAAGCTCATATCAAAACGTCTTGGAATCAGCAAGTCCAGATGTGCCCTCCATCTCGCCCTTACGGCAGTCCTTCATGCGATGACTAGTAAGGCCACACTTGTAGCATGTGTCGCCGTCGTGACGATAATAAGTGTGAAAACACTTATCCTTTTACCACTTAATTATCATAATTACTAAGCCAAAACGTGTATTTAATGTCGTAAATGTCGGAATTATGCGTGTTTTGTGTTTTTATTGTGTTTTAGGACCAAAATATGAAAGGGATGAAAACATGGGCTTTCACGGGCTTTTATCGAAGAAAAAAGACAAAAGAGGAAGTCAAAAGATCGAAAGTGCAAGAAGAACGGAAGTCAAAGGCCTATTCTGAATATTTATCGAAGAAAAAGTCTATAGATGGAAGTTTAACAAAGTCGAAGAACCAAGTCTACTAAAAAAAGAAAATTAGAAGACGAGTTCAAGTTATCATTCGACTAATCCCAAGACTAAGTCAAGAAAAACGAGTTAATTAAAATTCGAAAAGACAAGAAGAAAGAGAGAAGACAAAAGACCCTCCCCTTCTCCTATATATACCCTCCTAATCCTTCATTAGGAGGGTGTTAGTTAATTAGTTAATTAGTCTTTAATTTGGTAGGGTGTTTTATTTTTCTTCTCTCTAGTTTTCAAGCTTATCAAACCTTCATCTTGTGATCTTTGATCTTAATATTTTAATATAATCAAGATTATTAAAAAATTCTCATTCTACCTTTCTTAATCATAATCTATTGTTTTGCTTAATTAATAATGTAGTTGGTTTAATTTTGTTGATGATGTGATTGATTTGCTTATTGGATTGTGCTTATTGAGTTGGTGTGTTTTTAGTTTTTAGATTAAGGTGCTTATTTGCTTAATCTTTATGTTTATTAGTTTTTAAATAAGTTGATTTTGGTAGTTTAATATTTTTATAAAAAAGTTGATTTTAAATTTTTGCTTATTTAGTGTTTTTAAAAGTTTTTAAATTGTGTCTTATTAGCTTTTTGTTAAAATTAGATTTGGTAAAAGTTTTGGTAAATGCTTATTGTGGTTTTGCTTATTTGGTATTAATCTAGATTATCTAAACCCTCTTTTCCTGAACTAAGACAAATACCAACTTATTCTGAACTAAATGCAAACCCTAGTTTCCCGAATTACATACAGTACACTCCATATTCCGACATAAAATCCATTTCCCTTTCCCTCCAAAAACATTACACCATTTCCCGAATTACATCAGAACCTTGGATTACGAACAAGCTTCAGTTCACATATTCCGAATTAAATACAAATTCTTCTTTCTTGAATTAGGTTGCGCCAAACATTTCCTGAATTACCTTTGGGATTCGTTTCCCGAATTAAGTAAGGGATACTTTTCCCGAATTACGTTCAATATGGTGATTCTGAACTAGTTGTTGCATATGAAGATTCCGAATTAGGTCCACATCTCAGCATTTCGAATTAGATTCAGGATACACTTTCCGAATTAACATCAGCATTCAACATTCCGACTTAGTTTAGGATTCGGATTCCGAATTAGTTGTAGGATTGAGTATTCCGAATTAGGTACATTATTGGTTATTCCGAACTAGGTTAAGGATTACATATTCCGGATTAACTTCATCTACCTGGATTCCGAACTACATACTTGATCTTCATTCCGAACTAGGTCTTGCATCACTATTCCGAACTAGGTGGTGCATTGGTATTCCGACTTAGGTCAGAGGTGTGATATTCAGACTTATGTTTTAGTTCTCGTTTCCTGTTTAGTTCTAAATCTTTATTTTTCCCGCCAATTTTCTCAAGATTTATTTTAAGTTTTCATTTTTATTAAGTTTCAAAATTTACTTTTTTTTAAGTTTTAATCTCTTGTCATTTGTTTTAAGTCTAATTTCTTTAGTTTAAATTTTTGAGCTTCCACTTTAACTTAACGACATTTACATTTTCATTTTTACTTTTAGTTTAAAATAGATAATTTATCACCTTTCTTTTTAATTAACCAAGAACGACTGAGTCGCACTTTCAACTGGTAATCAATTCGAATAGACTGGTTCAACGAACAAATTTTTATATAAGAAAATTTCTTGTGTTAAATGGCGCCGCTGCCGGCTCTTTTCGTAAAGACTAACGGTTTTTAGTGAGAGACGCGTTGAATTTTGGGATCCGTTCACTCTTGAACGTTATTTTTCGTGTCAAAAATTTTCAAAAATACATAAAAATTAATAATTTCAAAAAATCCAAAAACATTTAAAAATCATAAAAAGCAATTATTTTTCAAAGATTTTGCACAAAAAATATTTTCTTTTTCACATTAACCATTAGTTTTCTTCTATTTTGCAATCTTTTTCTTTTGTAGGTGTATGCGTACCCGTTCAAGAAAGAGGAAATCCATTTAAGCCGCTACTATTGAACCTCCTGTTGTCGAGCCTCCCGTTGTCAATACAATGGAAAACCGTCCAATGATCGAGCTCTTGCAATCATACGTTGAAGGAAACGATGATGCGATGTGGTGCCGGCTATTGAGGCCAACAAATTCAAGCTCAAATCCGGGTTTATCCAAATGGTTTCCGCAACACCATTTCTGGGCCGTACTCATGACGATCCTCATGATCATATCAAGAGGTTCGTACACTTATCAAATACTGTAAAATACAATTGGGTGTCACAAGAGGCAATTCGTTTGATCCTCTTTCCTTTCTCCCTCGAGCGACAAGCCCTGATTTGGCATGATAAGGAACCACCCCGAAGTATTACAACATGGACGAACCTTGAAACAAAGTTCATAAACTATTTCTTTCCACCCTCACGTACTACCGCTTTGCGGAATGACATTATCAACTTCGAACAAAAGTACGGTGAGACATTTAGTGAAACTTGGGATCTTTTTAAGGAACTTTTAAGAAAGTGTCCACAACACGGTTTTACAAATGTACATCAAATTAATACTTTTTATAATGGATTAACTTTGAATGACCAAGATTCACTAAATAGTGCCTCGAGGGGTAATATTCTTGTCAAAACTATGAATGAGGCTTGGGCAATTATTGAGAACAAAGCCAAAGTTCAAACCAAGAGTGTTAGGGCTAATATGGCTAGTGCTAGTTCTTGTGTGACCGACAAGAAAATTGACGCACTTACCGCACTCATGACAGATTTTGTTTTACACAGTAAGAACAATCCGCAAGTTAATGCTTTGAGTGAGTCATGTGAAATATGTAGGGGATCACATTCATACTTAAATTTTGATAAGGTTCATGACCCCTCTCAACAAGAAGTGTATGCTTATAACACTAATGAGAGGGTGCATCTTAATCCAAATGTGGATGCTAATAATCTTTCTTATAGATCTACTAATTATTTGGCTCCTCCCGGTTTTCAACCTCATGCTAGACCCCCTCCTCAAATGACTAATGCCCAATACCTACCAAGGAACCAAGGCCAACAACGAAATAATTATCAAGGGAATTCTTCCAACAATCAAAGGAATTTTAATTCAAATCATGGGAATTTTAATGGTCAAAATCAAGGGAATTTTAATGGGCCAAACCCAAGGGTTTCAAAATAACAACTTTAATCAAGGTTTTCATAATAACAATTGTTTTCAACCATAATTTCAAAACCAAGATTTTAATAACCAAGGCTACAATCAAATGAACATGCATAATCCTCAAATAGACTTGGTTCTACAAAAATTAACCGAACATCAGCGAACCATGAAAGAAATGCAAGAATCGACCGATAAGAAATTTATGCAAATGATTCAAACCCTTCATCCCCAAGGTGCCCTCCCTTCTAACACCGTGACTGATCCTAGGGCCAACGTTAATGCCATCACTACTAGGAGCGGTAAGACCACCGAAGAACCTTCTTATTCACCAACTAACCAAGGACACGAGATTCCTTCTACTTCTACCCACCCTCCTTCACCTTTTACTTGTGACATACCACCCGTTAGGCCTTCGTCTACACCTTATGTTCCACCTGTACCTCAAGTTTAGACCACACCTTTGGTTCCAAAACCGGTTCCTCCACCTTCCACTTCTACCCCTCCTCCGCCCAAGGACGTGAGTGAGAATTCCATTCCAAAGCCTTCATCTCAACCCAATATACCTTATCCCTTAAGGTTGAAGAAAGAGAAATTGAAGAATAAGGATGATATTCAAGTTTCGAACTTTTTAAAAATGTTCAAACAATTGAATTTCTGTAAAACCCACAAAATAAGGTCATTACTTAATTCTTACTTTTCGAATATTTTTGAAGTATTTTATAATCTTAAATATTATTATGTTTAACGGTTTAAGTTGAAATCGATATTAAGTATTTTATTTTTATATTTTGACGAGCAACGAGGACTACTAGTGATCGCGATACCGACGGATGCCCATAATTTTATATTTCATTATCGATCGTTTCGATATTTAATATTTTCGACGATATCGTTTTAATTACGTATCGAGTCTTTATATCATTATTTTTCGTGTGCGTTTAAACTTTTTAGTATTTTTACGAAACCCGAGTCCCGTAAATATTTTCAAAAATTTACTAGTGACAATTTCCCACCTTTTTGCTAATTATTTGCATTTTAAGCCAAACTTATGCCCAAATTGCACATAAGTCCTCACCCCACTAACTAAATAAAATTTAAAAATTAAAAACACACACTCACTTTTTCACTTCCAAAATTTTTCTCTCTCTCTCCTTTCTTCTCCATTTTGCCGAAACTCAACCCACACACCAAATCCATACATTTTTTTCAAATTATCTTGAGTTTGAGGTTGAATCTAGCTAAACCAAGCATAGACCCATCTCTATTTTTGATCAAGGATCACATAGGTATAAAAATTTCACACATGCAAGCACTTTTTATTTTTATGATGTTGGTAGGTGGAAGCCATGGTTATGCATGGTGTTTTTAGCATGATCCATGGTGGTTCTTGCTAGAAATCTTGTTAAAAACTATATTTTGATCCAAAGATTTTTATTTTTGTTATGATTTTGATGTTATGGTGGATGTATGATGATATTAGAGTATAGGAATGACCATTTCTATTGTTGGTTGTGGTCAAAAAGTTGATTTTGTACAAGATTTTGGTACCCATTTTATAGCAGTAGGTAAACTGAAAAATCCGAATTTTTATGTTTTGAAAATGACTTAACTTATAGCCTAGGGTTGTAGATAATTTCCTTAGCTTCGATTTGATATAAGGTAGAGCTTCTAACTCAAAACGAGCGCGAAGTTATGCTGTTTTGAATAATCGTGTACCGGAAGACGAGTATCGACATTACATGTAGTTGTTGTCGATATTTGGATCGAATCCCGGGGACTCTAAATGGATGTTTTTAAAATGTGTAACCTACTTATAATGAGGTATTTATTTATTAGGTTGAGTTTACATTAAAACCCGAGTGTCGGTTTTGTTAACGGAGTCGTTTAAATAAGTTAAAACGGTTGTATGAAAAATTAACGTAAATCTGTCCGGATTTTGTGGTTTGAAAATGAGTCGAGTAAAGGACTTTAAAAGTAATTTCATTTGATAAACTTGTAGGAGGACTTTCTATATATAGTAAGTTAGTTTATCGAGTCGTTTCATAAACGGTTGACAAGTTTAAAAAGGGGTAAATAAGCTAGTACATGTAGTATGTACCGGCGGATTTTGTTAAAAGTATAAAATGGTTAAGTAAATGGGTAGTAAAGTATAATGAAGTTATTTATATCGTTTTCTTTCGAGTTTATTGTGGTTTTATGAGTTCAAGTTTGATTTTATTAAGTATCATTTATTTCTCGAGTCTATTATTAAAGTACGCACCTTATTTGCTAGGTTGCGGTTATCGTGATTATCGGGTATCTACTATCGTCGGCGATTGTCTTCAACTACTATAAGTACTAAAGTGAGTCTATAGCCTCGTTTGAGCTCATTCAAATATTTTAAAACCCGCGAGGGGGAATACATGTTTTGTAAACTTAGAACACAAGATTTTTATGGTATGCTTGTCCCTTTATGAATGGACCCGTGGTTGCCTTTAAATTGCATTAAGTGATTGCCTTTGTTAAAGCCTCAATTATGGACCGGTAATTAACCTATGATGGGTTAACCGCTAGTACAATTAATAGATCTATAGGGGAAGCCGCCCGGTTCAGTTTTTGTGGACTTGTCATAGAAGCTTAGGCCCGACCTCCACACTGTTTGAACATATTGTATTGAGAAGTCAGGTATACGACAATGTACCAAAAATCTGGAGGTAACTGACAATTAATAAATCTCTCGTCTTATTAGACTGATATGGGAGTGTCTAAGGGCTCGGTTCCATGAGCTTATTGCAATTTATGTTATATACAATTATTATTGTTGATACAAATTATTATACGAAGCTAGTTGCCTTCAAGTATGCCACAAACTTAAAATTCTTGCTTGTGTTCAAAATGATTTTATAAACCTATAGATTCACTCGGCATTTTTGCTGATGATTTTCTCACATGTATTTCAGTTAATCAAGAAGGCTGAAGCTTGGAAGCCACGGGAATGAATGTTGTGCACTACTTTGTATATAAACCCTTTGAATGTTTGTCGTTCCTTTTATTCAAAACAATTTAAATCTTTTGTTTTGGTTGTACTTCGGTTACGATGTCTTGGGACTACGCTACTCTGACAAATGTTTTGGGAACGATAAATCAAAAACGTCTCTTTTCGAGTCGTTCTTTATAAATTATGTGTTGTAGTATCATTGTTTAGCACCCAAAGATGTATTCCGCTGCGTGTAAATTTGGGGGTGTTAAAGATTGGTACCAGAGCCATGAGTTATAGAGAACTAGGTCTTTTTCTAAAAACCTAAACTATAACTGTCAGTTTTTATTTTTTTCAAAGAGTCGGTGCACATGATTTCGCGTGACTTCAAGTTCAAGCTACTTCTGGGATTACAACTTTAGTATACATTATTATGTATGCCTTATTGCTAAGTATTTCTAAATAAATACTATAATCCTTTATCGATATATATATTGATATCGTTAAACTTTTCGATAAGAGTTATCATTTATTAATGAGTTACTTAAATAAATTTTTGGAATTTTTCCTGTAATTATTTTGAAGGATTTTCTATATTTATTTAAAATTTTGGAAATTATCCTATTTCATTTTATTATGACCTTATACCTATTTTGTGAAATTTACCGCCGTTAAATTACGTCTTCGATGAGGAGGAAGCAGGTTTCACTGCTGTAAGCGAGTCACAGTCAACTAAGACATGTGGATCCCCACGTGACTAGTGTTTATTATTTAGTGTCGTTGTACTCTATTTGTCTTTAAGATCATTCCTTGTTGATCGATGATAATAGTTTCCTTTGATCCTTATAATGATTGTGAATCCTTGTATTCATAATGTGTATGCATTTGATGATTGATTTTGTACATGATATGACTATACCATGAATACAATTAACTCATTCATTTTATCTTCTCTTTGTGATGTGACAAAATCATGCCACCTAGGAGAATGACAAATGATGCCATTGCAAGGCTAGTTGCGGAAGAGGTTGCGAAAGCATTAGCTGCGGATAGAGCTGCGCGTGTTAACACTGAAGGAGCAGGTGGCTCTGGAGGTGCGGGTGCTGAAGGTGAAGGTGAACCTGCTGGACCTGAAGCAGCTGCTGCTGGGGCAGGTGCAGCTGAGAATCCTGCAGATGAGGTTGCTCAGGCTGCTGCTGCGGTTAAAGAATATACTTTTGCTGGATACATGAAGTGTGGACCTACTACATTTCAAGGAACTGGTGGAGCACTGGAATTATTCAGGTGGATTGAGAAAACAGAAACAACATTTGAGATTAGTGATTGCTCAGAAAGGAACAAGGTTAAGTTCGCAGTTGCTACTTTTAAGGATCGAGCTTTAAGCTGGTGGAAGACTCAAGTTGCTACAGTTGGTTTAGAAGCTGCAAATAGGAAACCTTGGGATGAAATTAAAAGGTTGTTAAAAGAGGAGTTCTGTCCAGAAGAAGATTTATCTGCTTTGGAGGATGAGTTGAGGCACCTGAAGCTGAAAGATAACAACATTGCTGCATATACTAGTCGATTCAATGAACTGGTTTTGTTGTGTCCAGATGCTTTTGCTACTGAGAAGAAAAAGATGGATCAATACATCAAAGGGTTGCCTGGGTACATTAAAGGTGAGACAACTTCATCTCGACCCAAGAACTTTGTTGAGACTGTAATAATGGCTCATACACTCATGGGGCAGAAGGTTCAAGATAGGGCTGAGAGAGCTGCTGAAGGTAGTAAAAGGAAATGGGAGAATTCGCAGAGTGGTAATCAAGGTAGTAACTGCCATAGGCAGTACAATCAGAAGAGAAATGATGGGGCTAGAGCTGCGACTAACAAGAATGGTAATGCTGACTATGGGGGACCAGCCTAGAAATGTAAGAGTTGTGGTGCTTGTCACTTTGGTAATTGTCCACCAAGGTGCACTAAATGTGGAAAGGTTGGGCATGCTGCGGAGAAGTGAAAGCCATGGATCCCTGCCACAGGATCAAATGCTATTCCGATCAAGACTTGCTTTGAATGTGGAGAACGTGATCATGTTCGTCCCAAATTCCCGAAGTTGAAGAACAAGAAGGCAGGTGAAGCTGCTGGGGCAGTTTATGTTGTTAAGGATGCGGATCAGGCACAAGGTCCAAATGTGGTGACGGGTACGTTCTTACTCAACCATCGTTATGCTAGTGTGTTGTTTGACTCAGGATCTGATAGGAGCTTTATAAGCACTTCCTTTAGTCGTTTAATTGATGTTGAACCAACAAGCCTAAATGCTAGTTATGAGGTCGAGTTAGCTGATGGACAATTAGTTAGTACTACCACTATATTTAAGAAGTGTCCTTTGAAATTAGAAAATAATTTGTTTGAAATTGATTTGATGCCGATAGATTTAGGTTCATTTGATGTGATTGTTGGTATGGATTGGTTGGTTGCTCATGATGCGGTATTTGTATGTGGGGAGAAAGTTGTTCACATACCGGTTAAGGGTAAGGTGTTAGTAGTTAAAGGTGATGTCGGTAGATCTCGTCTGACGATGATATCTTGTATCAAGGCGAGGAAATATGTAGAAAGAGGTTGTCACCTGTTCTTGGCTCAAGTAGTGGAGAAGGAACTACCGGCTAGGCGTGTGGAGGATGTTCCGGTTATTCATGATTTTCCTGAAGTATTTCCCGATGACTTGCCAGGGCTTCCGCCTCAGCGAGAAGTCGAATTCAAGATTGATCTAGTGCCGGGAGCTGCACCAGTGGCGCGTGCACCTTATCGTTTGGCACCGTCTGAGTTGAAAGACTTGGCAGATCAGTTGAAGGAGTTAATGGAGAATGGGTTCATTAGACCAAGTTCGTCACCTTGGGGAGCTCCAGTGTTGTTCGTGAAGAAGAAGGACGGATCGTTCAGAATGTGCATAGACTACCGAGAGTTGAACAAGTTAACTATCAAAAATCGTTATCCACTTCCTAGGATCGATGATTTGTTCGATCAACTTCAGGGTTCGTGTGTGTACTCGAAGATCGACTTGAGGTCGGGTTATCATCAACTTCGTGTTAAAGAGGAGGACATACCTATTACAGCTTTTCGGACGCGTTATGGACACTTTGAATTTCAAGTGATGCCGTTTGGGTTAACTAACGCACCTGCGGTATTCATGGACATAATGAATCGTGTGTGTAAACCATACCTCGAAAAGTTTGTGATTTTATTTATCGACGATATCCTGATTTATTCCAAAACTTGGGAGGAGCATGAAGGTCATCTGAAGATTATTTTGGAGTTGTTGAAGAAGGAGAAGTTGTACGCGAAATTCTCCAAGTGTGATTTTTGGTTGGATTCAGTCCAATTCCTTGGGGACGTGATCGATAGTAGCGGTGTTCATGTTGATCCTTCCAAAATTGAAGCTATTAGAGATTGGGATAGGCCTACGACCCCGACTGAAGTTAGACAATTCCTGGGATTAGATGGATATTACCGGCGATTTATAGAAGGGTTCTCTTTAATTTTTAAACCTCTTACTAGACTTACCGAGAAAAAACAAGAAGTATGAGTGGGGTTCGGAAGAAGAAGAAGCATTCCAAACTTTGAAGCGGAAGCTGTGTTCTACACCAATTTTGGCTTTGCCCGACGGAGCTGAAGACTTTGTGGTATATTGTGACGCATCGCGCAAGGGTTTTGGTGCTGTGTTGATGCAAAGGGAGAAAGTGATCGCGTATGCATCTCGTCAATTGAGGAAGCATGAGGAGAATTATACTACACATGATTTGGAATTAGGAGCTGTTGTCTTTGCGCTTAGACTTTGGAGACACTATCTATACGGTACAAAGAGTGTGGTATATATCGATCATAAAAGCCTGCAACATATTCTTGATCAGAAGGAGCTCAATATGAGGCAGAGAAGATGGGTAGAATTGTTGAGTGATTACGACATTAAAATTTGCTATCATCCCGGCAAGGCGAATGTAGTTGCCGATGCACTTAGTAGGAAGGACAGAGAAATAACCAAAAGGGTTAGAGCTTTAGCTATGAAAACTTATTCTGATTTATCTAATCGAATACTTAAAGCTCAAACCACGACGATGAAGGAAGAGAATGTAAGAGATGAAGACTTGGGTAGAAGGATGACACCTATATTCGATATTCGTGATGATGGAATTCGGTATTTTGAGAATCGTGTGTGGTTACCGGTGTATGGAGGACTAAGAGATCTAATTATGCACGAATCTCATAAGTCTAAATATTCGATTCACCCCGGATCGGATAAGATGTACCAAGACTTGAAGAAATGTTACTGGTGGCCGAATATGAAGGCTAACATTGCTACTTATGTTAGTAAATGCTTGACGTGTGCTAAGGTGAAGTTTGAGCACAAGAGACCTTCGGGTTTACTGCAACAACCTGAAATTCCAGAATGGAAATGGGAGAAGATCACTATGGACTTTGTTTCGGGACTTCCGAGGACTTCTAGTGGTTATGATACGATTTGGGTGATTGTTGATCGGTTGCCTAAGTCGGCTCATTTCTTGCCGATGAAGAAAACTGATGACTTAGACAAACTTACTCGGTTGTATTTGAAGGAAGTTGTTTGTAGACATGGAGTTCCTTTGTCAATTATTTCTGATCGAGATAGTCGGTTCACATCTGAGTTTTGGAAATCGCTTCAGCGAGCTTTGGGGACTCAGTTGGATATGAGCACTGCGTATCATCCGGAAACGGACGGACAAAGTGAGAGGACTATTCAGACCTTGGAGGATATGTTACGAGCGTGTGTAATAGACTTTGGAGGTAGTTGGGATCGACACTTACCTTTGGTGGAGTTCTCATAAAACAACAGTTATCATGCAAGTATTAAGGCTGCGCCATTTGAAGCACTTTACGGGCGAAAGTGTAGATCACCAGTTGGTTGGTGTGAAGTTGGAGAAAGTCAGTTGACGGGTCCTGAATTGATTAGAGAAACGACTGAGAAGATCGTGCAAATCAAGAATCGTTTATTGACAGCTCGTAGTAGGCAGAAGAGTTATGCGGATAAGAGGAGAAAACCATTGGAGTTCGATATCGGCGATATGGTTATGTTGAAAGTATCACCTTGGAAAGGAGTAATTCGATTTGGCAAGCGAGGAAAGCTTAGTCCACGCTGTATTGGTCCATTCAAGATTATTGATCGAGTTGGTCCTGTGGCATATAAGTTGGAATTGCCAGAGAAGTTAAGTGCTATTCACAATACTTTTTACGTTTCTAATCTTAAGAGGTGTTTGGCGGACGAGAATTTTGATAATTCCACTTGAGGAGATTCAACTGGACGACAAGCTGCATTTTATTGAAGAACCGGTGGAGGTTATGGATCGAGAGGTGAAACGGCTTAAGCAAAGTCGGATCCCGATAGTGAAAGTGCGATGGAATTCCCGACGTGGACCCGAATACACTTGGGAGCGAGAGGACTACTTCAAGAGCAAGTATCCACATTTATTCGTAGACGGACCTAAGGAGAAGTAAGCCCCGGGACGGTGCTCTCCTAAGGTGGTGAGGATGTAAAACCCACAAAATAAGGTCATTACTTAATTCTTACTTTTCGAATATTTTTGAAGTATTTTATAATCTTAAATATTATTATGTTTAGCGGTTTAAGTTGAAATCGATATTAAATATTTTATTTTTATATTTTGACGAGCAACGAGGACTACTAGTGATCGCGATACCGACGGATGCCCATAATTTTATATTTCATTATCGATCGTTTCGATATTTAATATTTTCGACGATATCGTTTTAATTACGTATCGAGTCGTTATATCATTATTTTTCGTGTGCGTTTAAACTTTTTAGTATTTTTACGAAACCCGAGTCCCATAAATATTTTCAAAAATTTACTAGTGACAATTTCTCACCTTTTTGCTAATTATTTGCATTTAAGCCAAACTTATGCCCAAATTACACATAAGTCCTCACCCCACTAACTAAATAAAATTTAAAAATAAAAAACACACACACACTTTTTCACTTCCAAAATTTTTCTCTCTCTCGTTTCTTCTCCATTTTGCCGAAACTCAACCCACACACCAAATCCATACATTTTTTCAAATTATCTTGAGTTTGAGGTTGAATCTAGCTAAACCAAGCATAGACCCATCTCTATTTTTGATCAAGGATCACATAGGTATAAAAATTTCACACATGCAAGCACTTTTTATTTTTATGATGTTGGTAGGTGGAAGCCATGGTTATGCATGGTGTTTTTAGCATGATCCATGGTGGTTCTTGCTAGAAATCTTGTTAAAAACTATATTTTGATCCAAAGATTTTTATTTTTGTTATGATTTTGATGTTATGGTGGATGTATGATGATATTAGAGTATAGGAATGAACATTTCTATAGTTGTTTGTGGTCAAAAAGTTGATTTTGTACAAGATTTTGGTACCCATTTTATAGCAGTAGGTAAACTGAAAAATCCGAATTTTTATGTTTTGAAAATGACTTAACTTATAGCATAGGGTTGTAGATAATTTCCTTAGCTTCGATTTGATATAAGGTAGAGCTTCTAACTCAAAACGAGCGCGAAGTTATGATGTTTTGAATAATCGTGTACCGGGAGACGAGTATCGACACTACATGTAGTTGTTGTCGATATTTGGATCGAATCCCGGGGACTCTAAATGGATGTTTTTAAAATGTGTAACCTACTGATAATGAGGTATTTATTTATTAGGTTGAGTTTACTTTACGAGTGTCGGTTTTGTTAACGGAGTCGTTTAAATAAGTTAAAACGGTTGTATGAAAAATTAACGTAAATCTGTCCGGATTTTGTGGTTTGAAAATGAGTCGAGTAAAGGACTTTAAAAGTAATTTCATTTGATAAACTTGTAGGAGGACTTTCTATATATAGTAAGTTAGTTTATCGAGTCGTTTCATAAACGGTTGACAAGTTTAAAAAGGGGTAAATAAGCTAGTACATGTAGTATGTACCGGCGGATTTTGTTAAAAGTATAAAATGGTTAAGTAAATGGGTAGTAAAGTATAATGAAATTATTTATATCGTTTACTTTCGAGTGTATTGTGGTTTTATGAGTTCGAGTTTGATATTAATAAGTATCATTTATTTCTCGAGTCTATTATTAAAGTACGCACCTTATTTGCTAGGTTGCGGTTATCGTGATTATCGGGCATCTACTATCGTCGGCGATTGTCTTCAACTACTATAAGTACTAAGGTGAGTCTATAGCCTCGTTTGAGCTCATTCAAATATTTTAAAACCCGCGAGGGGGAATACATGTTTTGTAAACTTAGAACACAAGATTTTTATGGTATGCTTGTCCCTTTATGAATGGACCCGTGGTTGCCTTTAAATTGCATTAAGTGATTGCCTTTGTTAAAGCCTCAATTATGGACCGTTAATTAACCTATGATGGGTTAACCGCTAGTACAATCAATAGATCTATGGGGGAAGCCTCCCCAGTTCAGCTTTTGTGGACTTGTCATAGAAGCTTAGGCCCGACATCCACACTGTTTGAACATATTGTATTGAGAAGTCAGGTATACGGCAATGTACCAAAAATCTCAAGGTAACTGACAATTAATAAATCTCTCGTCTTATTAGACTGATATGGGAGTGTCTAAGGGCTCAGTTCCATGAGCTTATTCCAATTTATGCTATATACAATTATTATTGTTGATGCAAATTATTATACGAAGCTAGTTGCCTTCAAGTATGCCACAAACTTAAAATTCTTGCTTGTGTTAAAAATGATTATATAAACCTATAGATTCACTCGGCATTTTTGCTGATGATTTTCTCACATGTATTTCAGGTAATCAAGAAGGCTGAAGCTTGGAAGCCACGGGAATGAATGTTGTGCACTACTTTGTATATAAACCCTTTGAATGTTTGTCGTTCCTTTTGTTCAAAACAATTTAAATCTTTTGTTTTGGTTGTACTTCGGTTACGATGTCTTGGGACTACGCTACTCTGACAACCGTTTTGGGAACGATAAATCAAAAACGTCTCTTTTCGAGTCGTTCTTTATAAATTATGTGTTGTAGTGTCATTGTTTAGCGCCCAAAGATGTATTCTGCTGCGTGTAAATTTGGGGGTGTTAAAACTTCAATATCACCTTTGCCAAGACTCCCGCTCACATGCCTAAATATGCTAAGATGGCTAAGGATCATTTAAGTGATAAGGAAAAATTGCTCGATATCGCCAATACCCAATTAAATGAGAATTGTCCTGCGGTTCTTTTAAGAAACCTTCCCGTTAAGTTAGGAGATCCCGGTCAATTCCTTATTCCTTGTAAATTTACGGGTGTAGAGAATTATATGGTGATTCTGGTAAAATACGCCCTGTTAGGAAAAAGGCGTTAAAGCGGAAAGTATTAAACAAATGATTTAAAAAAATCAAGTGTTAATGACCCAATTAAGTTCGTTTCCTAAGGAGGTATATGTGTATGAATAATTCGTAATTGATTTGAGATTAATATTTGAAAGAAGGGGATGAGAAACTAGAATGACGGATTGATAAGTGTAGAAATATGTCTTTTAGGAAAAAGAGCGTAATTAGGGCAAGTATTAACAAGTAGTTTAGGAAAACCACAAGTTATGAACCAAAGTGGGGATGGTTCTCAAGGAGGCTTGGTGTGTGTGTTAACAAATGATTAACTTTGTGATTATATTTATGAGAAGAGAAAATAGAAATGAGATAAGAAGGGAATGACGGTTACGATGACGAATTAAACTAAGACGATAAAGTCGTACACGAAAAACTGTAAAAAGTAGAAAAATTAAAAATTTACCCTAAAAATTCCTAGAAAATTCCAGTATATCCTAAATAATGTAATTAGAGTTTATAAAAAATCAAAAATCACCCAAACCTTTTATTTAATTAAATAATAATTTTTAATGCTAATTAAAGCCCAAAAATCAATTTAATTAACAAAAACCCAAAATGAGATTTTTTCAGTTGTAAACCTCTAAAATGACTTAACTTAATTTAAAACTATTTTTGAAAATTTTAAAATTAATTGAAACTATTTTGGCGCCGCTGCTGGGGAGGCGTGTTGTGTTTTGATTTGGCAATTGTTGTATATAGCCATAATATCTATTTGTATTAGTAGCACTCTACTAATACGTATTATCGGTTTTTCGTTTTTTTGTGAATACTATTACTATATTGTATACGTAGAACAATAAATTCACAAGTACTTCAAAAGTGTGACAACACAACCTTGACTTGGGAGGTCATTACCCAATCATTGTATTCGAATCGCAAACAAGAAAGAAAGGCAAAAATAGATAAATACTTTTGTGAACCTCGATTTTGAAAAATACAAACTATAAGGTGGCTATAAGGCGTGTATTATAAAATATACCCTAAGGAAAAAGGCTCTTAAGTGCTTCGCGCCGCCTCGTTTCCCCGCTTGCTTGTGAGTATTTTGAGATTGAAAGCTAATCGAGGGTTTTGCCGCCCAAAGTATTATTAAGTATCATATATACTTTCTTGGTTTCATTTGATTAAACCCTCTTGAACGTTTTGGTGTTCCACCAACTTTCTAAAGTCATCGAAGGCGTTCACTTCAGGTGATCGTTTTCATTCCTCGAGGCTTCTTTAATCAACAGATTTGATTAAGGAGGAGATTTGTAGATTTTTGTCTACTTAATACAATCACAAAAATCCAAAAAAAGTAAAAACAATCAAAAACCACAAAAAAATTGGAAAAATACAAAACACCAAAAAGAATCTTCTTTGCTCATCCCCTCGTTGTACGTGACGTTTATGCAAACCCACAACCAAGCAAGACGTGCACGTAAACGAAGAAAATGAAAGGAGTCAACACCCACTCCTAATCTTTCTAGTGAGGAATCTCCTATTTCGGAACCTATCGTAATAGAGGAACCAACCATGGAGAATCGAACTATGATGGAGTAACTTCAAGCACCCACCGAGGGTTATGGAGAGGCTATTGTAATTCCCGCTATCCTTGTGGAGAATTTTTAAGTGAAAACGGGTTTGTTGTCGATGATCCAAAACAACAAATTCCGTGGTGATGAAAAGGACAACCCGCACAACCATATCCGCCAATTCAATCGTCTTACCGCCACTTGCAAATTTAAGGATGTTGCTAATGACTCAATTAAGATGATGCTTTTTCCGTATTCCTTAGCGGGGCCCGCTAAAATTTGGTTAGAGAAAGAGCCACCCAATTCTATATTGACGTGGAAGATTCTCGTTTCTAAGTCTGTGAACCAATTTTTTCCGCCCTCTAAGGCTACGCATTTGAAAAACGATATTTCAAAATTTTCACAAGAATTTAATGAGAGTTTTTCAATGGCTTGGAATAGGTTTAAGGAAATGTTACATGAGTGTCCTCATCACGGTTTTTCCGACTTGCATCAAATTGACACGTTTTACTATGGACTTAATGATCATGAAAGGGATTATCTAAATGCCGCCGCGGGTGGTAATTTTTTGTGTAAAACGGTTGAGGAAGCTTTGATGATAATTGAGAATACATCTAAGGTGTATAGTCCTTGTAGCACGTCGAGTGTTCGTAAGGCTTCATCTTTGGCTTCACCTTCTTTGTCCAATACCATCGATGCTTGCCAAATTGAGGTGAACTTGGAAAACAAAATCTTTGATAAGCTTAAAGGACTTTTAATTGAATTCAAAGTTGGAGAAAAAAGTGCTCCCGCTACGGCAAAAGCGGTTGAGGCTTCATGTATGTATTGTGGTGGAGGTCATGATTTCTCCGAGTGCATTGCCAACGGTGGTAACACTTCGAGTGCCTAAGCGGCCACGAGAACTTACAACCAAAACGGTCAAGTTACCCGCTCTAATCAATTGACTCTACCCGGTTTTGCTTCAAATCAAAATGCTAAAAACAACTATCAAAACAATCAAGTTGGTTTCAAAAACAATTACAAAGGAAACTATGGGAATCAAGGGCTAATAATCAATTTTCAAACAAAAATCAAAGTGATTTTCAAAACAACAACAAGGGTTTGCAAACTTTGAAAGATCTTCCATATGAATTTGTTGAATACGCTAATGGAAACGATGCTAGGTTTGACAACATTCAAGAGAAATCATTAGCCTAAGATCCGAGTTTAAGAATGACTTGAAGAAGGAGTTGAAAAACGGGTTAGCAAATGAGCTTAAAATCCATATAAACAAAATGGAAGGAAATGTAACTAGGTTACAAAAAAACCAACAAAAAATGGAACAAGGGAAACATGAAATTAAGCAAGAAATGATTAAGGCCGAGAAGCGGCAATCCATGTTTGAGGAAAAAATTCATCTATGTTTGAGGAAATTATGTGCAAACCGTCTTCGAGTAGTCTTCCTAGCAACACCATATCGAACCCTAAGGGAGAGATGAAAGTGATTACGACACGTAGTGGTAAGACACTCAAGGAACCGACTCCTCAACCAATTGCTCCTACGGAGGATGCAAATGAGGAAGAACCCAAGGTGGTGGTCGAAAATGAGCATGTCCAAATCCCACGAAGTACCGCTCATGCCACACTACGGTTGACCCATTACCATCATTGGAACCAGAGATTCCAAAGGCTATGCCTATGCCTTACCCCACACCACCTTTGCCCTATCCATCGAGACTTAGGAAGAAGAAACGTCAAGAGCGCGATAATTACCAATTTGAGCTTTTTATGAAAATGTTTCGTGATTTTCACTTTAATGTGAGTTTTGTCGATGCTTTGGTCATGATGCCTCGATTTGCCGCTAACTTTAAAAGTATGTTGAACAACAAGGAGAAATTGCAACAATTGTCTAGTTGTTCATCGGTTTATCTTAATCGCATACCTTAAAAAGTCGGTGATCCCGTTATATTCTTGATCCCTTGTGCAATCCAAGATATGGAAGAATGCTATGCCTTGGCCGATCTTGGTGCTACTATTAACTTGATGCCACTTGCAATCTTCAAGTCGCTCAATCTTCCTAATATTACTCCTTCACTAATGTCTATTGAGTTGGCCGACCATTCCACGATTCCCGCATGTGGATTGGCGGAAGACGTTTTTGTGAAAGTGGGAAAGTTCTATTATCCGGTAGACTTTATCGTTGTCGATATTCCCACGGATCCTCAAGTTCCTCTCATTTTAGGTCGTTCGTTTTTAGATACGTCTATGGCTTTAATTGATGTTCATGCTAGAAATATCACCTTACGTTTCAACGACGATGAAATTGTTATAAACGCAACTCAAAATTCTCAAATTTCTTATGTTTATTCTGTTGTAACCATAAACCTCGTTGATATGATGGACGTTGTTTGCGAGGAATTTTCACAAGAAGTTTTAGGTTTTGGTGATGATGAAAATAGTGTCAATCCCACTATGTTAGATCCCATCCTTGATAACTCGACAGCAACCTTCACTCCATTTGAAGGTGGTGGTTTTACGTTGGAAGAATTCGGTGTTCCACGTACTTGTGACGAAGACCTTGACAATGATAAGGACTTCTCGATTATCAAGGATTTTCTTAACGATTTCCCATTTCCTCCACCCGAGGAGGTTATGAGTATCGAGCCCAAATCTTCAATTGACGAACCACCTATCCTCGAGTTGAAAGATTTACCTCCTCATCTCGAATATGTCTTTTTGGAGGAGGGCGACAAGTTTCCGGTTATTATTGCGAAAGAACTTTCGGATGATGAAAAAACCGCACTTGTCGATGTTCTAAAGGATCACAAAGGGGTAATTGCGTGGAAGTGATCCAACATTAAGGGATCGATACCAAATTTTGTACCCACAAAATCTTAATGGAGGAGGATTACAAGCCCGCAATCCAATGTCAAAGGAGGGTGAATCCCAAAATTAACGACGTCATCAAAAAGGAAGTCTTAAAACTCCTTGACGCGGGAATGATTTACCATATTTCCGATAGCCCTTGGGTGAAACCTATTCATTGTGTCCCTAAGAAGGGAGGAATCACCGTTGTGCCAAACGATGCCAACAAGTTAATTCCCACTAGACTCGTGACCGGATGGAGAGTGTTCATTGACTATCGTAAGTTGAATGAAGCCACTCGAAAAGACCATTTTCCCTTGCCCTTCATGGACCAAATGTTGGAGCGTCTTGCGGGAAACGATTTCTATTGCTCTTTAGATGGTTTTTCCGCTTACTTCCAAATCCCCATCGATCCTCGTGATCAAGAAAAAAACTACGTTTACGTGTCCATATGGAATGTTTGCCTATCGTAGAATGCCATTCGGACTTTGCAATGCACCGGGAACCTTTCAAAGGTGCATGATGGTTGTTTTTCATGATATGATCGAGAAGACGATGGAAGTCTTCATGGATGACTTTTCCATGTTTGGTAGTTCGTTCACTTTGTGTTTGTCGAATCTTGAGAGAATGTTGAAGCGTTGTGAGGAAACCAACCTTGTGCTTAATTTGGAAAAATGTCATTTTATGGTTAAAAGTGGAATCGTCTTAGGGCACAAGGTTTCGAAAGAGGGGATTGAGGTAGATCAAGCTAAGGTAAACGTCATCGCCAAATTACCTCATCCCAAAACCGTTATGGGAGTTAGGAGTTTCCTAGGCCACGCCGAGATTTTATCGTCGATTCATCAAGGATTTTTCAAAGATCTCTCGACCTATTACACATCTCCTTGAAAAAGATGCACATTTTGTCTTTGACGAAGATTGTGTACGAGCCTTTGAAATCCTTAAGAGGACACTTACCGAAGCTCCCATTCTTGTTGTTCCCAATTGGAACCTCCCCTTTGAACTCATGTGTGATTCTAGTGATTATGCTATTGGGGCCGTATTGGGGCAACGTCATGAAAAGCACTTCTTGCCTATTCACTATGCTAGCAAGACGATGACCGAGGCTCAACTAAAATACACTACAACGGAAAAGGAGTTCCTTGCCGTGGTGTATGCATTTGAGAAATTCCGACCTTATCTCGTCTTGACGAAATGCATAGTGTATACGGATCATTCGGCTATCAAGTATCTTATGGCTAAACAAGATGCTAAGCCAAGATTACTTCGTTGGATTCTCCTCCTTCAAGAATTTGATCACAAAATAGTTGACAAAAAAGGAGCCGAGAATCTAGCGGCCGATCATCTTTCTCGTTTGGAAGATCCTCACCAAAGTCTTTACGAGCCCAAGGAAATCACCGAAACATTTCCGCTCGAGACACTTGTTGTAGTGAATATAAGCTTGATTCTTCCACCCTATGGTTTGCGGACATCGCAAATTACCATGCGGGAAACTTCATCATCAAGGGTATGACGACTCAAGAAAAACGAAAATTCTTTCGTGACGTCAAGTTCTACTTTTGGAACGACCCTTACTTGTTTCGAACTTGTGCGGATCAAATTATTCGACGTTGTGTCTTTGGTACCGAAGCTTCTAACATCCTTAGAGCTTGTCACGAGGGACCCACGTGTGGTCACCACGGTGCTAATCTCACGGCTAAGAAGGTCTATGATGCCGGTTTCATTTGGCCTACTATTTACCGAGATGCACATGAACTTGTGAAGTCATGTGACTCATGCCAACGACAAGGAAAAGCCTCACAAAAAGATGAAATGCCACAAAATATCATCCAAGTGTGTGAGATCTTTGACGTTTGGGGCATTGACTTTATGGGTTCGTTCCCATCATCTCGTTGTAATAAGTACATCCTTGTCGCCGTTGACTACCTATCTAAGTGGGTGGAAGCTAAGGCTTTGCCCACCAATGATGCTTGTGTGGTAGTCAAGTTTTTGAAAAGCTTGTTTTCTCGGTTTGGAACCCCTCGTGCGATCATAAGCGATCGTAGAACCCATTTTTGTAACGACCAATTCGAAAGGGTCCTAAGGAAATATGAGGTTACACATCAGCTTTCTACGGCTTATCACCCACAAACGAGTGGGCAAGTCGAGGTTTCAAACCGAGCGTTGAAGAGGATCTTGGAGAGATCCATTGGGGAAAACCGACAATCTTGGTCGGATAAGTTAGACGATGCTTTATGGGCCTTTAGGACCGCTCATAAGACACCTATTGGGTGCACTCCTTATAAGCTTGTGTATGGGAAAAATTGTCACTTGCCAATTAAATTGGAACACAAAGCTTAGTGGGCCCTAAAGCATTGTAATGATGATATGGAGACCGCGGAAAAACACCAGAAAATGCAATTAAATGAATTGGATGAATTAAGGGGTATTGCTTATGAAAATTCATTGATTGATAAAGAAAAGACTAAAAAGTTGCATGATTCAAAAATTAAAAATCGGGTTTTTAACATTGGGGATCAAGTTTTGCTTTTTAATTCTCGTTTGAAAATCTTTTCCGGTAAGTTGAAATCCCGTTGGTCCGGTCCATTCACCGTGACTCAAGTTTTTCCATATGGGACCATCGAGCTACCTCAAAATGATGGCCCCAATTTCAAGGTGAATGGACATAGTTTGAAGCACTACTTTGTCGGGGAAGTTCCATCCTTGAACTACCTCGACCAAATCACCTTCCTCAATGATAATTAGTATTGAGGGGATCGAGTCAAGCTCAGGACTCGGTAATAAAAAACGAGGTGCCTCGTGGGGGAGTCCCATGCTTATCCTATGTATATATTATCGCTTTCTAATGTAGTAACGTGTGGGGATTTGTGCCCTTCCAACCTTTGTTTGGTGGTTGTTTGTGATATGTGGTTTTTAGATGATCATGATCTTCACGATTGGAGCCTCTCGTGTTTGTTTTATGGGAGCACTCGATCGTTTGATTTGAAGACTTTCTCAATATCCATGATATATCCTTTGATGTTCTAACCTTAGGTTTATAGCACACTTCATAAACGGGTTTAAATTTAGCGGTTACACCCTTTCCATGCTAGATTAGGTATTTGACTACGTCTCTAGTATGGGGGTTTTGCACCCCTAGACTCGAAACATTGAGGATAGTGTTTAACTTTAGTATGGGGGTGAATAGATACTTGCCTTGCCAAACCTTCATGCTTTCCAAAGTTTATCTTTTTGTTTATCGTTTTGTTGCAAAATAAGGCTAAAATGGCCAAATTTAAAAATTTTTCTCATGTTTTATAAGTGTTTAAAGACGCGAATGTAGGTTTTCCGATGGCGAGAATAAGAGTAATTTTTTACTCGACCGTGCATGTTGAGCACTTAGCTTTGATTCCTTAAACTTTACATTAGGCTAAGTCTCTTAAATGAGGAAGAGAAATGATAGAGTTAATTATAAGTTACTATGCTAAAAGTAGAGTACTCGTATTCTTTCAAAAACTCATGTGTTCTCGTTATTTGCTTATTCTCCCTTCGCTTGTAAATATTTTTTGCTTAATAAATATTGACTTAGCGGTTTAGTCTTGATTGTTGGTTTCTAGTCTTTTCTAGTAGCTTCCATGTAGTTAAATTGGGAAGACATTAAGGTATCGCCAGCGTCACGGTTTTGATGTATTGGCACCCGAATAAACGAAAGCTTCACCCAATAATAAGATTTCAAGTGCTCACCTAAATCAAGCAAACAATTTGAAGTTCACAAGGCCAAAAAATCTATGAAAAACTGAAAGTGAATCAAGCCTTAATCTTTGAAGCTTTAAAGATCCAAAATTTGCCTTAGCGTGAGGATATACGTCTTTGGCTAAAAAAAACTACCGATGAGGTGGATAATAAAAGGCAAGGAAAGACCGAAGTCATAATAAAATCTTCGTGGCGAAGTTGAATAAAAGATAGAGGTAAACCTATGATACTAAGGCCCTCCCGTTAGGGGTCGTATAAAAGTCTTGGTAATAAGTCTCATATTCAAAACCGTTATAAAACCGTGTTTATCGATCCTTCTTGTTGACTTAATTTTTTGACATCGTTGTCTATTAGGAGGGGTTATTAATTTGATGGTCTTGGTTACACCATTGGGATTCTATTTTTAGACCTAAATCTCTATCATCGCATAAGTCAAACAATGTATCCTCGTGAAACATTCAAGACAAAATAAAATACAAGAGATACAACTTAGGAAAATGGGAGGATAAGTACGTGATTAGGGCATATGAGTAGTCTTAGCACTACTAACTTATAATGACAATGATCTCGTTGCACGCTTAGCATGGAATTGGGGTGAAAATCGAGGACGATGAAATTATTTCTAACGAAGCATTCACGTGTTCTTGTTCTATGAACCAAAACGTCCCATTTTGCGATGAAAGTCATACATTATCTAAAACGCAAGTACTAATAGTAGTAGTATAGCTAGTTTATCATTCAATAAATGTGAATAAAAATGAATTTTGGAGGTGCTACGGTACTTTATTCTAGCATTACGTGAGGGCACGACAATGGTTTAGTATGGGGGAGTGATGAGACTACTTTTATACATAGTCTCATCGTCCAAAAAGCGCTTTAAATGCATTAAATTTCATGTAAATGGCCAAGTATATTCTTGTGTTTTTTGCTTGTGTATTTTAGGTACGGATATTGAGAAAATCACAAAAGATCACAAGAATCATGCAAAAACGAACACGGGAAACGAAGCCGCACAATGAACCAAACCCTAATGAAGAATTTACCAAGACAAACCCTTGAAGATTTGAATATTATGCAAGAAGGGTCCTCCAATATTTAATAATTGACACTTTAAACCCTTGTATCTTCATAATTACAAGATTGGTCCCTAAAGTTTGGCAATATTGCAAAAAGGGCCCTCCACTTTGAAGAATTGGCAAATTTAGTCCCTCAATAAAACTAAATTGTCAATTCTAGTCCTCCTCAAAGTCAAACATACCATGAAGGCCTTCAAGTTACAAGAAATTACAAGTTTGGTCCTTTAAATATGTCAAATTGCAAAAAGGACCCTTGACTTTGAAGAAATGGCAAGAATGGTCCCTCACTAATCATGACTTGGCAAATTCAGTCCTCAAAGAAGTCAAAAAAACAAGTCAAGACCATTATCAATGAAGAAAATGCCAAAACAGCCCTTCAAGACTTAACAAATTGCAAGAAATACCCCTGAAAATACTTTGGAAAAGTATTTGGGGCAAATGTGTGAAAAAGAAAACTTGAGTTACAAAGAGAATCCGGATTTAACTAGTTTATTTGCAAATGAAAGGAGTTATAAAGACAAGGGGTTAATCTTGGCAAACATCACAACTTACCTAGACTAATCACCACTTGACACCTGTCCTACTACCACCTTTCCACCAATCACCACTCACCCTACTACCATGTCACACTCCACTCACCCGATTATTTAACTAATCCTAACAGATTAGTAAAACTGGCGCCTTAACATGTTTTTAAACATGTTTAAAACCAAAAATGGATTAAACTTGCAACTATTCACTCCAAGAACAAAATTAGGTTTTTACTAATTACTTGTAATTAAACCCCATAAACCTCCAGATTAATGATTAAGCTTTCCTAAATCATAACCCAACTCACAAATAACTTGCCACATCACCCATCAACCCCACATGAGATTCCCTTGCTACACTCTTGTGCAATTTGCCAAAACTTGGACAGCAATCCAACCATCCACATTGAAGCTTACTTTTTAAGCTTGATACAAGCCCTTGGATGCAATTACACCTTGCCGGCTACAACAAAACGCCAAGAAAAAGTCACATGATCTTCAAAGTATTCCAACCCTCAAGGGCATAACTGGAACTTCATTAGCTAGGGTTTCACGTTTTTCAACTTTCCTAGTTCACTTGTAAGCCTATTTAAAAGGCCTTAGGATAGTACATTTTTTCTTGGCTCTTGAATTTTCCTAAGTTCATAATTCTGTAAATCATATATTCAAAGTAATGAAATGTGTTTGAATTTGGTGAAGAAAAATCAAGTGCCAACCTTATTATCTGTTTATTATTGTTTGATGTTAACTGTTCTTGAATCCTAAAACTTGTTTTCAAAGGAGTGTGCAAAAGTTTGCATATTTTCCTATAATCTTGATATTTTGCTAAGTCTTGTTCAAACCTTGGAATTTTTGGGCTATAAGCTGATCATAGCATCCTGATATTCTGATATCAAGGTATTGTGAAGCTTATAACTTGGGGATAATCAAGTGTGGGGAACTAAGGTTGCATTAATCAAGGATTTTTCATTTTTCTGATTTTGATATTTTGCTTCTAACCTTGTTGAATCTTAGCAGGAGTTTGTGTGGAAGCTTGTGCTTGTTCTTGCTAGCACATAAGCTCAATATTCGTGGGTGTGGATGTATATCCATGAGGTTTGGGCCTTCCTACTCAAAATCTGCTTAAAATCTTGATTTTTGGTGATTTTGTGTTCTACTTGTGTTCTTGTGGAATTTATGGTCTAATCTTGTTCAATACTGCATATTACATAGGTTTATGTGTTTGATTGGGCTTGGGTAGTCTTAAAATACACTTATACTTGTTTAAAGTTGATTTGAAAAAGATAAGGGGTGTTTGGGATTATCTATTTAAGATCATAAGTTGTTATTGTGTTGTTGAAAGTTGTTGTTTATGCTTGTTATCTGTTATTTACTTGGTTGAGAACTAAAACGTGCAAGTTATTGGGTTTAAAACCTTGAATCAAAGATTGTGCTATAACTTATTGATTTTGACTGTTTTTTACCTAAGATTTTTGAAATATCTAAAGTATATGCATGGTTAGGGCTAAAAGTTGTTAAATCATTGTTAATACAGCCTATGTGATAGATTTGAGTGTTTGAATTTGGCTTGTTGGTCAAGTATATCAACAAAAGTAAAAATCTGCTTGTTAGTGTTCATCAGTAACCTTATTGTGCTTGAATCTTTATTTAGGTCTTGTACCATTGCATGAAACCTGTTTAACCTTGTTCATTTGAGTTTATTATAGCTTGTGTATGCTTTTGGTGCAATTTGGTTGGCTGAAATTTGCTTAAACAGCTTATAAGTTCATAACTTCTTATTTGTTCATGTCTGGGCTAGATCTGGTGATGTTTTGAATTAACTGCACTCTTTGGCTGATTGTGATTGTGATTTCTTTATTGTTTCTGACTCCTTGTGATTCACTGATCACAAGGGTGCCTTGTTTGTAACTTGAATCCACAAAAAAAGTCACTAAAGACAAATAGTCAAGAAAGTCAAGCAATGGAAAACGTTTCCACTGTTCAACACCCAAAACAAGCCCCTGCTAGTATTAATTTTGATCCAGCTTATTAATAAGCCATATTTGATTATCTAGACCTGCAACAACTTACTTTTTGTGATCAATCTTCCTCATTTGACCCATTTGTTTGAACTAGAGCTTATCAGACCTTGACTTTGACTTTTTGCTAGAAAACTCATAAGTTTGACTTTTAATTAAGTGCTTATTTGCTTATTCCAGCTTATTGAGTGGGCTTATTTGAAAACTTTTTGTTGATTAAGCTTAGTTAAGTCATTTGAAAGCTTTTGAAACTTGAATCAGCTCTTGGGGTGGCCTAGAACTCGAAAACGACTATTTTGTCGTTTTGTGAAGATAGCTTATTGCTTTTTCAGGCTTATTGCTAGTTCTTATTTCAAATTTCTTTTTACAGAACTCTTAAGTAACTCAAAAGAAGCTTTTGTGTCTAATTTGAGCTTATGGCATCAACTTATAGCTTAAAGGGCCAAAAAGCCCATAAAAAATAAGTTGCTTTGAAATAAGCTAGCTTAAAGACATTTTCAGCTTTTGGGCCTTCAGAGTTTTGTTCTTAAAAATCAAATTTTAAATCAGATAGGAGCTTTTGGGCTTATTTGGACAACATTTTCCTTATAGGGCCTTAATCAGCCCATTAAGCTAACTGTTTGGACTTTTGGCCCATTCTAGGCCCATTAGGAGTATTTAGGTAATATCAACTTCACTTCTGTGTTTATTAGGTTAAAATAAGATAGTTTGCAACTTTTTAAAATTTTTTTGAAATTTTAGATTTTTAATATTATTTTATTATTAAAAATTAAAATTTAGATTTTTCAAGTTTTTATATTTTTCTTACGTTAAATACATTAAATTAGGAATTTTAAAATTTTTAGAATATTTTTATTGTCATTAGATTAATTTTTATAATTATTTTAAGTTTAAATAGTTTTTAATTGCTTTTAAATAGTTTTTATTAATTTTAAAATTAATAAAAACAATTTTTAAAATTTTATCGCAATATCTGTCGCAATATCTGTCGCAATATCCTATCGCAATGACCCCTGTCGCAATAACCCTGTCGCAATGACCCCTGTCGCAATAACCCCTGTCGTAATCTATCTCAATCGGAATATCCAATGGCAATCCCAGTCGTAATATCCAGTCGTAATATCCTCTGAGCAGCCTCTTCTCCTAATTTCTCTTCCTCCATTTGGCGACGTGATCTCTTTTTGGGAGGGAAGGGTACATCAGTCATAGGGGCTTTACCCTTTGGATCATGATAGGGACCAAGAGTGGGGATAAAGTGCCAGGAGCAGCAGTTGTGGGGACAGAGCCAACAGTATCATCCTTTGGGATGGGGCCAACAGCAGCAGGTGGAATGCGTGAAGGACTAGGAGGGGCAGGTAGATCATCACTTGGCTTTACAGCAAAAGCAGCTGTTGGGAATAAATTATAGCCAGTCTACTTGAGTGCTGACAAGAGTAACACAAGCGTTGACAGGAGTAAAACAAACGCTGACAGCTCAAGCGTTGACAAGACAATGTCAAGCATTGATACATTGAAGACAAGCACTGATGGAAAGATATACTCTACGCGTTTATTGTATTCTAGATTACTTCTAGTAAAGATAGGAACAACAATGTATTTTCTATATTTATCTTTACCTAGAATAGTTGATACGTAGATTATTGTACAAGGCTTCTTATGTCTATAAAAGAAGACCTTTAGGTTAATGTTCAATATAAGTTTTCATACGTAAACTACTTTCATTGTAAGCAAGTTTGATATCATTAATCAAAGTGAAAGTTTGTTTACATCTTGTGTGTTCTTGTTTAAGTGTTAATTCCGCATAAAACTTAGATTGTCATATACATATACAAAGGTTTCTCTAAGTGTATTACTTGATCTAATCTCGTATACATAAAGCTAAATCGATCAAAGTTTGGGATCAACAAGTGGTATCAGAGCTTGTTGAGGAACTTTTGATCTTAAAGAACACAAGAACCCTAAAAATCACCAACACCCTAATTTTCTCAAAACCCTAACAACATCATGTCAAATCCAGAAATAACCTCCTCCTCCTCACCTTTACCAAACATCAAGATTCCCATGCTTGTTGCAACCAACTTTGAATTGTGGAAATTCAACTTTGAGCAATATCTAGGGATCTATGACTACACACTCTGGGATATTATTGAATATGGAAACACATTCAATAAAGCCCAAAAGATTGCTGATGCTATTGCTGGAAGAGCAGCTGTTGCTGGATGTTCTGAAGCAGATAAGAAAGAAAAGCCCGATGATGGTAGAGTTGTGTCTGCTGAAGACAAAGCAAAGAAAAGTGTTGACATGAAAACCCTAAATATTTTGAAACTCTCTTTGGGACAAGAGAACTAGCATAAATATAGAGGTTATGAATCTGCTAAAGACCTTTGGGCAGCTCTTGAAGTTGCATATGGTGGCAATGAAGATACTAAGGAAGAGAAGAAGAAGCAACTCATGCATGATTATGTTGTCTTCAAGGCTCAACCTAATGAGAAGCTCAGCAGTGTGAGAAGCAGATTGCTTGGCATTACAAGCAAATTGTCCTTTATGGGGACACAACTTGGTGATGTTGACATCAATGCCACTTTTCTTAAAAGTCTTGGTGAGGCGTGGAAGATTGAGGCAAGATCTATACTTGCCAACAACACTCAAAAAAGTTCCACTTTTGATGATATCTACAACAAACTGAGACTGTTGGAAGATGAAACACTCTTAGATCATGGAATCAAGTCTACCAACAGTAACATGGCCTTCTTTTCTCATAGTGAAGGTCAATTCAATCAGAAGGACTCTTACATGCATCCAGTTACTGGATCATCATGTATCAACGCTAGAACATGTCCTGTCAACGCCTCATACTCAGACGCTGACACATACAAAAGTGACTCACCAAGAGTAAACCTGCTGGTTTAGATCTGGATACTATATGTGCTTATATTGCTTCTTTGCCCAATGGTTCAGTGATTACATATGAGGACCTTGAGCAGATAAGTGATGAGCACTTGGAAGAGATGGATATTAAGTGGAACATGGCTCTTGCTAGTATAAGAGCAAACAGGTGGAACAGAAGGTTTAAGAAGAAAATGACCATCAATGCAAAGGACACAGCTGGATTTGATAAATCCAAAGTTGAGTGCTACAACTGTCATCGTATGGGGAACTTCATGAGGGAATGCAGATCTCCTAGAAGATCTGATGCTGGCAAACCTTCAAGCCAAATTGTTAAGGCTCAGAATCCTAAACACATGGTTGTAGTTCAAGGAATTGATGGTATGGGATGGGATTGGAGCTATCTTGCTATGGATGTGGAAGAGGATAAAGCTTTGGTTGCTGAGATAGAAGAAGAAGAGCATGTTCAATATGCTCTCATGGCACACTCCTCCTCTTCATCTGATAATGAGGTATACAATGATGCTTTTTGTAGTAAGGGCTGTAGGTTAAACACTGAGAAACTTAACAAAGAGGTGTTAAGATTATTAGATAATGTGAGTACTGAAAGATGCAAACTGTCTAATTACCAACTAGCTCTCACTCAAACTGAGAAGACAGTTTCTGAATACAAGAAAATTGAATTTGACTTAAAAGATAAGATAAATATCTTAAAACATTAGTTGAATGCTAGTAATGATATTAGGAGTATCATGGAAAGGGTTAATGGTGAGTTACAGGCTGAGTTAGATGAAGCCATTAAAAACAAAGATAATGTTGGCCTTAAAATCCAGAGATTTGATAAAGCCACACAAACCCTAGGAGAATGTGTCAGTAAACAAAGGGATCCTAAGGACATGACTGGGATTGGGATGAAAGACTACTCTGTGGTTCCCCACCAGCTGGTGACTTCTATGGTGTCCAACAAAAGGACCTATCTTGGACTGGTTTGCCAGAACTCCAAGAGGAGGAATTCATTCCTCCACCAAGAGTTGTCACCCCAGTTGAAGAGTATCAACAAAAGTTGACTGACTTGAATGAATGGAAGAAAGCTAACCCTACCTTATTTGTTAAGGGTGGCTTGCTATGTGAAAGTCCTAATGAGTCAACTCCCATTAAGGTTACAAACCCAATCATTGGTAAAGTTGTTGACCTTGGCTCAAACACTGTTAGAAAACATAGCATTAAGTATGCAGAGATGTATAGGAATACTAGGTCACCTAAGAGCCAAGTTAGGAATGATGGAACAGGCTTTTTCTCTTCTAGACCTAGGGTTATGTCTAGAAAAGCCTGTTACACTTGTGGTAGCTTTTAACATTTAGCATATAAGTGTGTCAATGCTCCCAAAGTTAACGTTGTTAGAAAGTCAAACGTTGTCAGACCCAAACCTTGTGTGCAGCAAAATCCACAAGTTGTTAGACCTGCCCCATTCTTCACTAGAGGGTCTAACACTCATGGACAAAGACCATTTCAAAAGACAAACACTTGGTCTAATAGGAAATGGGTTTCTGTAGCAAACCCTAGGTTCAACGCTGACAAGGGAAATTTCATCGTTGACAAGACCAAATCCAACGCTGACAGAAACGTGACCAGACCTAAATATTTGCAACCATAGGGTAAGGGGTCTAAAGCTTCTTCAAGCTTGACATGGAGACCAAAGAAAGATCAAAACCCTAATGATAATGGGATTTCAATGACCTGCAACAGATTTAATTACATTTCAAAGGTCATTACAAAACCTATTGGGGTTAACTGGGTATTTCATCCAAAGAAGGATGAAAATGAGGTTTTATGAGAACTAAGTATGTTCTTATTGAACAACCAGATGAATCCAAGTCTTCTAAGGCTTGGGTTCCCAAAGAAAACTAACTCCGTTTTCTTTATGTGCAGGGCATTCAAAAACAGGTCAATGATTATGGATATTGGGACAGTGGATGGTCAAGGCACATGACAAGGAAGGAAGATTATCTAACTATCTTCACTCCCATTAAGGATGGTGATAAGGTTTACTTTGGAGGCGGATATGGTACTATCACAGGCAAAGGAACCCTTCTCACAAAGAATTTGCGTTTTGAGAACGTATTTTTGGTAAAGGAACTTGATTACAATCTTTTTAGTGTATCACAAGTTTGTGATAACAAAAATAAAGTTATGTTTACTGATACTGAATGTTTGGTGTTAAGCAAGGATTATAAGATCCCTGATGAGAAATATATTGACTATAGAACACCTAGGCATAAAGACATATACAATGTGAATCTGAATGGGATTAGAATGAATAACAATATGTCTTGTTTTTATGCTAAAGCTTTAGTAGATTAGAGTAATTTATGGCACAGGAGACTAGGGCACATAAATTTTAAGAATATAAACAGGCTTGTGAGACTTGGCTTGGTTGATGGTTTGCCTGAAAAGGCCTTCCACAATGACTACTCTTGTGTTGCATGTCTTAAAGGCAAGCAGCACAAGGTCTCATTCAAGTCCAAATAGGTGCACTCTAGTACTAGACCTCTTCACTTGCTTCATATGGACCTCTTTGGTCCAACCAATATAGAAAGTTTGAATGGTAAGTCCTACTGCTTTGTCATCACAGATGACTTTTCTAGGTTTACTTGGACTTTCTTTTTATCTATGAAGAGTGATACAGCTGACACTTTAATTGATTTTATCACTCAGATTGAGAAGAAAACAGGAAATGAAGTTAAAATGCTTAGGAGTTATAATGGTGGTGAATTTAGGAATAAAGTGTTAGATGATTTTTGTTCCAGGAAAGGAATTACTAGGCAATTTAGTGTTGCCAGAACCCCACAGCAAAATGGGGTTGCAGAAAGAAAGAATAGAACCCTAATTGAAGCAACCAGAACCATGTTGGCTGATGCTCATTTTCCTATAGCTTTTTGGGCTGAGGCTGTTAATACAGCTTGCTATGTTCAAAATAGAGCATTGGTCAACAAAATACAGAACAAAACACCTTATGAGTTACTTTGGGGAAGAAAATCTAATATTGGTTTTCTTAGACCTTTTGGTTGTCATGTAGTAGTTTTAGATACTAGTGATGCCTTAGGTAAATTTAGTGCAAAAGGTGATGAAGGCTACTTCATGGGATATTCAGTGCAGAGCAAGGGTTATAGGGTTTATCTTAAAAAGGAGAAACGTATACTTGAAAGAGTACATGTTAGGTTTTTAAAGAATAAACCTAGTGATCCTGAAAGTGGTCCAAATTGGTTGTTTGACTTGGAACCTTTATCTAGGACTTTAAATTATATGTCTGTCACTAATCCAGACATTGTGAAGGTAACTTCAAGTGTTGTCGAAGAACAAGTTGTTAATGTTTCAGGTACGCAGGTTCATGAAAAGGTTGGATCACAAGCATAAAAGTCATCTCCTATACAAGAGTATGTCACACATCCCATATGGACAGATGCTTTTGCTGCTGCTACTGCTGCTGGAAAAGATAATGGTGGTCCCCAAAAACCACCAGATGACAACATGCATGGTCCTTCAGGCGCTGACAAAGGCAAATCTAGCGCTGACAAGACCAATTCAGACATTGATGGCTCAAACGTTGACAACAATGGTTCAAGCGTTGTTAGCTCTCACGCTAACAAACAAGGTTCAGGTGTTGACAACAATTCTACACATCTTTTCTCTTCTACTTTTGAACAGGGTGAACCTTCCAATTTATATGAAGAGGTCCATCCTCATGTTGATGAAAGAGAGTCTGATGAAGAAGATATTGGCAACTTGGAGAATGAGATTGAAGACAACAGACTGTTTGAAGGAGGAGTTCTCACTTCTACTATGAAGAATCACCCCACTTCTCAAATCATTGGTGATATTATGACTCCTGTTCAGACTAGAAGATCTCATCAAGGTCTTGGTGGGTTTATTGCCAATATTCACAAGAAGTTTGATACCCCTCTTCTGCAAGCATGTTTGTTTGCCTGTTTTCTGTCACAACAGGAACCCAAGAAGATATTTGATGCTATCAAAGAACCAAGTTGGGTGGAAGAAATGCAGGATGAGCTTCACCAATTTGCAATCCAGGATGTTTGGGAGCTAGTTGATTGTCCCAGATATGTTAGACCTATAGGGACAAGATGGGTTCTAAGAAACAAGAGAGATGCAAGAGGTATTGTGGTCAGAAACAAGGCAAGATTAGTGGCTCTGGGATATACACAAGAGGAGGGGATAGACTATGAGGAGGTCTTTGCACCAGTTGCAAGGATTGAAGCTATTAAGATCTTTTTAGCCTATACATCATGCATGGGCTTCACTGTCTATCAAATGGATGTCAAGAGTGCCTTCCTCTATGGAACAATTGTTGAGGAGGTATATGTGATGCAACCTCCTGGTTTTGAGGATCCAGAGAATCCAGACAAGGTGTATAGAGTTAATAAGGCTATGTATGGACTTCATCAAGCCCCTAGAGCATGGTATGGTACTTTGTCTACTTACTTAGTGGACAATGGATTCAAAAGGGGAACCATAGATCAGACACTGTTTACAAAGAAGAAAGTTAAGGATGTGTTGCTTGTTCAGGTCTATGTTGATGATATTATTTTTGGGTCTACTGATCCAAAGAAGAGTGAGGATTTCTCCAAGCTTATGACAGACAAATTCAAGATGAGTGCTATGGGGGAGATGAACTTCTTTCTTGGTTTACAAGTTCAGCAGAAAGAAGATGGTATCTTCATCTCCCAGGATAAGTATGTGGCAGAGATCTTGAAGAAATTTGGCTTTTCTCCACATGAAAAGAGGGCTACTACTCCTATGGATAGAGAACACCCTTGGGGAAAGATTGGAGATGGGAAAGATGTTGATGTCATGCACTATAGATCCATGATTGGATCATTGATGTATCTTACAGCCTCCAGATCTGACATCAGGTTTGCTGTATGTTCTTGTGCACGCCATCAAGTGACTCCTAAGGAATGTCACCTTTATGTTGTGAAGAGGATCTTTAGGTACCTAAGATGCTATCCTAGTCTTGGTTTCTGGTACCCAAAGGATTCACCATTGGAGCTGATTGCATATTCAGACAGTGACTATGGAGGTGATAAGTTTGATAGAAAATCCACCACTGGTGGATGTCAGTTTCTTGGGAGCAGGTTGATATCTTGGCAATGCAAGAAACAAACAGTGGTGGCTAATTCTACAACTGAAGCTGAGTATGTGGCTGCAGCTGCTTGTTGTGGACAAGTTTTGTGGATTCAGAACCAGCTGTTGGACTATGGGTATAATTTCATGCATACCAAGATATTTGTTGACAATAACAGCCCTTTATGCATTATTAAGAATCCTGTACATCATTCTAAAACTAAACACATAGAAATTAGACACCATTTTATAAGAGATTGTTTTGAAAAAGGTTTAATACAGCCAGATAGGGTTGACAAAAGAGAATGTGTCAGATTTACTAACTAAACCTTTTGATGCTGAGAGGTTTCAATACTTGGTAACAAGTATTGGAATGATCAATCTCACATAATATGTGTTTTGGAGTCTTTTTATAAAAGTATGTACAGGATAATGCATTGTTATTGGTCTTTTTGAGTATTTAGATTTTACACTATATTTTTCTAACACTGACAAAGGTTGCTTGAACGCTGATAAGTGTTTTTGTAACGTTGTCAGCAATATATTTTTCTAACGCTGACAAAGCTTCCCTCAACGCTGTCATGTGTTATCGGGGCGTTGTCAGCAACAATGTTAGTCTTGTGGTTTTTCAATCCAAATGTGCAGGTGGTGTTAGCAGTATACCAATGGATACAGAGTTGCTTATGGATCCTTGGAGAAGCACTTTGACATGTTTTTATTTATGGATGATGGTTGGAATTTTTAATTCCTATCTTGACATAAATTTTTATGTTCATGCATATTTTTAGCAACATATGTATCATAGTTTAAGGGGGGGGGGGGGGTTTAGGAACCTTTAGGATGTATGGGTATCCATATGATACTCTTATCACAATTCTAGATTGTGTCCACAGGTGAGTATGAGTTAGTTTTACTAAATCATGAGGCATTGTAGCATACAATGTTGATATACTATGCATACTGCCAAGACATTTTTGGCCTAGAATTGGTTGTGGTCTGCTGGAGACTTGGGAATGATTTTGTTGTGGGATTTACCTTGGAGTTACAAGGAATTTTATAAGGTAACTTAGTTGTTAAGAGTTTTGGTTAGCAAGGGACACTAGAGGACTGTTATGTCTATCTTGCATAAGCAAGTGTGCATAACTGGACAGTGCTTGCCGCCCTATAATAATTATCAACTTTTTGGTTATCTTCTCTAGGATAAATTACTTTGTTAAGGTCATTTTTCATTTTTAAACATTTTTATTTTTGGACGCTGACAAGTATTTTTCCAAGCGTTGTTAAGACCAATTTAGACGCTGACATGGCTATGGCAAACGTTGACAAGAATATAGCCGTTGGGCGTTGATAGGTTATTTTTGACCGTTGACACTCAATGGGCCCTACCCAGTTGTTACCTTTTGACATATTTTTAGGCTGTAATTTTGGAGCTGATAACTTTCATTTAATGCATGAGATAAACTTATTCTTTTTCAATATTTTCATGATTACATTTTGAAAATACTTGCCTATTTTTGGGCCAATCACATGCATTTTCTTCTCCGATAAATTTGGCTCCTATTTTTAAACAGGGTACCTATTATTCTTGTCTAACACAATTTTATCTTATCAACTTCATCTTTATCAATCATTCACACAACTTTCAACAATGGCACCAAAATTCAAACCAAGTGATTTGGAATTAGGATTCAGAAGTCGACACAACATGATCGCGTATCTTGAAGCTGATGATACTCTGTTTCCCCAGTACATACAAATGGTGGCGTATTTGAACGCATCCCCTTTTAGCTATGGTCTTTCTCATGCACCACTCATTCCTGTCACACATATTAAACAGTTTTGGAACAATGTAAGTTCCTCAACAGTTAATAGAGTGACTACATTATCTTCTATTGTTCATGGGAGAACATGGGTGGTTACTGAAGCTTTGGTATGCCAAGCTTTTCATCTTGATGATCCTTATGGTATAACCACACTTCCCATTAGTGAAATAGAACAAGGACTAAGGGCTTTGGGTTATCCTTTTCCTGCTCAAGGAACTTTAAATTAATATCATAAACAGGAGTTTCCCCCAGCCTGGAAGTACCTAATACATGTCCTCCTACAATGTTTGAGTCCCAAGTGCACTGCACACAATGAGATCAATAGATCTATTGCAAGTGCTATTGCGTGCATTGCTACTGGGCAAAAATTTAATTATTCTATAATGCTTTTTGAGGGTATGTGTAAAAATAAAGGGAACAAAATGACTTTATCTTATCCCAGATTTTTACAAATGGTTTTTGATGTCCAAGGATACTGCACAAGGGATCATGATTATTTTTATGAGATCCCTGTGCAAAAGAAAGCAATTTTTATGAAGATGAATTCACCCCCACATCGTGACCTACCCCTAACCCCTGCTATGATTGTTGTCATTGAAGCAGCACAACCCCAACCAGACCCCCAACCCCAAATTGACCCAATTCCTGAACCTTTACCTTCACCACAACATATGCAAATTGACCAAGAACCATTCGATGCTGACACGTTAAATGTTGACGTTGATGTGCCTATTTCAAACGTTGACACAAATCCTTCACAAACCCAAACACCCCTTAACCAACCTACATCCACCCAATCCACATCTTCTTCTCCCCCAACACAATATAGGTTACAAAAACGCCAAAGGACTACTGGAGTGTTCTTCTCTAGTGGTCCTAGCCATGTCGCAGAGAGAACCACCACCACAAGTGTGGTTGGTGTTATGGATGAGGCTGGGACTATTGATTCTGGCTTAGAAGTTGGCCAAGACAGTCCTACCATCATTAAGACCTCATCCATGCCCAATGAATCTAACTTGGGAGGTCAAATACCCATTTTAGAAGAGGGCATATTGGAACCAATGACCCTAATGGAATTGACGGCTGTCTGTATGAGCTTGCAAAAATAGAATGCAGACTTGGTACAAGTTGTCAGCACACAAGGTCTTGAACTCAAGCAATTGAGGGAGAGGATTGTTATTTTGGAGACTGCTAGTACAAGGAGAGGGATGGAGGAATCTTCCAAAGGGGAGGATGAACAAATAAATGTGAGTGATAAGGGAAGCCATGATGGTCAATCTTTGGATGTTGCTGAGCCCCAAACAAGTTTGAAGAAATAGACAGGTTTTGATACGTCTCTAGTCTCTCCTACAAGCTTAAATTTGTCATTTACAGCCATGTTGGTGGAAATTGCAAAAGGCGCTGAGGCAGGAAATTTGAGCGTTGACAAGGAGATTTTGAACGCTGACATGAGTATTTTGGGCGCTGACAAAGCAGAATTGGGCGTTGACAGACCTGCAAATGAGGTTGATGTATTCCAGTCATCATCCATCATCAAAGAGGTTTCTTCACAGGTATTATCATCTACCTTACCAACAATTGATCCATTAGATAAGGGTAAGGGTATTATGGTAGAAGAGGTTGTTCCAAAGAATGCAGCCCAAATTGCGTTTGATAGAAAGTTGGCTGCACAAATTGTGGAACAAGAACGAAAAGAGGTGGGAGAGTCACCTTTTGTTGTCACTTCAGAAGAACAAGAAGGAAGTGATGAAGCCAGTTCAGACTCAAGTGTTATGATCATAGAACAGACAGAAATACTTGAGTATGGAGATGAGTTGGCCAAGGAGAAATTGAATGAGTTGAAATTGCAGGTTGATTTTGATATGCCAGAGGTGGTTCAGATGTACCATGCTTGGGAAGAAAAGTGTATAGAGAATCCACATTTAACCATTTCAGATCAAATATGGGGTTTGGAGATTCTTCTCAGAGTACAAAAGGATTGCAAGGTCATACTGAAACACAAAGCAAGAAATGTTCTCTCAAATTTGAAAAGGGATAGAAAGGAGTTGTACTTCATGCTGCTCAGATGTCATGGAACAGGATGGACTTATAAGAAATTGACTGGGTTGACATTTGATGAGTTGGAATGTAGAGCTTATCCCATTTGGGTTAGAGTGTAGGAAGCAAACACTCTAAGACTTCTTTCTGATGAAAGAAAAGAAGAACTTGAAGAGGAAATGGAGCTCAAGAAGGCAATGTTTGTTCCCAGACCAGTGAAAAAGGGAGTTTCTCTTGAGTTTCCCAAAGATATGGATCCATTACATCCAAGTGAAGCTGTCATAAGAAAGAGTCTCAAGATCTCACCATTAGAAGCTTCAGATATGGTACAAGTGTTACCACTTGATTCCAGAAACCCAACTGTAAGCTATGAGGAAGATGAATGTGGGTTTTGGAAGATTGGCAGGTATGGAAAAGAGGTTCACACTTTTACCACCCTTATATCTTTGTTTGCAAGTTTTGACAAAGAAGACTTGGTAGACCTTTGGAGGTTATTGGAAGCCAAGTATGTGACTGAAGCACCAACTTCAGTCAATGGAATAAAACTGTGGTCAACATTCAAGAGAATGTGTGGACCAATTGATGAAGATCCTACTATTTGGAACGATCCTGAAGATGATCTCAGTGGTCTTCAATGGAGGTTGTATTCAGCTGCTGGTGTTTATTATTTGAGTTCTACAAAGTTTGCTGAGTATCTACTTGTGGATGGTCAGTACTTCATGTCCAAGGAAGTCTTGGAGAAGATGAAGAACACTCATCTGGAAATTGATTATTCAAGTGACGTGGCAAAAGACTTGATCAGATTTATTTATTACCATTATGAGAAGGTTTGTAAGATTCCTCCTAGTCCTTAATATTTATTCAGAAACTTTATCACTGGAGTAGGTATCAAGTTTAGGGGAGAATTGTTGGGAATAAATTATAGCCAGTCTACTTGAGCGCTGACAAGAGTAACACAAGCGTTGACAGGAGTAAAACAAACGCTGAGAGCTCAAGCGTTGACAAGAAAATGTCAAGCGTTGATACATTGAAGACAAGCACTGATGGAAAGATATACTCTACGCGTTTATTGTATTCTAGATTACTTCTATTAAAGATAGGAACAACAATGTATTTTCTATATTTATCTTTACCTAGAATAGTTGATACGTAGATTATTGTACAAGGTTTCTTATGTCTATAAAAGAAGACCTTTAGGTTAATGTTCAACATAAGTTTTCATACGTAAACTACTTTCATTGTAAGCTAGTTTGATATCATTAATCAAAGTGAAAGTTTGTTTACATCTTGTGTGTTCTTGTTTAAGTGTTAATTCCGCATAACACTTTGATTGTCATATACATATACAAATGTTTCTCTAAGTGTATTACTTGATCTAATCTCGTATACATAAAGCTAAATCGATCTAAGTTTGGGATCAACAGCAGCCCTATACAACACACTCAACCCATACTCTTCTCCACCTTCATCAGAATCAGATAACACCACCTTCTTCTTGTGGCGTTTGAGCTGCTGCTCCAATGATTTGACCTTGTTCGCCAAAGGGAGCACAAAATCCCTTGTGAGCTTTCGATGCTCGTTGAGCGCAGTCTCCAAAGAAACAATCCTCTCGTAATACCTGTGCACAAGAACAATCAAAGAAATCAAAGTAACAGGTTCCTTAGCGTCCCCACCAAGAGAACTTGGTTTGGGGATGCATCATTGGTACCAGAAGCAAAGGATTGGTCATTCATATGGGCACGAGAGCGAGAGGGCTCCGTAGCTGTAGGATGTACTGGACTAGGACGGGGAATATCAGCAAATAGGGACACATGTGGGTGAGAAGAAGAGGGGGCCATTGAGGTAGATGGCATTTCTACCATAACCTCGCTAGCTAGCTCCTCTACCTCCACATATGGCACACCAACACCAGGTATCTCCTCCTCCATAGGATCATCCACCAATTGAGGTTCCTCCTCGGCTTGATCAGCCAGGGGAACCACATTGGGATTCCCTTGGGCAAGGGCCAGCATAGCATCAGTGAGGGGAATGTGATGTCCAACATATCCAATGGTCACATTCATATAAACTTTAGGGCTAAGCCTAGAAGGGTGATGTTAGTCCTATTCCTAGGGATACATACAAGTATCTGCTGAAACAATCGAGGATACATGAGAAACTTCTTTCTAGAACCAGTGGCACTGAGATTACTAAGCATACCATCAAACAGATAATGAGAAAAGTTAAATGGTCTACCCTGAGCAATACATACCAAACCATTAGCAAGAGAGATGGGAAATGCATCCCAACTCCCAGCTTTGGGACTTAAGCATTGTATCAAGAAATGAATAAGCAGCCACCATTGAGGGGTAAACCTATTTTTCTGAAAGTTAAACTTTCCCTCATGATTATAACCAATGGCCTCCATTCCATCCAACACCTCCTGATTGGGAAGGTAAATAATGCCACCTTCATCTTGGAGATGAAGGGAAGAACGGATAGATGCTTTAGTCACCACAAAGGAGCAACCATCAATGGTAGCATGGATCTCCAATGGGCGACCCAACACCTCGTGGGTGTTGGCAGTACCCCAGAACTGACGAATGACAGAGTCATAGACAGTAGGGCAAATAGTGAGGGCATACCTGAGATTCGAAGCTTCAATGTATTACATGATATCAAGGAACTCCTCTCGTCTAGGACCATCTCCAAGATAAGCAACCTTGTTGTGATCAGATTTATAGTGAAGTGATGCCATTGAGGATGATTGGAGCAGTGAAAGTTGATTGATTGAGGATGGTTAAGGGTGGGAGGGGATGTGTGTGTGTTTATGTTTAGATGATTTAGTCAAATGAGTGTTTTGACCATAAATAATGGTCACAAAAAATGTTCATTGACCCCTAATTATGGGGGTTTCCCTTTCCAAATGAAGTCACTAATGCTGAGTAACCACTTGCCATCTAATTCATTATTAGCAAAATTCAGTTACCAAAGATAAACAAAATATGTGCACCAGAAGTAACTTATGTTGACTGAAAGTCAAAACGCATAGAGGTCAACACTAGGAGCAACGATTGGTCAACAAAAGTCAACAGAATGAACAGTGACCCAAAGCAATACTAGAAGCCAAACATAAGTGAAGAATAGGGATTGTAATCCACTAGGATCAGAAGAATGTCAGTAGGAGGAATCAATATTTTCCTCTAGAAGGTGCCCACACCGCAAATACCTATCAAATATGTTGTTAGTAGCTACCAGATGAAAGAATGTACTAGTGTATATGTAAAATAAGCCTCCCCTTTGGCTTTGCCTCCCCTCAATCCTAGACCTCAAGGATTGACCATACCAATGTGAACCACCAAGTGGTTAAACCGGGGACCATCAAACGCTTTAGTCAGCAAGTCAGCAACATTATCATCCGTATGTACCTTGAGAACCTGTATCAGCTTCTTTTCATTAGCATCACGTATAAAATGGTGCCGAATCTCTATATGTTTTGTGCGTTGATGAAATACAGGATTCTTCACTATGCAGATAGTGCTTTGATTGTCAATGAAGATTTTGGTGTTCATAAAGTTGAACCCATAGTCTAACATTTGATTTTATATCTACAAGACTAGTCCACAACAGCTAGCTGCAGCTACATATTCAGCTTCTGTTGAGGAAGTAGCTACTATTGTCTATTTCTTTCATTGCCATGAGATAAGTCTTCGGCCCAAAAATTGACAACCACCAGTAGTGGACTTCCTATCATTATTTTCACCTGCATAGTCACTGTAGGCTTCAAGAACAAATGGTGTGTCCCTTGGATACCACAGGCCTAATTTAGGTTGTGCCTTGATATACTTGAATATTTTCTTGACAGCATTCAAATTTGACACAATAGGATTCAAATTTGACATAGTAGGTGCCACCTGATGTCTGGAACAAGCACTAACAGCAAACGTGATGTCGGGTCGAGAAGCAGCCAAATACATGAGTGAGCCAATCATTGACCTGTATAACTGAACATTAACAGGATCTGACTCATTCTTGAGTTTGACTTTAGTCACCTCATAAGGTGTGGCTGCTGGTCGAAGAGGTTCTACATCAAATTTCTGAATAATGTCACGAACATATTTATCTTGACTAATGAAGATGCCATCCTGCAGTTGTTTAACTTTGAGACCAAGGAAAAATGTCAGTTCGCCCATGGCACTCATCTGAAATTCACCCTTCATAGAATGTTCAAACTCATCATACCATTCCTTCCTTATAGAACCGAAGATGATATCATACACATACACCTGAACTAGGATGATGTCTTTGGCGATCCTTTTAAGGAAAAATGTTTTGTCAATACTGCCTCGTCTGTAACCATGCTTCAACAAGAAGGTAGATAATCGCTCTTACCAGGCCCTAGGAGTCTGATGAAGACCATAAAGAGCTTTGATAACCTTGTAGATTTTCTTAGGATGAAGTGGATCCACAAAGCCCTTAGGTTGAGTGACGTACACTTCCTCGTCAATCTTGCCATATAGAAAGGCACTCTTGACATCCATCTGAAAAACAGTGAAGCCAATATAAGAAGCAAAGGCCAAAAATAGACGAATTGCTTCAATGCGCGCAACAGGAGCAAATACTTCATCATAATCAATGCCTTCCCGTTGAATGTGACCTTGTGCTACTAGTCTTGCTTTATTCCTCACGACAATACCCCGAGCGTCTTTCTTGTTTTTCAGAATCCATTTGGTACCAACTGCTGTCTTTCCTTCCGGCAAGTCAACTAGAATCTAAACATTCTGAAACAAGAATTGTTTCATCTCCTCCTGCATATCTTCTACCCAACTTTGATCCTCAAGAGCATGTGAGACAGACCTAGGTTCCACCTGTTGTCACAAACTTGAATTTTGAATCCATTTAATTTACATGAAACACGATGATACGGGTTAGACTTGTGTGTCTATTGATGTTCCCGATTGATCACGCGTATTTTGTGTACATATTTGAATTTTTATGAATAACATTTATATGAAATATTACTTGAAAGACTATTATTTATTTACGATACGTACTAGAATTTTCTATTTATAGAATCGACATTTAATTATATCAACGAAATCTCATTTAAGATATTCGCGACACAAAATAAATATTTTTCTCTCCGTCTATATAACGACACATTTAGAAACTTCACATTTACCAAATTTATTACACTACTACTACTACATGAGTTCTTAAAACAATACTTTTAAACCTCTACTACACTTCTACAAAATTTCACACAAACATTTACAACTTACTAAAAGAATAGAAAAAGAAAACCAACACTTTTATTTTATCCTTGCTCTAAATCCGGACCCCCTCCCAACTTTGTAAATCCCATGTTTAAAATTCATATTTAAAATCCTTGTACAATACCTTCCATTAATGAGGTGGTACTTTGGTCCCTTTTCCCCCTTGATAAACCATCGGATATACTTCAACACCTATGGGTTACTTAAAATTCAACTTGTACAAACAAGCTCTCTTAACCACTAAGTACCTTCTTCCTACCATCACCAAGTCCTAGACCCTTTCCTTATTCCCCATCTTTGTGCAACTTCCCATGTTTAGTTACCTTGGAAAACCTTAGTTACAAACTAACTAGAAACCCTAACTAACCTTTGCTAACCCTAAACTCACTCCTTTTCTTATAAATACTCACTCATATTCTCACAAAAAAACACACACTTAAGAACTAAAACACAAAAAGAAACATTAAACCCCTGTGGGGATTAGCTCACGGCAGCAGTAAACAATAAGTCTTCGTGTTGATTTTAAGCAAGCAATTTTTGATAGTTTATCATTAGTTCCATTCCATCTTCTTCAACTAGCTTAGGACACTTTGTAAGTTTCTAACACCTTGTTCATTCCACATTGGTTGATAATAATACTTGCTAAAATCTTTACAAACATGAATAACAAAAGTCACGGTTGGGGATTGGGTTTTATGGTAGAAGTAAACTTCAAACCTTATGCTTTTATGTGAAGAACATATATGTTTCTATATAAATAAGTTAGGTTTAAAAGAAATGCAAAGATGATTCTATGTGTAACCCGCTTTGAACATGAAATAGAGTTGGGGTATGGTATGTTATGCTTATGTGATGCCACTGTTAGAGATAATAACATGATTTTATGCATGATGTGATTATTCTTGTGTATGATAGTAATATGGAGTAGGACTACTTGCATGATAAAAAGTAACGTATAAGCGTATGTTCCTGTATGTGTGTATTGGCTGCGTGTAAACATCACCAAAAAGTAGTAGCAGGGCTATGTATTTGCGTGTGCGTGTGCATGAAAACGCCACCAACCCTCTACTTTGTGGAACTCATTTAATCTCCATATGGTGTGTGCTACGTACATGTGAGTGGGTAGGGGAACATAAAGTATGAACATATGAAGTACGAACACAAAACTCCAAACTTGGCTAATATGTAGAAGCATGTATGTATGTTTGTATGTTAAACAATGAGAAATAAAAGAAACCACTCCCTCTCTTCTTTTGTGCACCTGCGTGAATAACAATCAACAAACAACAGTAGACATTTTCTTTCTTTCTTTTGGTAAATAGATGATGTATGATCGGGATCACCCGCTATGGTTGCTTGTGTTTACAGTGGATAAAACAACAAGGACTCATCTTTCTTATTTAATATAATGATGTGTGTATGTATGTATGTATGAGGAATAAGTAAAGCATTGTGAAAACAAAGGGAGGACCACCCTTTCTTTGTGTAGCATGCGTACACAGTGGAACAAAAACAACTAAAACAATCTCCTTGTTGATATATAAAGGTATGCTATGAGTAGATGTATGTGTGCTATGATGTATATACCATGTATGTGTATGAATGGTTAATAGTATTAACAAGTGTGGTCACCATCAAGGTACTTGTGTCATGTATTTTTCTACCAAGGACCAACAAGAATTAAAATAGTAATATATATATGTCATGTGGGCATGTTATGTATGCATATATGTTAAAATGTGTTGGAAATACGTTTTACGTATTTATGAAGGATCGGTCGCTCCAACGATAATTATGTAATGGGCTCGTGATCCACTTAGTAAATGTATAGTCCATATAGCCCACATGTAGGGTGGGCTATATATATCCCCTCCTAGCATGTTAGGAGGGGTTGGTCATTTTCATATTTCTCATCATTCAATCTTTACTTTCTCTCTCTACTCTTCTCTTTTCTCTACTTTCTCTCTCTACTCCATCATCTCCATTCATCTCCTTCTTATATTATTTAATCAATCCCTATATCAAATCCATCTAATCAATCATGTAGAATAGGCCAAGTATTACGTAGACCTTCAATTGGTATCAAGAGCATGGTTAGATTGGTTTATTCTTGTTTTTCTTTTGTTTGATTTTGATGGGTTTTGATTTAATCACGCTTAAATATTAAAAAGTTTGTATTTTTCATATAAAGTTTGTGTTTTTATGTTTTAAATCATAATTAAATCTTTGATTTACTTATTTCATATAAAAATCACAAATTTTTTATTCAAAAATCAATTTTTTTATAATCAGTTTCCATTTTAATTTTTTATTATTAGTTTTTCTTTTATCAGTTTTTTATAATCAGTTTTTTATATAAATTTTTTTTATATAATTTTTTATATAACCTTTTTTTATCATATCTGGCTTGATTTTCGTTTATCAGTTTATCAGTTTTATCATATCTGGGTTTTCTTTTTTTGGTCAACTGTCAAAAGTATCTTGGTTATCATCTTTCTGTCCAAAACTGTCCCATCATAACTGTTCTTCAATTTTTAAAGTTCCGGACGAACAAAAGTTCGGGACGAACAAAACTTCCGAATGAACGAAATCTTCCGAATGAACGAAATCTTCCGAATGAACGAAATATTCCGAATGAACGAAATCTTCCGAATGAACGAAATCTTCCGAATGAATGAAATCTTCCGAATGAACGAAATCTTCCGAATGAACATTCTTCCGAATGAACAATCTTCCGAATGAACATTCTTCCGAATGAACAAGATTCAAACATAACGGCAGACTCAAACAAAAATATCTTAGACTCGATTTAATCCTTCTCTCTTTTTTGATTTACTCACACTCGGACTCCAACCAACATCACTCGACCCACTCACCCTCGACTACAACTCAAATCCTCTCTCGACAGCAAAGACTCGAAAAGTTTTAAACACACCCTCGTCAACATTCAAAACCTCTCGTCTCTCTTAATAACAATTTCGACCTCAACCTCACAACTCTCGACTCGACTCCACTCACTCTTACACGACACCAACCAGACTCCCTCAATCTTTACCAGCCTCACCCTCGTCTCACTCCAAACTCTCGACTTCTACACACCCACATCCTCCTAGTTTCGAACCCCTCACCCTCACCTCTCTCGGTCAAACCAACCAACCCCAACTGACCCTCATACAAAAACAGACCCTCACCAACCCCAACACCCAACCTCACCTCAATCCCTCGACACCAAATCGACCCAACTATTCTCATCCCAACTCGACACCTACCCTCAGACTCATCAAACCAAAGACTCTCATCACATCACTCAACTCCAAACATCAAATATACACAAACAAAGACACTCGAAACATATAAACTTGATCTCAGATTTTGCTCTTTTTTAGTGATGCATGTATTGATCATGAAAAATCAAACACGAAAAAGCTAGATCATCATAGATCGTTATTGAAGGTTCTACCTTCTTTCGCTTTTCGAAGATAAAGTAAGACTAATAACATTTATGTTATTAATCAAACTTCAAAGAAAAAACATCCCAAGAAGGACTCTCTTTGGATTCAAAATTCAAAGAAAAAACATCCCAAGAAGGACTCGACAGATGAGAGAAAGACTACGATTAATCGAAAAACAAAACCTACCCAAGACCCTTTATTGGATCTTGTAGCCAAATAACGGGATTGTGGTTGCCTTCTTGTTTGATTACAAAAAATCCCGAGATTGTACATCTCATGTACTCAAGGATCTTTCCACTGTGATCGCGGTGTTTGGTTTTTTATTTTTTTTGGTGTTCATAACTTTGATGGTTCTAAGAAATTGAAGATTGGCATATTGGTTGTGAGTTTTTCTGGGGCGGAGTAAACTTGAGTGAGAGAGATAAGATTAGGTTTTTGTAAGATGAGAATAGGCTGAGGCGGAGTAAACAAAGAAGTGAGATACTTTAGGGGTTGAGTTTATTTATATTTTCTGAGTCTTTGGCCAAGTCTTTGCCACGTTTCTTTGGCCAAGTCGCAGTGTCAATAATATTTGAAACGTCACTCGTTTATCAGACTTTTTTATTATCTTATTTTTTTTATTTTAGTTAAGTAAAGTTTTTTTTTGATATATCCGTTTGTTAATTTTAGTTAAGTAAAGTTTACGTTTATATATATATATCCGTTTTTGAATTTTACTTAAAATTTTTAAGTTAAGCTTATTTTTTTATTTTTTTATTTTTTTTTTTATTTATTTTTTTTTATTTATTTTTTTTTATTATTTTTATTATTTTTATACTTTTATATTTTTAAAGTTAATTTTTTAGTTGAATTCACTTTGTATTTTTTGTCGCTTTTATATTTTTTAGTTTAGTATATTTTGTTTATTAATTTATGGCAAATCGTGTTGAGGCGGGTATTTTAAAAGTATTAACATGAAAAAATATTTGACGGGTTAAAAGTTTTTGTGGCCGGATTTGACGACAAAGTGACGAGTCAACGTGACGGGATTTATTTTTAGCGATTACGGATTTTTGATCGGGTTTAATTCATAATCGTTTGAGCCGACAACAACTTTTGAGCCGAGTCGAATTGTAAAATCTTAAAAACAACAACATCCACATCATTTTTCCTCGATTTTCAATGGAATCGTTAAATTCGACACTTAAAGAGGGAGACTTGCATCGAATGCAAGACAAAGCTAGAGAAAGTAGTATAAATTCATTTCAAATGCTTCAATATCATCTAGTTACTCTTTCACGGCTTCAAGGAGGGAGCGAATTTGTGACCATCTTTGGACAAGATCGTCATATATTCATCGACTCAATATTCACCACTTTGACCCAACTCGCCGAGCAACTCAACCATGAAAACTTTAATCACTCTGCATCGGCACTTGCATATCAGACTCTTGTGACACAACTCACGCCTTTCCTCCAATTCAATATCATCAAGCCGGAAAGTTCAGTGATTTGCCAATCATTTCTTCGAGATACACATATCGAGCTTCGAGTTTTCCGTGATACAATTTTGAAACTCATGACATCGGTCTCGTCTTCGATTTATGAAAGATCTCGACTTTAGCAAGCGTATGACAATGGAATGCAAGAATCTATGATGCAGATGCAAGAGGAGAATGGTTATACGGTTGACAACTTGGAGCATAACGATGGTAAGAGCACGGAATCAGGAGGACAACATGTCACCAGTGGCACGTCTGGGAATGTTCACGAGATCTCTTTTGATGACACCTCACCCGTTTATGACGAAGAGCCTGCAAACATGATACAATGTAATGTTGTTTATGATGTATATGCTGATGACATGCCGCATATTGAGCATTCTGAACCTAATTATGACAAACACGGGACGAAAAAGAGTGATAGAAATACCACTTCTGATTCATCCGATGAGAGTCATAATGGGGGATAAAGTGTTCAAAATGCTAAACATCATGATAATTGTCCTATAACTGCTTCATTAACTGCTTCTGATTCCAAGATTAGAGAGCTCGAAACGATTGTAGCTCAACAATCAAAAGATCTTGAGGATGCCAAACTTGAATTTTCTAAGAAAACGGACAAATTTGAAACATACTTTGAAAAACATGAAAAGTCGAACGTTGTTCTTGAAAGAAAATTGGATCAAAAAGTTTTGGATTCGAAAGCTGAAAAGGATAATCTTTTGAAACAAATTCAGTTACTAGAGTCTAAATTGGCATCCCAAGATAGAGTGCTTAAAGAGAATGAGACATTAAAGGCTCAAGTACAGGAAAAGGTCTTTGCTATAGCCGCGTTGAAAAAACGAGTTAAGGAAAAATAGAGGACCTAGTGTGGACACTAAGCTTGAAAAACCATCAATCTTGGGGAAACCGCCTACAAATCAGTTCGTCAGACAACCGATTGTCAGACAACTTACTGCATTTAGATCCGAGCGACCACAATCCTCGAGACCGTGGTTTGCCTCCCAAGTTGATTTGCATCATATTTCTAGAACAGTCACTCCACCAACTAGGCCAAATGTGACTAAATCAGTTTTAGCAAGACCTCATCACATGATTGCCTCTAGTTTCTCTAATAATAGTTCAATGAACACGTCTAGAACTAGTTCAACTGATGTACGCCAGGATTTTGGTCAAAGGGAAGCAAAGCAAAAGACACAAGTAAGAGATAGGAATTTCAAACCTAGTTAGATGCCTTCTAGTTTACCCAACACTGCTAACCGTAGCATGTCACATCCTAGGAGCATCAATCAATCACCTAGGAATTCTAGATCTTACTCGGACATTAAATATGCTACTTGTAAAACATGTAGAAAATGTGTCTTTACGGCAAATCATGATTCCTGTATCAAGAAACTACTTAACGAGGTGAACTCCTGTGCTAGACTTAAATCCCAGTGGGTTGCCAAAATCAAACCCATTGGTAAAATATGGCACCCCACTGGTAGAACTTTCACTCTTGTAGGAAACGAGTGCCCTTTAACTAGGATAGTCTCTGATTCTACGAAGACTACTAGGGAGGAAATTGCAAAGGATGATACATCACTTAAGCCTGAACTTAAGGTTTTCTATAAAAGGAAACGTTTGCCAACTAAGACAAGTGAATCATCTCCTCAGGCCACCTCTGACACAAGAAAAGAAAACCGTGAACCACCACGTGCTTCTAAAGTAGATATCTCTAACCCATGCAAAAGTATACAAACTCCTAATGAGAATGCAGGTACCAAATTGATGTTCCAAAAGAACGAAGCGGTCCAATCGTTGTATATCGTTCAACTAAGGACACTCTTAGAGTTTGGTTGCTGAAGAAGCAGATATCGGAGAAACAAGTGTCTCAGGGGATTCATGGCTAAGCTCAGAAAGGACTTATAGTCACATCACAGACTATAACTCGATCTTCAAAGAAAGGAAAGTTTATCGCCGATGGTAAACTTATCCTAACAACGAGAAATTAATTTTTCTCGAGCATGAGCTTATAAAAAAAACATTCCAAGTTTTTAAGCTCATGCATAATGTCTCCTCGTTAAATGACAGACGATGACCCGGACTTCAGAGACAGGGAAGTTTATCTACGCAACGATAACTTACCCTCTTAACAAGAAATTAAGTTTTCTTGGATACGAGCTTATCCTAAAACCATTCAAAGGTTTTAAGCTCGTGTATATGGTTTATCATTAAATATCAGATGGTAACCCGTGCTTCAAAGAAAGGAGAGTTTATCGCCGATGATAAACTTATCCTAACAACGAGAAATTAAGTTTTCTCGGGCATGAGCTAATATTAAAAACATTCGAAGTTTTTAAGCTCATGCACAATGACTTACAGTTAAATGTCAGACTGTAACTCGAACTTAAAATAAAGGAAAGATTATCTTTTATGATAACTTATCCTCTTAACGAGAAATTCACCTTTCTCGGTCATGAGCTTGTATTAAAACATTCGAAGTTTTAAGCTCAGAAAGGAAAGTGTATCTTTTAAAATAAGAGAACTTTTCCTCATAACGAGAAATTAAACTTTCTCGGTCATGAGCTTTCCGTTAAAACAGTCAAAGTTTTCAAGCTCATGAAAACGACTTCTAAGTAAATGTCAGCTTAGGACTCGTTCTTCAGATAAAAGGAAAGGTTATCGCCGATGGTAACTTATCCTTACAACGAGAAGTTTACAACTTCTCAGACTTGAGCTTTCCTAAGATATTCCAAATCTTAAGCTCAAGTAATTGGTTTTCAAAACTTTGAACACAATTTTTCAAGAATTTCTCAAAAGGTTTTTTCTAAATCTTTCAAATTGTGTGTTCAAAATGTTTTGATAAAAAGAGCATGTCATCTGAAATCGATAATATTTACGAACCTAGAAATGTCATTCAATAATGACATGGGAATGTAAATAAAGTTCGAGCAGAAGTTTAAAAGATTTAAAACATGCTCCATTATGGTTTGCTATTATTTCTGATAGTAACCCGCTTTTCACTTTGAAGTCAAGCATTTCACCAGAAAGCTTTGACTTCAGAATCCGAAGTTATCATCTCCACCAACCGTAGCAACTTACAATTGATATCTACATACTCGACGATGCGACTACTCAAACGGTGACTACAGCTCTTTCAATAGAACACGGGTCAACAATTGAGGGGGAGCAATTGTCCAGCATTCAGAATCCTTGATGCCGAGAGTGCCAAGTTCACATATTGGTGTTAAGACAACGATATCAATCATACACATGGAGTCAAGAGATAACTTCAGAAGTTACGAGGAAGACCAACATTCGTGAACAAGAACCATGTGCTTCTTTCATATGATGTTCTACATCATTCAGGTCCAACCTCGTAAATTGCTAATATTGTGAATTCATTATCATATATGATCTTTGCACGTGATAAATACCTTACACTTGTGTTTAAAAGGTATTTAATTTAGTGTTTCAACACACCCTCATTCATCTGAGGGGGAGCTTGTGTAATTTATGAAGATAATTGGATTTGCATTTTTCTTCCCAAATTTTCTTAAAATACTATTAAATCAATTGATATTAAAAACATTGATTGGGTTAATATTTTAATATGGGGGAGAAAATGTGATTTAATATGGGAAATGATTAATCAAAAATGGTTTAGACTTAACGTGCTAGCTCATCCCGACATGTGCGAAATGTTTTCGGATATCGTGGCATATGTTAAGGGGGAGAAAAATGGATTTGCACTTCAAAATGGATTTCATGGTGACATACACTTACCCAAAACATCTCTATTCACGACGGTGAAGATTGTGGTGACATAAGGATGGTAGGATAGGTTAAAGTCCAATGATTCCTCTAGAACCGGAGGAATCTTCCCAAGGACATTCCATAGCTAGAAATAGTAGTCCTTTGGAAAGATGGAGAAAGATTGTGAATGTAGCTGAATGCCGAGCAAGTACTTAAATTAGCACTGGAACAATCACAACAAGGTGCTAGTTATGACATATTGGTAAGCATTGAAGGGGTTGAAGAATAAAAAAGAATTGTAAAGATAAAGGGTGTAAAGAAAGTAGCCCTCCTTACAACTTAGGCAGAAACCGGGTCAATTCATATGCTATTGAGATCATTTATGATTCTCGATATTGAAGATAGACATCATGGATGTTGATCCCAAATTTAGATCGATTAGCTTTATGTATACGAGATTAGATCAAGTAATACACGTAGAGAAACCTTTGTATATGCTTTATGAATCTAAGTGTTATGCGGAATTTAACACTTAAACAAGAACACACAAGATGTAAACAAACTTTCACTTTGATTATCAATATCGAACTTGCTTATAATGAAAGATGTTTACCAATGAAAACTTATATGAAACTTATATTAAACATTAACCTAAAGGCCTTCTTTTATAGACATAATAAGCCTTGTACAATAATCTACGTATCAACTATTCAAGGTAAAGATAAATATAGAAAATACATTGTTGTTCCTATCTTTACTAGAAGTATTCTAGAATATAATACACGCGTAGAATATATCTTCCATCAGTGCTTGTCTTCAATGTGTCAACGCTTGACTTTAACTTGTCAACTCTTGAGCTGTCAGCGCTTGTTTTGTTCTTGTCAACGCTTGTTTTGTTCTTGTCAGCGCTCAAGTGATCTGGCCTTAATTTATTCCCAACAATCCTCCCCTAAACTTGATATCCACTCTTATGATCAAGTTTCTGAATAAGCATTAAGGACTAGGAGGAATCTTACAAACCTTATCATATTGGTAATGAATAAATCTGATCAAATCTTTTTCCACGTCACTTGAATAATCTATTTCCAGCTGAGTGTCCTTCATCTTCTCCAAAATAGCCTTGGATACAAAATACTGAGCATCCACAAGTAGATACTCAGCAAACTTTGTAGAACTCAAATGGTATACACCAGAAACTGAATATAACCTCCATTGAAGACCACTGAGGTCATCTTCAAGATCCTTCCATATTGCAGGATCCTCATCTTTTGGTCCACACATTCTTTTGAATGTGGTCCAAAGTTTTATTCCATTAGCTGAAGTTGGTGCTTCAGCCTCATACTTGGTCTCCAGCAACCTCCAAAGGTCCACCAAGTCTTCTCTATCACAACTTGCAAACAAAGATATGAGAGTGGTAAAAGTGTGTACCTCCTTGCCAAATCTGCCAATCTTCCAGAACCCACATTCATCTTCTTCATAGCTCACTATTGGGTTCCTGGAGTCTAATGGTAACACTTGCACCATATCTGAAGCTTCTAATGGTGAGAGCTTGAGGCTCTTTCTTATAACTGCTTCACTTGGATATAGTGGATCCATATCTTTTGGAAACTCAAATGAAATTCCCTTCTTCACTGGCCTGGGAACAATCATAGCTTTCTTGAGTTCCATTTCTTCTGCAAGTTCCTCCTTTCTTTCATCTGAAAGAAGTCTGAGAGTGTTTGCTTCCTGCACTCTCACCCAAATGGGATATGCTCTGCTTTCCAATTCATCAAATGTCAATGTCCTCAACTTCTGATAAGTCCATCCAACCCCATGACATCTGAGCAACATAAAGTAGAGCTCCCTTCTATCCCTTTTAAACTCTGAGAGAATATTACTTGCCTTGTGTTTCAAAATTACCTGGCAATCCTTCTGAACTCTAAGAAGAAGCTCCAAACCCCATATTTGATCTGGAATGGTCAAATCTGGATTATCCATGCATCTTTCTTCCCAAGCATTGTACATTTGAACCACCTCTGGCATGTCAAAGTCAACCTGCAATTTCAACTCTCTCAGCTTCTCTTTGGCCAACTCATCCCCATACTTAAGCCTTTCAGGTTCTATAATCATCACACTTGAGTCTGAGCTAGCTCCATCACTTCCTTCTTCTGAAGTCACAACAAATGGTGAATCCTTCTTATCCTGTTCCATAATTTTTGCAGCTAATCTTCTATCAAACTCAACTTGAGCTGCATCTTTTGGAACAATCTCTTCCACCAAAATACCCTTACCCTTATCTGATGGTGCAATGGTTGGTAAGGTAGATGGTAATACCTGAGTAGAAACATCCTTGATGATAGATGATGACTGGGATACATCACCTTCATGTACAGGTCTGTCAACGCCCAAATTTGTTCTATCAGCGCCCAAAGTATTTCTGTCAGCGTCCAAATTTTACTTGTCAACGCCCAAATATCTTCCCTCAGCGCCTTGTGTAACCTCTCTCAACATAGTTGTTAATGATAAATTTAAGTTGGTAGGAGAGACTAAGGACGTATCAAAACCTGATTGTTTCTTCAAAGTTGTAAGGGCTTCAGCAACATCCATTGATTGACCATCCTGGCTGCCCTTATCACTCAGATTTATTTAATCTTCCTCCCCTTTGGAAGATTCCTCCATATCCCTCCTAGGACGATCACTTTCCAAAACAACAATCCTCTCCCTCAATTGTTTGAGTTCAAGGCCTTGTGAGTTGACAATTTGTACTAAGTCTTCATTTTGCTTTTGCAAGCTTATGCAGACGGCCGTCAATTCTATAAGAGTCATTGGTTCCAGTCTGCCCTCTTCTAAAATGGGAATTTGACCTCCCAAGTCAGATTCATTGGGCATGGATGAGGACTTAATGATAGTGGGACTGCCTTGACCAGCATCTAAGCCTGAACCAATAGTCCCAGCCTCATCCAGGTCACCAGCCACACTTGTGGTGGTGGTTCTCTCTACTACATGGCTAGGACCACCAGAGGAGAACACTCCAGTAGTCCTTTGGCGTTTTATCAACCTATATTCAGGGGGTGTGGAAGATGGTGTAGAAGATGGAGTGGATGTGGGTTGGTTAAGGGGTGTTTGGGATTGTGAAGGTTGTGTGTCAGCGTTGGAAATAGGCACATCAACACCAACATTGAGTGTGTCAGCGTTGAAGGATTCTGAGTCAATTTGCATTTGTTCAGGTGAAGGTAAAGGTTCAGGAATTGGTTCAAGTTGTGGGTGAGGGTCAATTTGAGGTTGAGGGTCTGGTTGAGGTTGTGCTGCTGCAATAACAGTAAGCATGGCTTGGGTTAAAGGTTGGTCTCTATGAGATGGTGAGTTCATCTTCATAAAAATAGCTTTCTTTTGCTCAGGGATCTTATAAAAATCATTGTGATCCCTTGAGCAGTAACCTTGAACATCAAAAACCATTTGCAGAAAACGGGGATAATCTAAAGTCATTTTTGTCCCCTTGTTTTTACACATCCCCTCAAAAATCATTTTAGAATAGTTAAATTTTTGCCCTGTTTCAATGCACACAATAGCACTAGCAATTGGTCTATTGATCTCATTGTGAGCAGTGCATTTGGGACTCAAACATTGAAGGAGGATATGTATGAGGTACTTCCAGGCTGGGGGAAATTCCTGCTTATGATACTTATTAAGAGTACCTTCATCAGGAAAAGGATATCCCAAAGCCCTAAGCCCTTGTTCTATTTCATTAATGGGAAGGGTGGCTATACCATCTGCATCATCAAGATGCAAGGCTTGGCGTACCAAAGCCTCAGTAACCACCCAAGGTCTCCCATGAACAATAGAAGTCAATGTGGTCACTCCATTACCTGTTGAGGAACTAACATTGTTCCAAGACTTCTTAATGTGTGTGATTGTTGTAAATTACACCCCTCTTGTTTAGGAAAGCAAAAGAGCGTAAATGAGCGGTAAGTATTGAACAAATGACTTTAGGAAAAATCAAGTGTTAATGACCCAATTAAGTTCGTTTCCCAAGGAGGTATATGTGTGTGACTAAGATGTACAAGATTTGAGATTAATATTTGGTTTAGAAGGGGATTAGAAGAGAAAATGACGAAGACGTAAAAATAAAAATTAACACAAAATCACTATTAGAAAGTTAAAACGTAGAACCTTAAAAACCACAAAAATAAAAATAAATTCTAAAAATTACCAAAAATTTACCAAAAATAAAAAATAATAAACTAAGAGTTTACCAATGATCAGAACTTTTTCAAACCTTTTAAATAATTAAATATTCAATTTTTAAATGCTAATTAAAGCCCTAAAAATCAAATAAATTATCAAAAAGCCCAAATAAAGATTTTTCAATTGATAAACCTCTAAAATGACCTAAAAAGATTAAAAACAGTTTTTAGAAATTTTAAAACTAATAAAAACTATTTAAAATGATTTAAAAACTATTAAAACTTAAAATAATTATAAAAATTAATCTATAAGTGATAAAATTATTCTAAAAGTTGCTAAATTCCGATTTTAATGTATTTAACCTAAGAAAAATGTAAAAAGTTGGAAAAAACGAAATTTTAAAAAGAATAATAAAATAATAATAAAATAATATTAAAAATCCAAAAATTATAAAAAATTCTAAAAACTTGCAAACTAGTTTATTTTAACCTATATAATCAGAAAATCAAAGTGAAATTACCAAAATACCCCTAATGGGCCCTCAAATGGGCCAAATCCAAAAACAGTCAACACAAATGGGCTTTTGGGCCCAAAAAGTCAAACTTGGCCCAATTGACTTGTAAAAGCCCTATCTGACTTAAAATTTAATTCTAAGAACAAAACTCTAAAGGCCCAAAAGTTGAAAATGTGCTTATCACAGCTTATTGAACACAAAGCTTATTCTTATTGGGCTTTTCAGCCCATTAAGCCATAAGCTAATGCCATAAGCTCTAATTTGACACACAACCCTCTTTTTGGATGCTTAAGAGATCTGTCAAAAGAAATTTTCAATAAGCTCACTCAATAAGCCAGAAAATAGAAAGGTAAAAATTCACAAAACGACAAAATAGTCGTTTTTGAGAAATACTGAACCTCAGAAGCTGATTTAACTTGCAAAAGCTTTCAAATGGACTCAATAAGCAATATCAATCAACAAAAATCCAATAAGCACAAGAAATAAGCCAGAATAAGCACAAATGAACTTATGTAAAAGTCAAAGGACTTGGTTTTCTAGTCAAACCTAAAAGTCAACCACCCAAATGCTCTAGGATGAACAAATGGGCCAAAATATGAGCACCTATTACAAAAACAAAGTTGTTGCTGGTTAAAATAAGCTATTATAGCTTATTGATAAGCTGACACCAAAAATGCACTAGCAGTGGCAACCAGCAGGGAAGAAGGTGCAAACCTCCAAGACCTACATCCAGGCCCAGGAGTGTTTGAGCTGAGGTACTAGCAAAACAAGTACCAGCTTCCAATGCTGCTAAGATGAACAAACACAAAGGTGAGATCAAATAACCAAGGACTTTCTGATTTTTGAAACCCAAGCTTTATCAACTAAAACCTTGCCTCAAAAACCTTCAAACATATAAATGGAACTCGGAATTAGGCTATTCCAACACCAAACTTTTAATAAACAAGAACAAGATTTCTCAAAATTCAGAAAATCAAATTTTATTACTTAAAAAGGAATTACAAAGATTGATAGCCTAAAACTGGAACAAAGGGACTCTCACATGTTGAGGTCTCCTTTTATAGGCAAATGCCTGGCTAACACTATTCATAAACCCTAGAACTGAATTCCCAAATGTGCCCTTGAGGTCTTCTAGATAATTCTTTGGTGTGAGCTGTCCAAAGTGATCAGGGACGTTTATTTTAGCTTTAGGATGAAGCTAATGATGTGGGCTGTTGATCTTGACACGTCACATAACTTGGAGAGTAAGTTGCAATGTGATTGGCTAAACGGGAATTGGGGGTGGGGTCCTTTGTGAGTGGGAGTGAGGGTTTTATGTGTGGGATGTGTTTAAGGTGAGGTGAATCAAACGTGTGCCAAGGTAATTGCAAATTACCCTTTGTTTTAAGTGATGTAATTCTGGGTGGTAAAAGGTGAACAGTAAGTCTGTTTGATCTGTTTTTGGTGGAGTGGAAAGTGTTTGGCGCATTTTCAGTTTAAATGTTTCAATATGCACACATTCAGTCCTTCTTTTTCCTTTCTTTTGGCATTTGTGGTGAAAAGTCTATCAGCGCCCATTTACACTTGTAACAACTTTCACCACTTGTCACTTTTGGCACAAAACTTTATAAAAAGTGTTTCAAGGGTTGTTTTTGCCAATTTGAGATATTTCAAGGACTGATCTTGAACATTCTTGATCTTCAAAGGTCTTCATTGTATCTTTGACTTCATGAGGGACCATTATTGGCAATTTTGATTTGTTGAGGGACTATTCTTGCCATTTCTTCAAAGTTGAAGGACCTTTTGTGTAATTTTGACAAACTTAAGGGACCAAACTTGTAATTATGAATATACAAGGGTTTTAAGTGTCATTTCTTCAATAAATGAGGATCAATCTTGTTTGTCTTCATGTCTTCAAGGTATTTTGTTGAGAATTCTATGATTAGGGCCCGGTTCTTTGTACGGCTTCGTTTCTCGTGTCCGTTTTTCCTTGCAACTTGTGATCTTTTGTCTTTTTCATGATATACATACCTAAAATACACAAGTAAACAAACAAAAGCATATATATGGTATTTTATGACATTTTTATGCATTTAAAGCCCGAAAAGAACGATGAGATCATGTATAAATGCCATCTCATCACTCCCCCATACTAAACCATTGCCGTGCCCTCATGCAATGCTAGAATAAAGTATCTAAGCATCACCAAAGTTCAATTTTATTCACCTTTATTGAAGAGTAAAAAGACTTGCATCATACTACGATGATGTGTAAAGACATAATGTATGATTTTCATCACAAAAAAGTGACTTTTAGGGTCAAAGAATAGAAACAAGTAAATGTCCCTTAGAGTAAACTTCGTCATCCTTGATTGTCACACATTCCATGCTAAGTGCAAAAACAAGATCATTGTTGGTACAAGTCACAATGCTAACACTACTCATACGTCCAAATTGTGTAATACTTTTTCTCCCCGCAATCCTAGTTATTATAAAAGGAAATGGGTTACTAGCATTTTTTTTCTATTTGTCATGGATCACAAGTGATTCATATTGACTTATTTGAGTAGTTATTAGTCCGAAAGCAAAGTAGCACGATTTGATCAATAGTTAGCTGAAGGACAAAATCTTTTAAAACGGCTTCTCGTGTATCTCCTTAAGTTCATATCTTGGCATAACTCGTTTCACGATTTGAGACCTTTCTCGGACCGATATTTGGCATGTACTTCATACTTCAAATCTTGGGAAGACGTTCTTGAAATTATGGTCTTCTCTTCATATATTTGGAATTTCTTCACTTGATGTTTTTGAGAGATTCTTCATATTGGACCACGACTTCATCATTTTTCTTCAATCTTTACTTTGGATTTCAATATACAATGATCCGCCTCCTTTTCGGACTTGGATATATTTATCCTCATACCTTGTTAGGGTCTTTTTGGATAGACTTTATCCATTCTTTAGGGGAGTAATAGCTTCTCGTCGTGTGTCTCGATCCTTCATATTGATTTAGGAATAATGATACTTCACATCATCTTTGGATCTTTAGCAAAAATAGAGCTCCTCATGCCTTGTTAGGGCCTTTTTGGATGATCGCCAATCTTCGCGTCCCGCTTCAATAAGTTATGCCTTGGCTATGAACTCTATTCAACCCCGAGCAACTTTTAAACGATCTTGCGCTAGAGGCTAAGTAACCTTTCAAATCGTACGACCTTACTTATTGCAATTATGATTTATTCCTAATGCATTGATATTATGGGATGAAAAAGCCACAATTAAAAACATATGAGTTTTTGAAAGAACACTTTCATGTTCTACGTTTAGCATGATCACTTGTCTAGCTCTATCATTTCTCGTTCTTCACTATATAAAGACCTCTAATTAAAGAGACTCGTGAATACTTAGCCATGCAAGTCAAAATTAAGCCAAATTTGGATTAGCTTTCATTAAGACTATATCAAATCAAAGTTTTGGGTTTTCAAGCCACCTATAGGATCTTGCACTTTCTTGGACTTGTTCAAGTTTAGAGAATGCGTTTTAAAGTTCCCTTGATAAGCGACTTTCTAGAATCAATTATAGGAACTTGCGAAAAGTTCTTGTTCTTAACCCGAATGAATTAAGACTTTCGCGTTTTAAAGCTCCCTATATAAAAGTCTAGCAAAACTTGAATTGAGCGGGTTAAGGAATGTAAATGGCTCCAAATGCCCATCAAGTCAAAAATTAACTCTTATTCTACCCATCGGAAAATATACATTCGTGTCTTAAAAACACTTATGAAAACTAAGAAAATTTAAAATTTTGGCCATTTTTAGCCTTATTAGCAAAACAAAACATTGTAAATTGGAAAGCGTGAGGGCGTAGCAAAGCAAGTACCTATTCACCCCCCCATACTAAAAGTAAACATTGTCCTCAATGTTTCGAGTCTAAAGGTGGAGCACCCCCATACTAGAGACGAAGAGTCGAATGCTTAGGATCTAGCATGGAAAGGGTGATCAACAATATATCTAAAGCCGTTTATTAATTATGCTAAAAGATAATTGTTAGAACAATAAAGGATATGTCATGGATTCGTGAAAAACTTCTTCAAACGAACGATGGAGGCTCACGTAAACGAACACGAGAGTCTTCAATCGTAGACGATGATGATGATCTAGATAACACAATCACAAACAACCACGAGACAACGAGTTGAAAGGGTACAAGTCCCCTTATTAGTGAATAGCTAGCATAAAAGATAAGCATGGGATCTCCCCCACGAGGCACCTCATTTTTGATTACCGAGTCATGAGCTCGACTCGATCCCCTCATAAATGTGAATATTTAGGGAAAATCATGGTGTGGTCAATTTTTGATGGGGCTTACATGATGAACAAGGCCCAAAAAGCAACCGGTATTAAGGACTAAGTCCTTTGATGATGCAAAATACCGGGGTCGAAAATGGCGTTCTCGTTTTCATTGGAGAAATAATTAAATGCCACTTCAACATGTGCCATAAAATCAAAGAGTTTGAAGAAAAGAGATGAGAAGTAGAAGGGTGGGACAATTGATAAGACAAACTTTTGAGCTACTCGAGGTAGACTCGCACCAAGCAAATAGAAAGATTTTCCATTTATTGCATCGGTGGAAGACCGAGATTTCCCTTTACATGAAATTCCGGGATCGAATATCTCGTCCTCGGTGGACAAGGATGAGGGAACATAAGGGGCTTCCCCCATACTAAAACCACACAAAGCATCGTCAAAAGGAGTAAACGAGCTTGTAGCACTCAAAACACGTGGTGATGACGGAGTTAGATTTGTAGAAAAATAAATTAAATCACATTTAAAATCTTTTCCTTTTTTATCTTTTGAACTCTCCTTATGAAAACCCTTTTTGATTATGTTGAAAATATTTGGTGTTTCTAAGACGATGTTAGTCACACTAAAAATTCTCACATTTGCAAACCGTTTTGGTTTTGGTGGTGGCAAGTTCTCAAAACGTTTATCGACGAAGAAAACTTCCCCATCGGGGTCTACATATTCATCATCCGAAAGATCTTCCGTAGAAACCGGCAACTTATCAACACTTTTCAAGAATGCATGTTCGAGGTGAGGCGAAGGATTTTTCGATTCAAGTATTGACGGTTTCTTCTTTGTAGGCTTAATACTCATAACCTCCACCGGCGGAGGAAATGGTAAATTGTTTTTGGCGACATTTCCTAAAACTCTTGGTGAAAATTCTTTGCAAACGACATTGGTTGAATCACCATGGTTTAAAGTTGCAATAGAATAGACATGAGAAAGATTGGAGTTTTGTGTTGCATTGATGACAAGTTCTTCCTCATTGAAACGAAGGGTGATTTTTCGAGCATGAACATCGATAAGTGCTCTTGATGTATCCAAAAATGAACGACCCAAAATGAGAGGAACTTTTCGATCGATAGGAATGTCTACAACGATAAAGTCAACGGGATAGTAAAACTTTCCGACTTTAACGAAAACGTCCTCGGCTACTCCACATGCTAAAATCGTAGAATGATCGGCCATTTCGATAGACATGTTCGAAGGAGTAAGAGCCGGAAGCGAAAGCGATTTGAAAATCTCAAGAGGCATTAAATTAATACTAGCACCAAGATCGGCCAAGGCGTAGCATTCCTCCATATCTTGAATTGCACACGGAATCAAAAATTTACCGGGATCACCGACTTTTTGTGGTATGCGGCTAAGAAAAACCGATGAACAACTAGACGATTGTTGTAACTTCTCTTTGTTGTTTAGCATACTTTTGAAGTTTGCGGCGAATCGAGGCATCATGATAAGAGCGTCGGCAAAACTTATGTTAAAATGTAGATCTCGAAACATTTTCATAAATAGCTCAAATTGATAATTGTTCCGTTCTTGTGCTTTCTCTTTGTTTCGTCTCGAAGGGTAAGGTAAAGGTGGTGTGGGTTGGTCATTAGGCAACGGCCTTGGAAACTCGGGTTCCACAATTGGTATTGGTTCAACCGTAGGTGTGGTATGAGCGGTACTTCGTGGGATTGTAATGTTCTCCTTTTCGACCATCACCTCGGGTTCTTTCTCGATTTCCTTCTCCTTAGAAGTACTTGTACGAGAGATTGGTTCCTTGAAAGTTTTACCACTTCGTGTAGTAATAACCTTCATTTCTCCCTTCGGGTTTGCAATGGTATCACTAGGAAGACCACCCGAAGAAGAGGGTTTACACATGATTGCTTCAACCATCTTAGCCATTCGGTCCTCAAATTTTGATTGCCTAGCATCCGCTTTTAATAACTCTTGCTTAATCTCATGTTGTCCTAATTCCATCTTTTGTTGATTTTGCTGTAGACGTTGGACATTTCCTTCCATTTTGTTTGCATGAGTTTTAAGTTCATTAGCAAGTTCATTTTTAAGCTCGTTTTTCAACTCGGATCTTAAGCTAATCATCTCACGTTGCATATTATCAAATTTAGCATCATTTGCTTTAGCATAATCCAAAAATTCTCCTTGCAAATTTTTAGTGTGAGCATTTTGAAAACCTTGTGTAGTGTTTTGAAAATCACGGTTTTGGTTTTGATTAGAGATTTGTCCATTCCCACTTTGATAATTCCCTTTGTTGTAATTGTGTGTGTTGCCTTGGTAATTACCTTGGTTGTTGTTTCGATAATTGTTAACATTTTGGTTTGGTGGAGCTTGATTTGGACTGGAACCTTGACCGTTTTGGTTATAAGTTCCCGTTGCTACATAAGCACTCGAAGTGTTACCATCCGCGGTAATGCACTCGGAAAGATCATGAGCTCCCCCACAAGATAAACAACTCTTAGCAACCGCTTTAACCGAAGCGGAATTGGATGCTTCTTGAGCCTTCCAATGGGACATAAGATTAGCAAATCTATCAAAAAACCGATTTTCCTCATTAGCTTCATCATGTAAGGCGTTAATGCTACGAGACGATTGTGACGAAGATGACGAACCCATATTGGCAACACTCGGTGTGTTACGAGGGTTATAAACCTTAGATCTATTTTCAATGATTTGTAAAGCCTCATTTGTCGTCTTGCACAAAAAATTACCACCCGCGGCGACATTCAAATAATCTCGTTCATGATCATTAAGCCCATTATAAAAAGTATCCACTTGATGCAATTCCGTAAAATCATGGTGTGGACATTCATGTAACATTTCTTTAAAGCGTTCCCATGCCATTGAAAAACTTTCATTATTTCGTTGCACAAATCGTGAACTCTCATTTTTTAAGTCTGTTGTTTTAGATGGTGGAAAAAACTTGTTCACAAACTTAGAAACGAGATCGGCCCATGTCAAAATTGAATTTGGCGGTTCTTTCTCGAGCCAAATTTTTGCGGGTCCATCCAACGAGTATGGAAACAACATCATCTTAATGGCGTCATGTGGAACATCCTTAAATTTGCTAGTGGCGGTGAGACGGTTGAAATTCCTAATATGGTAATGCGGGTTGTCTTTCTCGTGACCTCTAAACTTATTTGCTTGCAACATCGACATTAAACCCGTCTTAATCTCGAAATTCTCCGCAAGAATGGCGGGAATCACAATAGCCTCTCCAAAACCCTCGGTGGGTGCTTGTAGCAACTCCATCATAGTACGATTAGCCATGACGACTTCTTGTTCTACAATAGGTTCAACAATTGGAGGTTCTTCAACAATCAACGTCTCTTAATTGGCTTGCTTTTGAAGTCGTTTTCGAGCTCGTTTTGCTTGATTACGAGTGATCATAAACTTCACGAAGAATGGGAGGTGAGCAAAGAAGATTCTTTTTGGGTGTTTTGTGAATTTTCAATTTTTTGTGTTTTTGATGATATTTAATTTTTTTGGATTTTGGTGTATCTTCGTAGACAACAATCTACAAAATCTCTCCTCGAATCAAACTCTTGATTAAAGAAGCCTCAAAGGAATGAAAACGATCACGTGGAGTGAACGCCTTCGAATGACTTTAGAACTTTGGTGAAAACAAATTGTTCAAGAGGGTTTAATCACAAAGAAAACCAAGCAAATATAGTATACGTAATAATACTTTGGGCGGCAAAACCCCCGATTAGCCTTCAATCTCAAAATACTCACAAGCAAGCGGGGAAACGAGGCGGCGCGAAGCACTTAAGAGCCTTTTTCCTTAGGGTATATTTTATAATACCCGCCTTATACCCACCTTATAGTTTGTATCTTTCAAAATCGAGCTTCACGAAAGTATTTATCTATTTTTGCCTTTTTCTTTTTGTTTGAGATTCGAATACAATAATTAGGAGATCAAATCCCAATTAAGGATGTGTTTTCACACTTTTGGAGATATTGTATATTGATTGTGATACTTAATACAATATATTAATAATATTTGTACAAGAAAAACCAAGAAAACCGATAATACGTATTAGTAGAGTTCTACTAATACAAATACTATTTGGTTAATATTAAAAACAACAATGCAATTTAATCACGACACACCTCCCTGGCAGCGGCGCCAAAGTGATTGTTGTAAATTACACCCCTCTTGTTTAGGAAAACAAAAGAGCGTAAATGAGCGGTAAGTATTGAACAAATGACTTTAGGAAAAATCAAGTGTTAATGACCCAATTAAGTTCGTTTCCCAAGGAGGTATATGTGTGTGACTAAGATGTACAAGATTTGAGATTAATATTTGGTTTAGAAGGGGATTAGAAGAGAAAATGACGAAGACGTAAAAATAAAAATTAACACAAAATCACTATTAGAAAGTTAAAACGTAGAACCTTAAAAACCACAAAAATAAAAATAAATTCTAAAAATTACCAAAAATTTACCAAAAATCAAAAATAATAAACTAAGAGTTTACCAATTATCAAAACTTTTTCAAACCTTTTAAATAATTAAATATTCAATTTTTAAATGCTAATTAAAGCCCTAAAAATCAAATAAATTATCAAAAAGCCCAAATAAAGATTTTTCAATTGATAAACCTCTAAAATGACCTAAAAAGATTAAAAACTATTTTTGGAAATTTTAAAACTAATAAAAACTATTTAAAATGATTTAAAAACTATTAAAACTTAAAATAATTATAAAAATTAATCTATAAGTGATAAAATTATTCTAAAAGTTGCTAAATTCCTATTTTAATGTATTTAACCTAAGAAAAATGTAAAAAGTTGGAAAAAATGAAATTTTAAAAAGAATAATAAAATAGTAATAAAATAATATTAAAAATCCAAAAATTATAAAAAATTCTAAAAACTTGCAAACTAGTTTATTTTAACCTAAATAATCAGAAAATCAAAGTGAAATTAACAAAATACCCCTAATGGGCCCTCAAATGGGCCAAATCCAAAAACAGTCAACACAAATGGGCTTTTGGGCCCAAAAAGTCAAACTTGGCCCAATTGACTTGTAAAAGCCCTATCTGACTTAAAATTTAATTCTAAGAACAAAACACTAAAGGCCCAAAAGCTGAAAATGTGCTTATCACAGCTTATTGAACACAAAGCTTATTCTTATTGGGCTTTTCAGCCCATTAAGCCATAAGCTAATGCCATAAGCTCTAATTTGACACACAACCCTCTTTTTGGATGCTTAATAGATCTGTCAAAAGAAATTTTCAATAAGCTCACTCAATAAGCCAGAAAATAGAAAGGTAAAAATTCACAAAATGACAAAATAGTCGTTTTTGAGAAATACTGAACCTCAAAAGCTGATTTAACTTGCAAAAGCTTTCAAATGGACTCAATAAGCAATATTAATCAACAAAAATCCAATAAGCACAAGAAATAAGCCAGAATAAGCACAAATGAACTTATGCAAAAGTCAAAGGACTTGGTTTTCTAGTCAAACCTAAAAGTCAACCACCCAAATGCTCCAGGATGAACAAATGGGCCAAAATATGAGCACCTATTACAAAAACAAAGTTGTTGCTGGTTAAAATAAGCTATTATAGCTTATTGATAAGCTGACACCAAAAATGCACTAGCAGTGGCAACCAGCAGGGGAAAGGAGTTCCCACTGCTTTGACTAATTAACCAGGCTTATTTGAGAGTTCTGGTTTGATTCAATTGGAAACAAAGGCACCCTTGTGATCAGTGAACCACAAGGAGTCAATAGCAACAATAAAATCACAAAATGATCCACACAATAAGCCAAACAGTCACCAGATAAGTACCAGATATGCAAATAAGCAGTTAACCACTTAATAAGCAGATTTCAGAAAAATAAGCCAACCAAACTTAACCAGATGCATACACAAGCTATATAAACTAACAATGAACACAAAGCAACAAGAATCAAACACTGAATCAAAGTAAATAGCAAGATCAAAGCACAAAAAGTTATTGATGAACAAAGAACAATATGCAGAAACAGTTTGCTGATGTACTTGACACTTGATCCAATTTCAAGCCTAAAATCCCTCTACCCTGGTGTGATTAGCTATGATTTAGCACTTTTTACCCTTAACCTATGCTTAGATCTAGGTGTCCTCAAAATCCTAGCCAATTTTACCAAGTTATGAAGATTTTATAGCCAAACTATGAATCTATGTGTTCAAGACCACAAAACCTGCAAACAGATGAACAAATGCTCCCAAATAACAGATACCAATACTTGCATACAACACTCAAGCACTTAACAAAACTTAAATCCAACTTATGCAGTAATCCTAAACACCCTTTTAAAACTTATTTTCACAAATTTTCAAAGGATCATTAAGATTCAACCCACAAATCAGATCAATAACACCTCATTAACATCAAACAAAGCCAAATCAAAAATAAACAACCACAATAACATAGATTCAAGCACAAATCCACAAAAATCACAAATATTCAGAAACTTAAAGAGAAAATGAAAAGGGAAGAAGGTGCAAACCTCCAAGACCTACATCCAGGCCCTGGAGTGTTTGAGCTGAGGTACTAGCAAAACAAGTACCAGCTTCCAATGCTGCTAAGATGAACAAACACAAAGGTGAGATCAAATAACCAAGGACTTTCTGATTTTTGAAACCCAAGCTTTATCAACTAAAACCTTGCCTCAAAAACCTTCAAACATATAAATGGAACTCGGAATTAGGCTATTCCAACACCAAACTTTTAATAAACAAGAACAAGATTTCTCAAAATTCAGAAAATCAAATTTTATTACTTAAAAAGGAATTACAAAGATTGATAGCCTAAAACTGGAAGAAAGGGACTCTCACATGTTGAGGTCTCCTTTTATAGGAAAATGCCTGGCTAACACTATTCATAAACCCTAGAACTGAATTCCCAAATGTGCCCTTGAGGTCTTCTAGATAATTCTTTGGTGTGAGCTGTCCAAAGTGATCAGGGACGTTTATTTTAGCTTTAGGATGAAGCTAATGATGTGGGCTGTTGATCTTGACACGTCACATAACTTGGAGAGTAAGTTGCAATGTGATTGGCTAAATGGGAATTGGGGGTGGGGTCCTTTGTGAGTGGGAGTGAGGGTTTTATGTGTGGGATGTGTTTAAGGTGAGGTGAATCAAACGTGTGCCAAGGTAATTGCAAATTACCCTTTGTTTTAAGTGATGTAATTCTGGGTGGTAAAAGGTGAACAGTAAGTCTGTTTGATCTGTTTTTGGTGGAGTGGAAAGTGTTTGGCGCATTTTCAGTTTAAATGTTTCAATATGCACACATTCAGTCCTTCTTTTTCCTTTCTTTTGGCATTTGTGGTGAAAAGTCTATCAGCGCCCATTTACACTTGTAACAACTTTCACCACTTGTCACTTTTGGCACAAAACTTTATAAAAAGTGTTTCAAGGGTTGTTTTTGCCAATTTGAGATATTTCAAGGACTGATCTTGAACATTCTTGATCTTCAAAGGTCTTCATTGTATCTTTGACTTCATGAGGGACCATTATTGGCAATTTTGATTTGTTGAGGGACTATTCTTGCCATTACTTCAAAGTTGAAGGACCTTTTGTGTAATTTTGACAAACTTAAGGGACCAAACTTGTAATTATGAATATACAAGGGTTTTAAGTGTCATTTCTTCAATAAATGAGGATCAATCTTGTTTGTCTTCATGTCTTCAAGGTATTTTGTTGAGAATTCTATGATTAGGGCCCGGTTCTTTGTACGGCTTCGTTTCTCGTGTCCGTTTTTCCTTGTAACTTGTGATCTTTTGTCTTTTTCACGATATCCATACCTAAAATACACAAGTAAACAAACACAAGCATATATATGGTATTTTATGACATTTTTATGCATTTAAAGCCCGAAAAGAACGATGAGATCATGTATAAATGCCATCTCATCAGTGTGTGACTAGAATGAGTGGTGCATGAGAAAGAGCATACCTTAATGGGGACGCGTTCAAATACGCCACCATTTGTGTGTATTGGGTAAACAGAGCATCATCAGCTTCAAGATAAGCAACCATGTTGTGTTGTGATCTGAACCCCAATTCCAATTCTGTTGGTTTAAACTTTGGTGCCATTGATGAAAGCTATGAATTTTAAGTGAAGAAGATGAAGTTGATAAGAGAAAATTGTTAGACAAGAATTATAGATACCCTGTTTAAAATAGGAGCCAAATTTATAGGAGAAAAAGAATGCATGTGATTGGCCCAAAAAATAGGCAAAGATTTTCAAAAATCAATCATGAAAATATTGAAAAAGTTATAAGTTATCTCATGCATTAAATGAAAGTAACAACTCCTAAAATTACGGCTTGAAAATATGTCAAAAAGTAACAACTGGGTAGGTCCCATTGAGTGTCAACGGTCAAAAATAACCTATCAACGCCCAACGGCTATAATCTTGTCAACGTTTGCCTATAGCCATGTCAGCGTCCAATTTGGTCACAACAACCCTTGGAAAATTCTTGTCAGCGTCCAAAAATAAAAATATGTAAAAAGTGAAAAATGACCTTAACAAGTAATTTATCCTAGAGAAGATAACCAAAAGCTGATAATTATTTTAGGGCGGCAAGCACTGTCCAGTTATGCACACTTGCATAAGCAAGATAGACATAACAATCCTCTAGTGTCCCTTGCTAACCAAAACTCTTAACAACCAAGTTACCTTATAAAATCCTTGTTACTCCCAGGTAAATCCCATATCAAAATCATTCCCAAGTCTCCCAACAGACCACAACCAATTCTAGGCCAAAAATGTCTTGGCAGCATGCACAGTATATCAACTTTGCATGCTACAGTGCCTTATGATTTAGTATAACTAACTCATACTCACCTGTGGACACAATCTAGAATTGTGATAAGAGTATCATATGGATACCCAAACATCCTAAAGGTTCCTAAAACCTCCCCTTAAACTATGATACAAAAGTTTGCTAAAATCATGCATGAACATAAAATTTTTTTATGTCAAGATAGGAATGAAACATTCCAACCATCATCCATAAATAAAAACTTGTCCAAATGCTTCTCCATTGATCCATAAGAAACTCTGTATCCAATGGTATACTGCTAACACCATCTGCACATTTAGATTGAAAACCACAAAACTAACATTGTTGCTGACAACGCCCCGATAACACATGACAGCGTTGAGGAAAGCTTTGTCAGCGTTAGACAATTATATTGCTTACAACGTTGCAAAAACACTTATCAGCGTTCAAGCAACCTTTGTCAGTGTTAGAAAAATATAGTGGAAAATCTAAATCATTAATAAGACCAATAATAATGCATCATCCTGTACATACTTTTACAAAAAGACTCCAAAACACATATTATGTGAGATTGACCATTCCAATACTTGTTACCAAGTATTGAAATCTCCCAGCATCAAAAGGTTTATTTAATAAATCGGACACATTTTCCTCAGTGTCAACCCTATCTAGTTTTATTAAACCTTTCTCAAAGCAATCTCTTATAAAATGGTGTCTAATTTCTATGTGTTTAGTTTTAGAATGATGTACAGGATTCTTAATGATGCATAAAGTACTATTATTGTCAACAAATATCTTAGTATGCATGAAATTGTACCCATAGTCCAACAGCTGGTTCTGAATCCACAACACTTGGCCACAACATGCAGCTGCAACCACATACTCTGCTTCAGTTGTAGAATTAGCCACCACTGTTTGTTTCTTGCATTGCCAAGATATCAACCTGTTCCCAAGAAACTGACATCCACCAGTTGTGGATTTCCTATCAAACTTATCACCTCCATAATCACTATCTGAATATGCAATCAGCTCCAATGGTGAATCCTTTGGGTACCACAAACCAAGACTAGAATAGCATCTTAGGTACCTAAACATCCTCTTCCCACCATAAAGGTGACATTCTTTGGGAGTCACTTGATGGCGTGCACAAGCACACACAGCAAACATGATATCAGGTCTGGAGGCAGTAAGATACATCAAGGATCCAATCATGGATCTATAATGCCTGACATCAACATCTTTCCCATCTCCAATCTTTCCCAAATGGTGTTCTCTATCCATAGGAGTAGTAGCCCTCTTTTCATGTGGAGAAAAGCCAAACTTCTTCAAGATCTCAGCAACATATTTATCCTTGGAGATGAAGATACTATCCTCTTTCTGCTGAACTTGTAAACCAAGAAATAAGTTCATCTCCCCCATAGCACACATCTTGCATTTGTCTGTCATAAGCTTGGAGAAATCCTCACTCATCTTTGGATCAGTAGATCCAAAAATGATATCATCAACATAGACCTGCACAAGCAACACATCCTTGCCTTTCTTCTTGGTAAACAATGTCTGATCTATGGTGCCCCTCTTCAATCCATTGTCCACCAAATAGGTAGACAAAGTACCATACCATGCTCTAGGGGCCTGATGAAGGCCATACATAGCCTTTTTGACTCTATACACTTTATCAGGATTCTCTGGATCCTCAAAACCAGGAGGCTGCATCACATATACTTCCTCAACAATAGTGCCATAAAGAAAGGCACTTGATGAGACTACTTTTATACATGGTCTCATCGTCCAAATCGGGCTTAAAATGCATTAAATATCATTAATTATACCAAATATATGCTCGTGTTTGTTACTTGTGTATTTTTAAGTACGGATATTGAGGAAATGGCAAAAGATCACAAGAATCATTCAAAAACGAACACGGGAAACGAAGCCGCACAATGAACCGGGCCCAAGTTTTGAATTTCCAAAAATACCCTTGAAGAATTGAAGATTGTCAAGTTTGGTCCTTCAACTTTTGAAGATTTACACTTTGTACCCCTCAAATATTCAAAATTAAGAATAGGGTCCCTAAAGTTTAAAGACTATACAAGATCAGTCCTTGAAGAATGCCAAAATTACACTTGAAGTCCTTGTTAGAAGTATGGAAAATTGATGTGCCATTTTTGACAAGTTACCAAAAGTTGTCAAAGAGTAATATGGGATTTGTTGCTGATTTAATACAACATGAACAAAAGAGAAGACCTTGGGGGCCATTTTTTCCAAACAATCACCACCACTCAGACCCTTACACGTCATCAATACCCACCCAATAACCCATTTACCCTACCCTACCCAGTCCATACCCAGCCTACAACCCTTAATTATTACCCGGTTTATTAAATAAACCTGGGTCAAAACCCCAGTCAACTCTCCCCTTTTTCCCACCAAACACCCTTTTTAAATTCCTTAACCCCCTTTTTAGATTAAACATCACACTAATCACCCTATAAACCCTAATAATCCCTAGTCACAATCAAGAGCAAAACAAAGGGTTTCTAGCTGAATTTGTCCAGATCCCTAATTAAACATTATGTCACCATAACCCACATCCTAAACCACCACAAGACACACCCATGTGTCTTGTGGACCCCTCCCCTGCCCATCACTTTCGTCCTCAAACCCTACACCCGACCAATTTAACATCCCAGATTCTTCTACTTGGTCCCCAAGTTCAAATGGACGTCCAAGATCAAAGTTGCAAGCTGGCCATCACTCTCATATCACATGGAGCCTCTTTGACTGATTTTGAAGACCTCAACCAAGGGCTTTCTAAGAAATTCAGTTAGCTAGGGTTACACATTGTAATATTTTATTATTATTATCTAGAAGGATCCATTAGCTAGTATATATATGAGTGGTATGTGCTCATATACGTTTTGTTCCATATTTTACTCAAAAAATTGTAATCTTTTTAAATATTTATAAAGTTTGGTATTTGTGTTTGAAACAAGTGTAATTCCTTTTATGAGTTTTAGAAATTGATAAATTTTTGTTGAGTAATTAATCTGAGTTCCATATCATTTGTGTAACACTTGTGTGTTGAAGTTTGAATTTTCAAAAAAAAAAAAGTTTCATATTTGCTCAAATTTCAGAAACCTAAGTCTCCAAAGAAGTGAAAGTGGATTTGGAGTTTTAAGCTTGTGAATTTGTTTTTGGTTTGTTACCTTTCCATTAGTTTAAAGGTTTTTCAGTTTGTGAAAGGTTTGAGAAAGTTTTAAGAAAATAAGAAAGAATATTGCTTGTGTTTGTTCTTGTTTGATTTGCAGGTTTGTTGAAGATTTATTGTTAAAGGATCAGCATAGGCCCCAGCCTATAGGAGGTGGCAAAGCAGCCACTAAGGGTCCTGGATGTAGGACCCTTAAGGTAGTTTCTTATTCCCCATTTCATTTTCTTAGTTTTCTGAAAATTATGTGATTTTTGTGAAAATTGCATGAAAGTTGTTTATGTGCTTGTTTAAGTGTTTGATATTGCTTATTGTGTTTATTGATGCATGTTAGAAGCTCTTTAATCAGTTTAGAGTTGATTTGAAAAGAGTTACTTTGTTAAAGTTGATGTCCAGATTTTAAAGGGGTGTTTGGATCAGTGTTTATAGGGACATTTTTGTGGAGTATTTGTTTAAATCTTGGTTAGAATCACTTCTTAGGATTGAGATAGGGTGTAAGCTAGTTTGGTATTAAGATTGGCAGGTTTTTAGTCTCAATTGCATGATAAAAGTTTGGTCATTATAGCAAAAAGCTGTCACTCCACTTTTCTGCTTGGTTTATTGAAAATTTGAGCACCAAGATTGATAATCTGTTAGATCTTAGGTCATTTGAAGGTTTTGCATTTGCTTATATGTGTGTTATCAACTTATTTGCAAGATCTTGAGGCTTGAAATTCATTTTAGTGCCATTTGAATCAGCATAATACCCACCAAACCTTAATAGTCATATCAGCAACCCATTTGTGTGCAATTTGGTGTGATTTTGTGTTTAGGCTTACTGGATTTGTGTTATTTTGACTCCTTATACTCCAAAGAGTATAAGGGTGCCTGATTGTCCACAAAAACACCACCAATCACACAGACAAGCTCCTCTTGTCTTTACTTTCACAAGTGAAGAAAGTAAGAAGGTCATTGTGTTCATAAAGGTTTCATTTGAGCACGTTTTGGTTTCCATTTAAGCTTAATCTTGATTATATTTGGATTGTGTTTGTGTTTTGGTACTTGAAATAGTTAATGGATTGTGATTTTTAAAAGTAAAAAGAAAAAAAAATATAAAAATTAAAAAGGACGTGGCCAGGACTCGAACCTGCGCCACTCCTTTCACCACACACACTCAATACCGTTGCGCCCTTGGGTCTTTTACTGACTAAGGGTGCAATTGTATTATACTTAAGGTGGTTTTGTTTTGGCTTATCTAAATTAAGCCGTAGCTTATTTTGCCAAATTTAAGATTATTGGATAAGTTATTTGACCAGTTTGCATTTTTCCTAGGTTAAGTATATAGTTTAGGATTTTTCTGAAACAAGTTTGGATTTTTCCCTTTCTTTATTTATTTTTATTAATTGTTAATTAGCCGTTTTTAGATAAGTAGTTTAAAAATAGTAAAAGTTATTTTAAAAATTTAGAAAAATAGTTTTTAGGTTTCTATTTATATTTTTGAGGTTTACATATCAAAAAGTTTTCAAAAAGTCTTATTTTTAATTTTATTTGATTTTAGGGTTTTTAACAACTTTAAAATTTAATATAAAATTAATAAAAAGGTTTTAGGAACTTTAATTTTCATTTTTCTCTTAGTTATATTATTCTAGGTTTTTAGAAATTATTTATAAACTTTTTATTTTTTTTTTTGATTATTTTAATATTATTTTATTCCCAAAAATAGAAAGTTGGTTTTTTCTACTTTTTTCATTTTTCCTAGATTGTAGACATATAATTAGGAGTTTTGTCACTTTCCAAATCTTTTTAGGACTTTTCATTTAATTTCTAGAATTAATTTAATTTTAATTGATTTTAATAGTTTTTAAGTGTTTAAAAATAGATTAATTTGGTTTTAAAATTTTTAAAAATACTTTTTAGCTTAATTAGGTCATTTTTGAGGTTTACAAACTTGAAAATCTTGTTTAGGGCTTTTTAATAATTAATTGTGATTTTTAGGGCTTTAATTAGCATTAAAAAGTCACTATTTAATTAATTAAAAGGTTTTAGCAAGTTTTGATTTTTTGTAAACTCTTAGAATATTATTGTGGATTTTTAGTAATTTTTAGGAATTTTTAGGTTAAAGTTTTAATTTTTGTAGTTTTACGGTTTTACGTGTTCGCCTTTTTCGTCGTAGTTTAATTCGTCTTCGTAACCGTCTTTCCCTTCTCATTTCTTTTCCTTTCTTCTTGTTAATAATCACAAACATTAATCATCATTCATTACACAACACACTAGCCTCCTCGAGAACGAACTCACTTCATTAGGGTCATTTACACACGGTTTTCCTAAATCGTCGTGCACGCTTACCCTATTTTATTGCTCTTTTCCTAAAGGGTAGTAAAAACACTACATCCTTTTTTTGGCGCCGCTGCCAGGGAGGCGTGTTGTGTTTTGATTGAACATTGTTGTTTTTTATATTAGCCATAAATAGTATTTGTATTAGTAGCACTCTACTAATACGTATTATCGTTTTCGGTTTTTGTGTGAATACTATTAATATATTGTATACGTAGAACAATAAATTCATAAGTACTCCAAATACGTGAGAAATCACAACCTTGACTTGGGAGGTCATTACCCAATCATTGTATTCGAATCTCAAACCAAAGAAAAAAAGGCAAAAATAGATAAATACTCTCGTGAAGCTCGATTTTGAAAATACAAACTATAAGGTGGGTATAAGGCGGTTGTATTTCACGACCTAAAGGAAAAAGGCTCTTAAGTGCTTCGCGCCGCCTCGTTTCCTCCGCTTGCTTGTGCGTATTTGATTTTGAGAGTGAATCGAGGGTTTTTCCGCCCAAAGTATTATTACATATCATATATATTTTCTTGGTTTCATTTGACTAAACCCTCTTGAACGATTTGGTGTTCCACCATCGTTCTAAAGTCATCGAAGGCGTTCACTTCACGTGATCGTTTTCATTCCTTGAGGCTTCTTTAATCGAGAGATTTGATTAAGGAGGAGATTTGTAGATTATTGTCTACTTAATACATTTCACCAATTTCCAAAAAAGGTTAATACCATCAAAAACCACAAAAAAAAATTGAAAAACACAAAATACCAAAAAGAATCTTCTTTGCTCGTCTCCTCGTTGTACGTGACGTTTATGCTAACTCGTAATCAAGCAAAACGTGCACGTAGACGAAAGAACAAAACTCCCACTCCAACTCATTCTAGTGAGGAGTCTCCTATTGACGAACCCATTGTACGAGAAGCACCAACCATGGCGAATCGAACTATGATGGAGTTACTTCAAGCACCCACCGAAGGTTATGGAGAAGCTATTGTGATTCCCGCTATCCTTGCGGAGAATTTTGAGGTGAAAACGGGTTTGTTGTCGATGATCCAAAACAACAAATTCCGTGGTGATGAGAAGGACAATCCCCACAACCATATCCGCCAATTTAATCGTCTTACCGCCACGCGCAAATTTAAGGATGTGTCTAATGACTCGATTAAGATGATGCTTTTTCCGTATTCCTTAGTGGGGCCTGATAAAATTTGGTTAGAGAAAGAGCCACCCAATTCTATATTGACGTGGAAGGATCTCGTTTCAAAGTTCGTGAACCAATTTTTTCCGCCCTCTAAGACTACGCATTTGAAAAATGAGATTTCTAAATTTTCACAAGAATCAAATGAAAGTTTTTCTACGGCTTGGAATAGGTTTAAAGAGATGTTACATGAATGTCCTCATCACGGTTTTTCCGACTTGCACCAAATCGACACGTTTTATAATGGACTTAACGATCATGAAAGAGATTATTTAAATGCCGCCGCGGGTGGTAATTTTTTGTGTAAAACGGTTGAAGAAGCTTTGGTCATAATTGAGAATAGGTCTAAGGTTTATAGCCCTCGTCACACACCGAGTGTTGCCAAATTGGGCTCGTCATCGTCTCGTAGCATTAATGCTTTACATGATGAGGCAAATGAAGAAAATCGATTTTTTGATAGATTTGCTAGCCTTATGTCCCATTGGAAAGCTCAAGAAGCTTCAAATTCCGCTTCGGTTAAAGCGGTTTCTAAGAGTTGTTTGTCGTGTGGTGGAGCTGATGATCTTTTCGAGTGCATTACCGCGGATGGTAACACTTCGAGTGCTTATGTAGCCACGGGAACTTATAACCAAATCGGTCAAGGTTCCCGCCAAAATCAAGCTCCACAAAATCAAAATGCTAATAACTATCGAAACAACAATCAAGGTGGAAATTACCAAGGAAATCAAAGGAATTACAACAAGGGTAATTATCAAAGTGGTAATGGGCAAATTTCAAATCAAAACCAAAACCGTGATTTTCAAAACAATGCTTAAGGTTCTCAAAATGATCACACCAAAAATCTTCAAGGAGAATTTTTGAATTATGCTAAGGCTAATGATGCTAAGTTTGACAATATGCAACGTGAAATGGTTAGCTTAAGGTCCGAGTTGAAAAACGAGCTTAAAAACGAACTTGCTAATGAACTTAAAACTCATGCTAACAAAATGGAAGGAAATGTCACACGTCTCCAACAAAATCAACAAATAATGGAGCAAGGTCAACATGAGATTAAGCAAGAGTTGTTAAAAGCGGATGCTAGGCAATCTAAGTTTGAGGACCGTATGGCTAAAATGTTTGAAGCTATCATGTGTAAGCCCTCTTCTTCGGGTGGTCTTCCTAGTGATACCATCGTGAACCCGAAAGGAGAATTGAAGGTTATTACTACTCGTAGTGGTAAAACTTTCAAAGAACCCATTTCGCGTCCAAGTACTTCTATGGAGAAGGAAAAAGAGAAAGTGTTGGGTCTAAATTAATATGAGTTGATGTGGCAGAAACTCCAAAACGAAGAAAACATGCTAGACGCTGACACGCCATTTTTGGACGCCGACAGAAGTCTACGGCGCTGATGGAATTTCTATTTACGGAATATATTGGATATATTCAAAATAATATATTCAATATATATCTATAGAAATAGAAGATTTAGATGTTTATTTGATATTATCTCTTGTAGATTCTGTTCCTTCCACTATAAAAGGAACAAGAGTCTTAGGTTTTATTCATATTATTCATTCACAATGTAAACCTAAAGTGTGTGTCGCACTAGACGTGGGATTCAATGTATACACGTCTAGTGGTTGTTTATTATTAATATAATGAGCAACCCAATTGTTTTAATCCGTGTTCTTTGTGCCTAAACACCTTGTTATGATCATTGTTCTTTTCCGCTATGTTATCATATGAACGATGATCAACCTAGATATAATGGTTCATAACCATTGAGTCTAACGATCAATGGACTCCACAATTGGTATCAGAGCCTAAGGCTCATGATATCTAGGTCTGACGAGGTGTTCGTGTATGGTGAAGAAGAAAAATTCGTATGGAGTTTTTCTGGACGTTTTTGTGTGCGCAGCAGTATTCAGAAGGTCATAACTTTTGATTGAACCGTTGGATCGTCACGAAATTTTATATGTGTGTTCTACATACATAGATCTAAACATCCACCGGAGGGATTGTCGAGTTTTATCCTCAGGCAAAAGTTATTAAGCGTCGAAGTTGGCTGATGGCAGATTTTCAGTTTTCTGCTTTTACATAAAATCATGACTTAGGGTTTCTCAAACCCTAGATCTACCTAGAAAGCAGAATGTTATGATGTTCGTGGCTGTTAAAACGTGTGAAGATACACGATCTTAGGTTATTCATAAACCCTAATTAGGGTTTCGGTGCTTAAAGTTCTAAACCCTAGATCTGGTATTAGTAGAGCAGAAGCTTTTGACGTGAATATGTGGCTGTTATAATTATTCACGTGGGTAGCTGATGTAACCAAAGAGACGAACCAATACATGCAGGTTTGAAGAAGTTTTCCACAGGCGGTATTAAATTGGTTTTTATTTGCTATTCAAAAACGTGTGGAAAAAGAGAGTGTCAGCTGTTAACATACGAATCCATTTTTGCAAAGTTAATAGTTACTGATGTTATTGGCTCATATCATCTATGTGCTAGTCCACGGTATTCCCATGAGCCATTCGTTCTTATTTGTGGAGAGTTAAGTGTTCACACGGTTGCTCGATGCTTATTGGTTGAAGATTTTGCATTCACACGGTACACCATTTTCTATTGGTGGAGTAATCAATTTGTGTTCACATGGTTATTATAGGCTTGCGATTCACACAATCAAAGTAATAGAAAGTAGTTTCTGTGTTCACACGGTTTGACAAGTATTATTGGAGGAAAATTTCATGTTCACACGAATTATAACATGGTTATCTAATTCGTTTTTGTTCAAAACATGGGGTCAAGACGAGAAGGATTCTACTGGTCAAAATAGGATATTTACTTGCTGTTTTTGTGGGATTCACTCGTGATTGAACAAAATAGGGGTTACAGACGTGGGATATTATCATATATTAAGTTATAAGGATATTTAAATATTCTGTTGCTAAATATATGGGATCGTAACCCTATGTGGCAGTGATTTTCACATGATTAAGTGGAGTTATAAAAGTCACTGTTGAGATTATAGCTGCTGTGAGCCTTAGATGATGTCAGCAGAAAAAGGAGACGTGGACGCTGACAAAGTTTATGGTTGGCGCTGACAAGAGTAATGTTGACGCTGACAGAAAGTAATTTGACGCTGACAGGAATAAGTCAACACTGTCAAGTTGACAGTGTTGTCCGATATATGCTATTTCAACGCTGATAAGTGTCATCCGATATCGGACAATGCATCTGATGAAGATATTGGACAGAATTGGATATTGGACAACACACTGTTTGCTGCTGTTTGAGAAAATTGGACGTTTTAAGCACATAAAAAGGAGGATTATACACACAAAGGTACATGGAATCTCCGTTTTAATTCAGAATATCATGGTGATATTTATGGCTCGGATATTTTGAAAGGGATTAATGATTTTTATGTAAGATTAGCAACAATTCATGAAGAATTTTATTGGATTATGTAATCGGGATAGCCTTGTGAAAGAGTTATTCGTTGACATCTTTTACATATGAAGATATTGACTTGTCATGAAGAAATATAAGCTTAAGGGGAAGAATTCTTATGGTAAGATTGATGATTGAAGAAGATTTGCGTGAGGTTATGTTCTATCATATCTTGAAAGTAATTAGCATGACAACTAACTTTCAAGGTAACTTGTTCGTGCTTACATGGTTGGTGATGAAGACTTGTCATATCTAGCAACCCAATTGCTATCACTTGAAGGAGTTACATTATCGTGCTCAGTGTCTCACAAAGGATGAGGATTTTGACAAATGGATCGAGGTCTACTTATACTTTATAGCATGAGTATAAGTTCTTCATCACGTGGATAAACAAGACATGGAACATAAGTTTGGGTTATTTTACTTCTACATCAAGAATACTTTATTTATTTTTCTTCAAGATCATTATATAGAGCTACTTTTGGAGAATTTTCAAGATTGCCTACATTGTTTACTTCCTTGTTGATGTGACAAAAAGGGGAAGAAAATACGTGCTACACTTGAGGGGAAGCAATTTGAAGATCATGTACAACTTACAAGAGATATACAAAGAGTTTTGCCGACATCAACTAGGGGAAGATTGTTGGGTCTAAATTAATATGAGTTGATGTGGCAGAAAACTCCAAAACGAAGAAAACATGCTAGACGCTGACACGCCATGTTTGGACGCTGACAGAAGTCTACGGCGCTGATGGAATTTCTATTTACGGAATATATTGGATATATTCAAAATAATATATTCAATATATATCTATAGAAATAGAAGATTTAGATGTTTATTTGATATTATCTCTTGTAGATTCTGTTCCTTCTACTATAAAAGGAACAAGAGTCTTAGGTTTTATTCATATTATTCATTCACAATGTAAACCTAAAGTGTGTGTCGCACTAGACGTGGGATTCAATGTATACACGTCTAGTGGTTGTTTATTATTAATATAATGAGCAACCCAATTGTTTTAATTCGTGTTCTTTGTGTCCAAACACCTTGTTATAATCATTGTTCTATTCCGCTATGTTATCATATGAACGATGATCAACCTAGATATAATGGTTCATAACCATTGAGTCTAACGATCAATAGGGATCCACAGAAAGAACCCGAGGTGTTGGTAGAAAAGGAGCAAATTACAAGCCCACGAAGTACCGCTCAAACCACACCTACGGTTGAACAAATCCCCATCATGGAACCCGAGATTCCAAGGCCGATGCCTATGCCTACTTTGCCCCAACCCACACCACCTTTACCCTACCCTTCAAGACGAGACAAGGAAAAGGCACAAGAACGAAATAATTATCAATTTGAACTTTTTATGAAAATGTTTCGTGACTTGCATTTCAATATAAGTTTTGCCGACGCCTTAGTCATGATGCCTCGATTTGCCACGAACTTCAAAAGTATGTTGAATAACAAAGAGAAATTGCAAAAATCGTCTAGTTGTTCTTCGGTTTTTCTAAGCCGCATAGCTCAAAAAGTCGGTGATCCTGGAAAGTTTTTAATCCCATGTGCAATACAAGACATGGAATAATGCTACGCCTTGGCCGATCTTGGTGCTAGTATTAATTTGATGCCTCTTGAGATTTTTAAATCGCTCAATCTTCCAAATCTCACTCCTTCAAGAATGTCAATCGAGATGGCCGATCATTCTACGATTCTAGCTTGTGGAGTTGCCGAGGACGTCTTTGTGAAAGTTGGAAAGTTCTACTATCCTGTAGACTTCATTGTTGTTGATATTCCTATCGATCCTAAAGTTCCGTTAATTTTAGGTCGATCTTTTTTGGATACCTCGAGAGCACTTATCGATGTGCATGCAAGAAAAATCACTCTTCGTTTCAATGAGGAAGAACTCGTCATTAATGCAACCCAAAACTCCACTCTTTCTCATGTGTATTCTATCACATCTTTGTACAATGTCAATCCCATCAAAAATATTTGCAAAAAGATTTCCAATAGAGTTTTAGGAGTTGTTGAGAAAAATGAAGTTCCGTCCCCTCCGCCGGTGGAGGTTAAGAGTGTTAAGCCTACGATTCCAATCTCGAGTGATTCTTCGGATGATGAATACGTTGATCCCGATGGGGGAGTTTTCTTTGTTGACAAAAGATTTGAAAACTTACCACCACCTAAACCAAAAAGATTTCAAAATGTGAGAATTTTTAGTGTGACTAACATTGCTTTAGATACACCAAATATTTTTGACATAATCAAATCGGGTTTTCACAAGGAGAGTTTAAAACATGAAAAAGGAAAAGATTTTGAATTGAATTTAAAAGATTTTTCTACAATTCTAACTCCGTCATCACCACGTTTATTGAGTACTACAAGCTCGTCTTCTCCTTTTGACGATGCTTTGTGTGGACTTAGTGTGGGGGAAGGCCCTTATGTTCCCTTCCCTTTCTCCACCGAGGACGAGATATTTGATCCTGGAATTGCTTATAAAGGGAAATCTCGGTCTTCCACCGATGCAATAAATGGAAAATCTTTTCATTTGATTGGTGCGAGTCTACCTCGAGTAGCTCATGTTTTTAGAGACTTACCCATTGTCCCACCCTTCTATTTCTCATCTCTTTTCTTAAAACTCTTTGAGTTTTTGTTGACCATTGATGAAGTGGCGTTGATTTGTTTTTCCAATGAAAACGAGAACGCCATCTTCGATCCCGGTATTTTGCACCATCAAAGGACTTAGTCCTTTATACCGGTTGTTTTTGGGCCTTGTTTATCATGTAAGCCCCACCAAAAATTGACCACAACATGATTATCCCTAAATGATCACATTTATGGGGATTCGAGTCGAGCTTTTGACTCAGTTATCAAAAACAAGGTGCCTCGTGGGGGATACCCATGCTTATCCATGTACATATTATTGCTTTCTAATTAGTTTAATGTGAGGGGATTTGTGCCCTTCCAACCTTTGTTCCGTGGTTGTTTGTGCATTGTGGTTTTTAGATGATCATGATCTTCACGATTAGAGCCTCTCGTGTTCGTTTATGGGAGCACTCGATCGTTTGCTTTGAAGACATTTCTCAATATCCAAATGATATATCCTTTTGATGTTCTAACCTTAGGTTATTAGCACACTTCATAAACGGCTATTAACTTATTGGTTACACCCTTTCCATGCTAGATTAGGCATTCGACTACGTCTCTAGTATGGGGGTGTTTGCACCCCTAGACTCGAAACATTGAGGACAATGTTTAACTTTAGTATGGGGGGGGGTGAATAGATACTTGCCTTGCCAAATCTTCACGCTTTCTAAAGTTTATCCTTTTGTTTATCGTTTTTGTTGCAAAATAAGGCTAAAAATGGCCAAATTTTAAAATTTTTCTCATGTTTTGTAAGTGTTTGAAGACACGAATATAGATTTTCCGATGGCGAGAATAAGAGTAATTTTTTACTCGACCGTGCGTGTTGAGCACTTAGCTTTGATTCCTTAACTACACATTAGGCTAAGTCTCTTAAATGAGGACGAGAAATGATAGAGTTAATTATAAGTTACTATGCTAAACGTAGAGTACTCGTATTCTTTCAAAAACTCATGTGTTCTCGTTGTTTGCTTATTCTCCCTTCGCATGTAAATATCTTTTGCTTAATAAATATTGACTTAGCGGTTTAGTTAGGATTGTTGGGTTTCTAGTCTTTTCTAGTAACTTCCGTGTAATTAAATTGGGAAGACATTAAGTTATCGCCAGCGTCACGGTTTTGAAGTATTGGCACCCTAATAATCGAAAGCTTCACCTTATAATAAGATTTCAAGTGCTCACCTAAATTACGCAAAAATTTGGAGCTCACAAGGCCGAAAAATCTATGCCCAAATTGAAAGTGAATCAAGCCTTAATCTTTGAAGCTTTAAAGATCCAAAATTCGCTTTAGCGTGAGGATATACGTCTTTGGCTAATAAAACCACCGATGATGGCGGATAATAAAAGGCAAGGCAAGACTGAAGTCATAATAAAAGCTTCTTGGTGAAGTTGAATAAAAGATGGAGGTAAACCAAAGATAATAAGGCCCTTCCGTTAGGGGGCGTATAAAAGTCTTGGTAATAAGTCTCATGTTCAAAACCGTTATAAAACCGTGTTTATCGATTCTTCTTGTCAACTTAATTTTTTGACATCGTTGTCTATTAGGAGGGGTTATTGATTTGATGGTCTTAGTTACACCGTTAGGACTCTATTTTTAGACCTAAATCTCTATTATCGCATAAGTAAAAAATGTATCCTCGTGAAACATTCAAGACATAATAAAATATAAGAGATACAACTTAGGAATAATGGGAGAATAAGTACGTGATTAGGGCATATGAGTAGTGTTAGCATTACTAACTTATTATGACAATGATCTCGTTGCACGCTTGGCATGGAATTAGGGTGAAAATCGAGGACGACGAAATTATTTCTAACGAAGCATTCACGTGTTCTTATTCTATGAACCTAAACGTCCCATTATGCGATGAAAATCATACATTATGTCTAAAACACAAGTAGTAATAGTAGTAGTGTAGCTAGTTTATCATTTCAATAAAGATGAATTTTGGAGATGCTTTGATACTTTATTCTAGCATTGCGTGAGGGCACGACAATAGTTTAGTATGGGGGAGTGATGAGACTGCTTTTATACATGGTCTCATCGTCCAAATCGGGCTTAAAATGCATTAAATATCATTAATTATACCAAATATATGCTCGTGTTTATTACTTATGTATTTTTAGGTACGGATATTGAGGAAATGGCAAAAGATCACAAGAATCATTCAAAAACGAACACGGGAAACGAAGCCGCACAATGAACCGGGCCCAAGTTTTGAATTTCCAAAAATACCCTTGAAGAATTGAAGATTGTCAAGTTTGGTCCCTCAACTTTTGAAGATTTACACTTTATACCCCTCAAATATTCAAAATTAAGAATAGGGTCCCTAAAGTTTGAAGACTATACAAGATCAGTCCTTGAAGAATGCCAACATTACACTTTAAGTCCTTGTTAGAAGTATGGAAAATTGATGTGCCATTTTTGACAAGTTACCAAAAGTTGTCAAAGAGTAATATGGGAGTTGTTGCTGATTTAATACAACATGAACAAAAGAGAAGACCTTGGGGGCCATTTTTGCCAAACAATCACCACCACTCAGACCCTTACACGTCATCAATACCCACCCAATAACCCATTTACCCTACCCTACCCAGTCCATACCCAGCCCACAACCCTTAATTATTACCCGGTTTATTAAATAAACCTGGGTCAAAACCCCAGTCAACTCTCCCCTTTTTCCCACCAAACACCCTTTTTAAATTCCTTAACCCCTTTTTCAGATTAAACATCACACTAATCACCCTATAAACCCTAATAATCCCCAGTCACAATCAAGAGCAAAACAAAGGGTTTTTAGCTGAATTTGTACAGATCCCTAATTAAACATTATGTCACCATAACCCACATCCTAAACCACCACAAGACACACCCATGTGTCTTGTGGACCCCTCCCTGCCCATCACTTTCATCCTCAAACCCTACACCCGACCAATTTAACATCCTGCTTATGATACTTATTAAGAGTACCTTCATCAGGAAAAGGATATCCCAAAGCCCTAAGCCCATGTTCTATTTCATTAATGGGAAGGGTGGCTATACCATCTGCATCATCAAGATGCAAGGCTTGGCGTACCAAAGCCTCAGTAACCACCCAAGGTCTCCCATGAACAATAGAAGTCAATGTGGTCACTCCATTACCTATTGAGGAACTAACATTGTTCCAAAACTGCTTAATGTGTGTGACTAGAATGAGTGGTGCATGAGAAAGAGCATACCTTAATGGGGACGCGTTCAAATACGCCACCATTTGTGTGTATTGGGGAAACAGAGCATCATCAGCTTCCAGATAAGAAACCATGTTGTGTTGTGATCTGAACCCCAATTCCAATTCTGTTGGTTTAAACTTTGGTGCAATTGATGAAAGCTATGAATTTTAAGTGAAGAAGATGAAGTTGATAAGAGAAAATTGTTAGACAAGAATTATAGATACCCTGTTTAAAATAGGAGCCAAATTTATAGGAGAAAAAGAATGCATGTGATTGGCCCAAAAATAGGCAAAGATTTTCAAAAATCAATCATGAAAATATTGAAAAAGTTATAAGTTATCTCATGCATTAAATGAAAGTAACAACTCCTAAAATTACGGCTTGAAAATATGTCAAAAAGTAACAACTGGGTAGGTCCCATTGAGTGTCAACGGTCAAAAAATAACCTATCAACGCCCAACGGCTATAATCTTGTCAACGTTTGCCTATAGCCATGTCAGCGTCCAATTTGGTCACAACAACCCTTGGAAAATTCTTGTCAGCGTCCAAAAATAAAAATATGTAAAAAGTGAAAAATGACCTTAACAAGTAATTTATCCTAGAGAAGATAACCAAAAGCTGATAATTATTATAGGGCAGCAAGCACTGTCCATTTATGCACACTTGCATAAGCAAGATAGACATAACAGTCCTCTAGTGTCCCTTGCTAACCAAAACTCTTAACAACCAAGTTACCTTATAAAATCCTTGTTACTCCTAGGTAAATCCCATATCAAAATCATTCCCAAGTCTCCCAACAGACCACAACCAATTCTAGGCCAAAAATGTCTTGGCAGCATGCACAGTATATCAACTTTGCATGCTACAGTGCCTCATGATTTAGTAAAACTAACTCATACTCACCTGTGGACACAATCTAGAATTGTGATAAGAGTATCATATGGATACCCAAACATCCTAAAGGTTCCTAAAACCTCCCCTTAAACTATGATACAAAAGTTTGCTAAAATCATGCATGAACATAAAAAAATTTTATGTCAAGATAGGAATGAAACATTCCAACCATCATCCATAAATAAAAACTTGTCCAAATGCTTCTCCATTGATCCATAAGCAACTCTGTATCCAATGGTATACTGCTAACACCATCTGCACATTTAGATTGAAAACCACAAAACTAACATTGTTGCTGACAACGCCCCGATAACACATGACAGCGTTGAGGAAAGCTTTGTCAGCGTTAGACAATTATATTGCTTACAACGTTGCAAAAACACTTATCAGCGTTCAAGCAACCTTTGTAAGTGTTAGAAAAATATAGTGGAAAATCTAAATCATTAATAAGACAAATAATAATGCATCATCCTGTACATACTTTTACAAAAAGACTCCAAAACACATATTATGTGAGATTGACCATTCCAATACTTGTTACCAAGTATTGAAATCTCCCAGCATCAAAAGGTTTAGTTAATAAATCGGACACATTTTCCTCAGTGTCAACCCTATCTGGTTGTATTAAACCTTTCTCAAAGCAATCTCTTATAAAATGGTGTCTAATTTCTATGTGTTTAGTTTTAGAATGATGTACAGGATTCTTAATGATGCATAAAGTACTATTATTGTCAACAAATATCTTAGTATGCATGAAATTGTACCCATAGTCCAATAGCTGGTTCTGAATCCACAACACTTGGCCACAACATGCAGCTGCAACCACATACTCTGCTTCAGTTGTAGAATTAGCCACCACTGTTTGTTTCTTGCATTGCCAAGATATCAACCTGTTCCCAAGAAACTGACATCCACCTGTTGTGGATTTCCTATCAAACTTATCACCTCCATAATCACTATCTGAATATGCAATCAGCTCCAATGGTGAATCCTTTGGGTACCACAAACCAAGACTAGGATAGCATCTTAGGTACCTAAAGATCCTCTTCCCAGCATAAAGGTGACATTCTTTGGGAGTCACTTGATGGCGTGCACAAGCACACACAGCAAACATGATATCAGGTCTGGAGGCAGTAAGATACATCAAGGATCCAATCATGGATCTATAATGCCTGACATCAACATCTTTCCCATCTCCAATCTTTCCCCAAGGGTGTTCTCTATCCATAGGAGTAGTAGCCCTCTTTTCATGTGGAGAAAAGCCAAACTTCTTCAAGATCTCAGCAACATATTTATCCTGGGAGATGAAGATACCATCCTCTTTCTGCTGAACTTGTAAACCAAGAAAGAAGTTCATCTCCCCCATAGCACACATCTTGAATTTGTCTGTCATAAGCTTGGAGAAATCCTCACTCATCTTTGGATCAGTAGATCCAAAAATGATATCATCAACATAGACCTGCACAAGCAACACATCCTTTCCTTTCTTCTTGGTAAACAGTGTCTGATCTATGGTGCCCTCTTGAATCCATTGTGCACCAAATAGGTAGACAAAGTACCATACCATGCTCTAGGGGCCTGATGAAGGCCATACATAGCCTTTTTGACTCTATACACTTTATCAGGATTCTCTGGATCCTCAAAAACAGGAGGCTGCATCACATATACTTCCTCAACAATAGTGCCATAAAGAAAGGCACTTGATGAGACTACTTTTATACATGGTCTCATCGTCCAAATCGGGCTTAAAATGCATTAAATATCATTAATTATACCAAATATATGCTCGTGTTTGTTACTTGTGTATTTTTAAGTACGGATATTGAGGAAATGGCAAAAGATCACAAGAATCATTCAAAAACGAACACGGGAAACGAAGCCGCACAATGAACCCGGCCCAAGTTTTGAATTTCCAAAAATACCCTTGAAGAATTGAAGATTGTCAAGTTTGGTCCCTCAACTTTTGAAGATTTACACTTTATACCCCTCAAATATTCAAAATTAAGAATAGGGTCCCTAAAGTTTGAAGACTATACAAGATCAGTCCTTGAAGAATGCCAAAATTACACTTGAAGTCCTTGTTAGAAGTATGGAAAATTGATGTGCCATTTTTGACAAGTTACCAAAAGTTGTCAAAGAGTAATATGGGATTTGTTGCTGATTTAATACAACATGAACAAAAGAGAAGACCTTGGGGGCCATTTTTGCCAAACAATCACCACCACTCAGACCCTTACACGTCATCAATACCCACCCAATAACCCATTTACCCTACCCTACCCAGTCCATACCCAGCCCACAACCCTTAATTATTACCCGGTTTATTAAATAAACCTGGGTCAAAACCCCAGTCAACTCTCCCCTTTTTCCCACCAAACACCCTTTTTAAATTCCTTAACCCCCTTTTTAGATTAAACATCACACTAATCACCCTATAAACCCTAATAATCCCTAGTCACAATCAAGAGCAAAACAAAGGGTTTCTAGCTGAATTTGTCCAGATCCCTAATTAAACATTATGTCACCATAACCCACATCCTAAACCACCACAAGACACACCCATGTGTCTTGTGGACCCCTCCCCTGCCCATCACTTTCGTCCTCAAACCCTACACCCGACCAATTTAACATCCCAGATTCTTCTACTTGGTCCCCAAGTTCAAATGGACGTCCAAGATCAAAGTTGCAAGCTGGCCATCACTCTCATATCACATGGAGCCTCTTTGACTGATTTTGAAGACCTCAACCAAGGGCTTTCTAGGAAATTCAGTTAGCTAGGGTTACACATTGTAATATTTTATTATTATTATCTAGAAGGATCCGTTAGCTAGTATATATATGAGTGGTATGTGCTCATATACGTTTTGTTTCAGATTTTACTCAAAAAATTGTAATCTTTTTAAATATTTATAAAGTTTGGTATTTGTGTTTGAAACAAGTGTAATTCCTTTTATGAGTTTTAGAAATTGATAAATTTTTGTTGAGTAATTAATCTGAGTTCCATATCATTTGTGTAACACTTGTGTGTTGAAGTTTGAATTTTCAAAAAAAAAAAAGTTTCATATTTGCTCAAATTTCAGAAACTTAAGTCTCCAAAGAAGTGAAAGTGGATTTGGAGTTTTAAGCTTGTGAATTTGTTTTTGGTTTGTTACCTTTCCATTGGTTTAAAGGTTTTTCAGTTTGTGAAAGGTTTGAGAAAGTTTTAAGAAAGTCAGAAAGAATATTGCTTGTGTTTGTTCTTGTTTGATTTGCAGGTTTGTTGAAGATTTATTGTTAAAGGATCAGCATAGGCCCCAGCCTATAGGAGGTGGCAAAGCAGCCACTAAGGGTCCTGGATGTAGGACCCTTAAGGTAGTTTCTTATTCCCCATTTCATTTTCTTAGTTTTCTGAAAATTATGTGATTTTTGTGAAAATTGCATGAAAGTTGTTTATGTGCTTGTTTAAGTGTTTGATATTGCTTATTGTGTTTATTGATCCATGTTAGAAGCTCTTTAATCAGTTTAGAGTTGATTTGAAAAGAGTTACTTTGTTAAAGTTGATGTCCAGATTTTAAAGGGGTGTTTGGATCAGTGTTTATAGGGACATTTTTGTGGAGTATTTGTTTAAATCTTGGTTAGAATAACTTCTTAGGATTGAGATAGGGTGTATGCTAGTTTGGTATTAAGATTGGCAGGTTTTTAGTCTCAATTGCATGATAAAAGTTTGGTCATTATAGCAAAAAGCTGTCACTCCACTTTTCTGCTTGGTTTATTGAAAATTTGAGCACCAAGATTGATAATCTGTTAGATCTTAGGTCATTTGAAGGTTTTGCATTTGCTTATATGTGTGTTATCAACTTATTTGCAAGATCTTGAGGCTTGAAATTCATTTTAGTGCCATTTGAATCAGCATAATACCCACCAGACGTTAATAGTCATATCAGCAACCCATTTGTGTGCAATTTGGTGTGATTTTGTGTTTAGGCTTACTGGATTTGTGTTATTTTGACTCCTTATACTCCAAAGAGTATAAGGGTGCCTGATTGTCCACAAAAACACCACCAATCACACAGACAAGCTCCTCTTGTCTTTACTTTCACAAGTGAAGAAAGTAAAAAGGTCATCGTGTTCATAAAGGTTTCATCTGAGCACGTTTTGGTTTCCATTTAAGCTTAATCTTGATTATATTTGGATTGTGTTTGTGTTTTGGTACTTGAAATAGTTACTGGATTGTGATTTTTAAAAGTAAAAAGAAAAAAAAATATAAAAATCAAAAAGGACGTGGCCAGGACTCGAACCTGCGCCACTCCTTTCACCACACACACTCAATACCGTTGCGCCCTTGGGTCTTTTACTGACTAAGGGTGCAATTGTATTATACTTAAGGTGGTTTTGTTTTGGCTTATCTAAATTAAGCCGTAGCTTATTTTGCCAAATTTAAGCTTATTGGATATGTTATTTGACCAGTTTGCATTTTTCCTAGTTTAAGTATGTTTAGGATTTTTCTGAAACAAGTTTGGATTTTTCCCTTTCTTTATTTATTTTTTATTAATTGTTAATTAGCCGTTTTTAGATAAGTAGTTTAAAAATAGTAAAAGTTATTTTAAAAATTTAGAAAAATAGTTTTTAGGTTTCTATTAATATTTTTGAGGTTAACATATCAAAAAGTTTTCAAAAAGTCTTATTTTTAATTTTATTTGATTTTAGGGTTTTTTAAAAACTTTAAATTTAATATAAAATTAATAAAAAGGTTTTAGGAACTTTAATTTGCATTTTTATTTTAGTTATATTATTCTAGGTTTTTAGAAATTTTTTAGAATTTATTTATAAACTTTTCATTTTTTTGATTATTTTAATATTATTTTATTCCCAAAAATAGAAAGTTGGTTTTTTCTACTTTTTTCATTTTTCCTAGATTGTAGACATATAATTAGGAGTTTTATCACTTTCCAAATAATTTTAGGACTTTTCATTTAATTTCTAGAATTAATTTAAATTTTAATTGATTTTAATAGTTTTTAAGTGTTTAAAAATAGTTTAATTTGGTTTTAAAATTTTTAAAAATACTTTTTAGCTTAATTAGGTCATTTTTGAGGTTTACAAACTTGAAAATCTTGTTTAGGGCTTTTTAATAATTAATTGTTATTTTTAGGGCTTTAATTAGCATTAAAAAGTCATTATTTAATTAATTAAAAGGTTTTAGCAAGTTTTGATTTTTTGTAAAGTCTTAGAATTTTATTGTGGATTTTTAGTAATTTTTAGGAATTTTTAGGTTAAAGTTTTAATTTTTGTAGTTTTACGGTTTTACGTGTTCGCCTTTTTCGTCGTAGTTTAATTCGTCTTCGTAACCATCTTTCCCTTCTCATTTGTTTTCCTTTCTTCTTGTTAATAATCACAAAGATTAATCATCATTCATTACACAACACACTAGCCTCCTCGAGAACGAACTCACTTCATTAGGGTCATTTACACACGGTTTTCCTAAATCGTCGTGCACACTTACCTAATTTTATTGCTCTTTTCCTAAAGGGTAGTAAAAACACTACATAAGTTTTTTTTGTTTTTAATGATTCTTGTGATCTTTTGCCATTTCCTCAATATCCGTACCTAAAAATACACAAGCAACAAACACGAACATATATTTGGTATATTTAATGATATTTTATGCATATTAAGCCCGATTTGGACGATGAGACCATGTATAAAAGCAGTCTCATCACTCCCCCATACTAAACCATTGCCGTGCCCTCACACAATGCTAGAATAAAGTATCGTAGCAACTCAAAAATTCATTTTTATTCAGTTTATTGGAATGATAAACTAGCTACACTACTACTATTTCTACTACTTGTGTTTTAGACATAATGTATGATTTTCATCGCAAAATGGGACGTTTAGGTTCATAGAATAAGAACACGTGAATGCTTCGTTAGTAATAATTTCATCGTCCTCGATTTTCACCCCAATTCCATGCCAAGCGTGCAACGAGATCATTGTCATTATATGTTAGTAATGCTAACACTTCTCATATGCCCTAATCACGTACTTATCCTCCCATTATTCCTAAGTTGTATCTCTTATATTTTATGATGTCTTAAATGTTTCACGAGGATACATTGTTTTACTTATGCGATAATAGAGATTTAGGTCTAAAAAATAGAGTCCTAACGGTGTAACTAAGATCATCAAATCAATAACCCCTCCCAATAGACAACGATGTCAAAAAATTAAGTTGACAAGAAGAATCGATAAACACGGTTTTATAACGGTTTTGAACATGAGACTTATTACCAAGACTTTTATACGCCCCCTAACGGAAGGGCCTTATTATCTTTAGTTTACCTCCATCTTTATTCAACTTCGCCATGAAGCTTTTATTATGACTTCGGTCTTGCCTTGCCTTTTATTATCCGCCTCATCGGTGGTTTTATTAGCCAAAGACGTATATCCTCACGCTAAAGCGAGTTTTCGATCTTTAAAGCTTCGAAGATTAAGGCTTGATTCACTTTCTATTTGGGCATAGATTTTTCGGCCTTGTGAGCTTCAAATTTTTGCTTAATTTAGGTGAGCACTTGAAATCTTATTATTAGGTGAAGCTTTCGATTATTAGGGTGCCAATACTTCAAAACCGTGACGCTGGCGATACCTTAATGTCTTCCCAATTAAATTACACGGAAGCTACTAGAAAAGACTAGAAACCCAACAATCCTAACTAAACCGCTAAGTCAATTTTTATTAAGCAAAAGATATTTACATGCGAAGGGAGAATAAGCAAACAACGAGAACACATGAGTTTTTAAAAGAATACAAGTACTCTACGTTTAGCATAGTAACTTATAATTAACTCTATCATTTCTCGTCCTCATTTAAGAGACTTAGCCTAATGTGTAGCTAAGGAATCAAAGCTAAGTGCTCAACACGCACGGTCGAGTCAAAAATTACTCTTATTCTCGCCATCGGAAAATCTACATTCGTGTCTTCAAACACTTATAAAACATGAGAAAAATTTTAAAATTTGGCCATTTTTAGCCTTATTTTGCAACAAAAACGATAAACAAAAGGATAAACTTTGGAAAGCGTGAAGATTTGGCAAGCCAAGTATCTATTCACCCCCCATCCTAAAGTTAAACATTGTCCTCAATGTTTCGAGTCTAGGGGTGCAAACACCCCCATACTAGAGACGTAGTCGAATGCCTAATCTAGCATGGAAAGGGTGTAACCAATAAATTAATAGCCGTTTATGAAGTGTGCTAAAAACCTAAGGTTAGAATATCAAAAGGATATATCATTTGGATATTGAGAAATGCCTTCAAAGCAAACGATCGAGTGCTCCCATAAAACAAACAGGAGAGGCTCCAATCGTGAAGATCATGATCTAAAAACCACAATGCACAAACAACCACAGAACAAAGGTAGGAAGGGCACAAATCCCCTCAAATTAAGTTAACTAAAAAGCAATAATATGTACATGGATAAGAATGGGTTTCCCCCACGAGGCACCTTGTTTTTGATAACCGAGTCAAAAGCTCGACTCGAATCCCCATAAATGTGATCATTTAGGGATAATCATGGTATGGTCAATTTTTTGGTGGGGCTTACATGATAAACAAGGCCCAAAAACAACCGGTATTAAGGACTAAGTCCTTTGATGGTGCAAAATACCGGGATCGAAGATGGCGTTCTCGTTTTCATTGGAAAAACAAATCAACGCCACTTCATCAATAGTCAACAAAAACTCAAAGAGTTTCAAGAAAAGAGGTGAGAAGATATAGAAGGGTGGGACAATGGGTAAGTCTCTAAAAACATGAGCTACTCGAGGTAGACTCGCACCAATCAAATGAAAAGATTTTCCATTTATTGCATCGGTGGAAGACCGAGATTTCCCTATATAAGCAATTCCAGGATCAAATATCTCGTCCTCGGTGGAGAAAGGGGAAGGAACATAAGGGGCTTCCCTCACACTAGGTCCACACAAAGCATCGTCTAAAGGAGAAGACGAGCTTGTAGTACTCAATAAACGCGGTGATGACGGAGTTAGAATTGTAGAAAAATCTTTTAAATTCAAGTTAAAATCTTTTCCTTTTTCATCTTTTAAACTCTCTTTGTGAAAACCCGATTTGATTATGTCAAAAATATTTGGTGTTTCTAAAGCAATGTTAGTCACACTAAAAATTCTCACATTTTGAAATCTTTTTGGCTTAGGTGGTGGTAAGTTTTCAAATCTTTTGTCAACAAAGAAAACTCCCCCATCGGGATCAACGTATTCATCATCCGAAGAATCACTCGAGATTGGAATCGTAGGCTTTACACTCTTAAGCTCCACCGGCGGAGGGGACGGAACTTCATTTTTCTCAACAACTCCTAAAACTCTATTGGAAATCTTTTTGCAAATATTTTTGATGGGATTGACATTGTACAAATATGTGATAGAATACACATGAGAAAGAGTGGAGTTTTGGGTTGCATTAATGACGAGTTCTTCCTCATTGAAACGAAGAGTGGTTTTTCTTGCATGCACATCGATAAGTGCTCTCGAGGTATCCAAAAAAGATCGACCTAAAATTAACGGAACTTTAGGATCGATAGGAATATCAACAACAATGAAGTCTACAGGATAGTAGAACTTTCCAACTTTCACAAAGACGTCCTCGGCAACTCCACAAGCTAGAATCGTAGAATGATCGGCCATCTCGATTGACATTCTTGAAGGAGTGAGATTGGGAAGATTGAGCGATTTAAAAATCTCAAGAGGCATCAAATTAATACTAGCACTAAGATCGGCCAAGGCGTAGCATTCTTCCATGTCTTGTATTGCACATGGGATTTAAAACTTTCCAGAATCACCGACTTTTTAAGGTATGCGGCTTAGAAAAACCGAAGAACAACTAGACGATTTTTGCAATTTCTCTTTGTTATTCAACATACTTTTGAAGTTCGCGGCAAATCGAGGCATCATGACTAAGGCGTCGGCAAAACTTATATTGAAATGCAAGTCACGAAACATTTTCATAAAAAGTTCAAATTGATAATTATTTCGTTCTTGTGCCTTTTCCTTGTCTCGTCTTGAAGGGTAGGGTAAAGGTGGTGTGGGTTGGGGCAAAGTAGGCATAGGCATCGGCCTTGGAATCTCGGGGGTGATTGGGATTGGTTCAACCGTAGGTGTGGTTTGAGCGGTACTTCGTGGGCTTGTAATTTGCTCCTTTTCTACCACAACCTCGGGTTCTTTATCTTTTTCCTTCTCCATAGAAGTACTTGGACGAGAAATGGGTTCTATGAAAGTTTTACCACTACGAGTAGTAATAACCTTCAATTCTCCTTTCGGGTTCACGATGGTATCACTAGGAAGACCACCCGAAGAAGAGGGCTTACACATGATAGCTTCAAACATTTTAGCCATTCGGTCCTCAAACTTAGATTGCCTAGCATCCGCTTTTAACAACTCTTGCTTAATCTCATGTTGTCATTGCTCCATTTTTTGTTGATTTTGTTGGAGTCGTGTGACATTTCCTTCCATTTTATTAGCATGAGTTTTAAGTTCATTAGCAAGTTCGTTTTTAAGCTCGTTTTTCAACTCGGGCCTTAAGCTAACCATTTCACGTTGCATATTGTCAAACTTAGCATCATTAGCCTTAGCATAATTCAAAAATTCTCCTTGAAGATTTTTAGTGTGATCATTTTGAAAACCTTGGGCATTGTTTTGAAAATCACGGTTTTGGTTTTGGTTTGAAGTTTGCCCATTTCCACTTTGATAATTACCCTTGTTGTAATTTCTTTGATTTCCTTGGTAATTTCCACCTTGGTTGTTGTTTCGATAGTTATTAGCATTTTGATTTTGTGGAGCTTGATTTTGGCGGGAACCTTGACCGATTTGGTTATAAGTTCCCGTGGCTACATAAGCATTCGAAGTGTTACCATCCGCGGTAATGCACTCGGAAAAATCATGAGCTCCACCACACGAAATACAACTCTTAGCGACCGCTTTAACCGAAGCGGAATTTGAAGCTTCTTGAGCTTTCCAATGAGACATAAGAGTCGAAAACCTATCGAAAAACCGATTCTACTCATTTGCTTCGTCTTGCAAGGCATTAACGGAACGAGATTATGACGAGCCCAAATTGGCAACACTCGGTGTGTTACGAAGGCTATAGACCTTAGACCTATTTTCTATGATTTTCAAAGCCTCATTGGTCGTTTTGCACAAAAAATTACCACCCGCTGAGGCATTTAAGTAATCTCGTTCATGATCATTAAGCCCATTATAAAAAGTGTCAATTTGATGCAATTCGGAAAAATCATGGTGTGGACATTCATGTAACATTTCTTTAAACGTTTCCCAAGCCATTGAAAAACTTTCATTAGGTCTTTGTGTAAAACGTGAAATCTCGTTTTTCAAATGTGTTGTTTTAGATGGTGGAAAAAATTGATTCACAAATTTAGACACGAGATTGGCCCATGTCAAAATCGAATTCGGTGGTTCTTTCTTAAGCCATATCTTGGCGGGTCCATCTAACGAGTAAGGAAACAACATCATCTTAATGGCATCGTGTGGTACATCCTTAAACTTGCTTGTCGCGGTGAGACGATTAAATTGCCTAATGTGATAATGTGGGTTGTCTTTTTCGTGTCCGCGAAACTTGTTTGCTTGAAGCATAGACATTAAACCCGTCTTGATCTCAAAGTTCTCCGCAAGGATGGCGGGAATCACAATGGCCTCTCCAAAACCCTCGGTGGGTGCTTGAAGTAACTCCATCATAGTTCGATTCGCCATGGTTGGTGCTTCTCGTACAATGGGTTCGTCAATAGGAGACTCCTCACTAGAATGAGTTGGAGTGGGAGTTTTGTTCTTTCATCTACGTGCACGTTTTGCTTGATTACGAGTTAGCATAAACGTCACGTACAACGATGAGACGAGCAAAGAAGATTCTTTTTGGTATTTTGTGTTTTTCAATTTTTTTTTCGTGGTTTTTGATGGTATTAACCTTTTTTGGAAATTGGTGAAATGTATTAAGTAGACAATAATCTACAAATCTCCTCCTTAATCAAATCTCTCGATTAAAGAAGCCTCAAGGAATGAAAACGATCACGTGAAGTGAACGACTTCGATGACTTTAGAACGATGGTGGAACACCAAATCGTTCAAGAGGGTTTAATCAAATGAAACCAAGAAAATATATATGATATGTAATAATACTTTGGGCGGCAAAACCCTCGATTCACTCTCAAAATCAAATACGCACAAGCAAGCGGAAGAAACGAGGCGGCGCGAAGCACTTAAGAGCCTTTTTCCTTTAGGTCGTGAAATATAACCGCCTTATACCCACCTTATAGTTTGTATTTTCAAAATTGAGCTTCACGAAAGTATTTATCTATTTTTGCCTTTTTTCTTTGGTTTGAGATTCGAATACAATGATTGGGTAATGACCTCCCAAGTCAAGGTTGTAATTTCTCACGTATTTGGAGTACTTGTGAATTTATTGTTCTACGTATACAATATATTAATAGTATTCACACAAAAACCGAAAAACGATAATACGTATTAGTAGAGTGCTACTAATACAAATACTATTTATGGCTAATATAAAAAACAACAATGTTCAATCAATACACAACACGCCTCCCCGGCAGCGGCGCCAAAAAATGATGTAGGAGTTTTTACACACCTTTAGGAAAAGGAGGTAAAATAGGGCAAGTAGGCACGACGATTTAGGAAAACCGTGTGTAAATGACCCAATGAAGTGAGTTCGTTCTCTCGAGGAGGCACGTGTGTTGTGTAATGAATTGATTTTGATTGTATGATTTTATTAAGAAGAAAAGGAATGAGAATAGAAAGGAAAGACGGTTACGAAGACGAATTAAACTACGACGAAAAAGGCGAACACGTAAAACCGTAAAAACTACAAATTTTAAAATTTTTACCTAAAAATTCCTAAAAATTACTAAAAATCCACAATAAAATTCTAAGAGTTTACAAAAAATCCAAACTTGCTAAAACCTTTTAATTAATTAGATAATGACTTTTTAATGCTAATTAAAGCCCTAAAAATCACTTTTATTTATTAAAAAGCCTTAAACAAGATCTAATAGTTTGTAAACCTCAAAAATATCCTAATTAAGCTAAAAAGTATTTTTAAAAGTATTAAAACCTAATAAAACTATTTTTAAACACTTAAAAACTATTAAAATCAATTAAAACTTAAATTAATTCTAAAAAATAAATGAAAAGTCCTAAAAAGATTTGGAAAGTTACAAAGTTCCTAATTTAATGTCTACAATCTAGGAAAAATGAAAAAAAGTAGAAAAAACAAACTTTCTATTTTTAATAATAGAATAATATTAAAATAATCAAAAAACTAAAAAGTTTATAAAATAATTCTAAAAAATTACCAAAAATCCTAAATAATGTAACTAAAACAAAAATGCAAATTAAAGTTCCTAAAACCTTTTTAATAATTTTATATTTAATTTCAAAGTTGAAAAAAACCCTAAAATCAAATAAAATTAAAAACTAGACTTTTTGAAAACTTTTTATGATGTAAACCTCAAAAATATAAATAGAAACCTAAAAACTATTTTTTTGGATTTTTAAAATGCTTTTTACTATTTTTAAACTACTTTCTAAAAATTAAACTAAAAATAATCCTAATAAATAAATTAAAAGCGGGAAAAATAAACTTTTAAAACAGAAAAGTCCTAAAACTAAACAGAAACACAAGAAAAATTCTAAAAGGCAAAAAGCTTAAAGGAATAAGCTTAAACAGCTTATAAAGAAGCTGTTTGCTAAATAAGCTTAAAAACAAACACACCTTAAGTATTAAACTTTGTAAACTCTTACCAGTCAAAGTCCCTAGGGCAACGGTAAGGAGTGTGTGTTGTGAGAGTAGTGGCGCAGGTTCGAGTCCTGGCCACGTCCTTTTTGTTATTTATTTTTTTTTCTTTTTTAACTTTTAAAAAACCAAGCTGTGACCTTTTTAACCTTAAAAACACAAATCCAAATCCAAAGTTCACAAGTTTAAGCTAGAATGGGCCAAAAACATGCTCAGTTGAGCTTTTCAAGAACACAAGCAAAAAGTAAATCTTCACTGATGAAGATAATCAAGAGGAGCTTGATTGTGATGATTTTTGTGGAAGATTTTGATGGACAATGGCACCCTTGTACTCTGTTGAGTACAAGGAGTCAAATCAAATACAAAAACAAGCCAATTACACACAAGTTCACACAAAAAATTGTCAAAGAAGGTTTCTGATATGGCATACACAAGTCTGATGGCTATTTGCTGAATTCAAGTGCACAAAAGTGAAATTTAAACCTCTAAATCTTGCATACAAACTGAAAATATGGCATACACCCAATACTCAATCCTGATTAAACCTTATATCAAGCAATTAGCAAGATCTTGAGAGCAAAATTCCACAAAATCAGTCAAAAAAGCACTTACTGGATTTGATGCTATTTTTTACTTTTTATCATGCAACTTGTTTTAAAAACTCAACCAAAATGCAAAACAACTAGCATACAACTTATAACTACCCCAAAGAATGATTCTAACAGGTTGTTAAACCAAAAATCTTGCAAATGACTCAGCTAACATGCATATCCAGACACCCCTTAAAAACTGAAATACAATTTTTCTTCAAAGAAAATATATGCTAAACCTTTCCAAACTGACTATAACCTACTAAAACATGCATATAACATCTAAATAACCAATATCTAACAGCTAATCAAAAATTTAACACCTTTCATGCAATAAGCACATAAACACCAAAATTAACTGAAAAATTAAAATGGGAAAAGGTTTTTACCTCAAGGGACCTACATCCAGGTCCCTAGTGGTTGAAAAACCACCTCCTTATAGGCCCGGGCCTATGCTGAGCCTTGATCAAAACTCAAGCTTCAATACCTGCTGAGAGAAAATGAAAACACAAGCAATAATATAACACTTTCTGATTTTTTTGAAAACTTCTCAAACCTTTTCAAAAACTTTTCCTCAAACAATCTTCCTGTCAAATAACCTTAACCAATCCAGTTATAACCAATATATCCAATTCTCAAAACAAAACTTCACCAAGAAAAACCAATTTCAGAAACTTTTTCTGAAAAATTCAAAACATGAAATGTTTTGAACAAATGTGAATGGAACTCAGATTTTACTCAACAAACAAATACCAACTTTTAAAAACAATAAAAGGAATTACATTTATATAAAAACACCAACTTTAATTTCTTAAAAAGGAATTACAATTTTTGGAGTAAAATCTGGAACAAAGAAAAGGGGTCACAAGTCGACTCCCTTTTATACTAAACTAGAGAACTATCTAGAAAACTTGAATAAAAAATACAATGTGTAAACCCTAGATATGGAATTCCCAATATGCCCTTGGAATCTTGGTCAAAAAGCTTCATGTGACGATGCCAGCTGTGGAGAGTGATGTTTGTGATGATCTTAGCTGTTGAAATGTCCTTGGGGTCCAAGTAGTGCATCTTAGTCGTTTAATTTGGAAAGGGACGGGGCAGGGGATGGTTGGGGTGAGGACCACAGTGACGTGGCAGGTAAATGGGGATTGGGAAAAGGTTTAGGGTGTGGGTAATTAGGGTTCTGGAAGCTTGGGGGAGTTTTCCCTTTGTTCTGGGTAAATTGGAGATTAGGGTTCATGGGATTAGGGTGGGTAAGCAGGTTGGGGTTTAATCTAAAATGGGATTAAGTATATTTAAATATGTGTTAATGGGGGGAAAAGTGGGGGTTGACTGGTAGGTTTGACCAAGTATAATAAATAAACTTGGGTGGGTTGGATAGTGGGTAGGGTCGGGTAAAGGGTTTGGTAATGTGGGTGGGTCATGTGACGTGGCAAGTTCTGGTTGGGTGTGTAAGTTTGGGTGTTTGACAGGATTGATCCCCAAGGTTACTTGTTTTGTTCAAGTTGTAACAAATGGCCACCAACGCCTTCTTTCCCTTTAACAACTTTTGCCATCTTGTCATTTTTGGCACTAAAGGTTTCCAAACTTTTATCAAGGACCTTTAATGCATATTCTTCATTTTCCAAGGGCTTTTCTTGTATAGTCTTCAAACTTTAGGGACCCTATTTATAATTTTGAATATTTGAGGGGTATAAAGTGTTAATATTCAAAAGTTGAGGGACCAAACTTGACAATCTTCAATTCTTCATGGGCATTTTTGTAAAATCCAAACTTGGGCCCGGTTCATTGTGCGACTTCGTTTCCCGTGTTCGTTTTTGAATGATTCTTGTGATCTTTTGCCATTTCCTTAATATCCGTACCTAAAAATACACAAATAACAAACACGAGCATATATTTGGCAGTTTTAATGATATTTAATGCATTTTAAGCCCGATTTGGGCGATGAGACCATGTATAAAAGCAATCTCATCACTCCCCCATACTAAACCATTGTCGTGCCCTCACGCAATGCTCTTGACATCCATTTGATAGACAGTGAAGCCCATGCAGGATGCATAGGCTAGAAAAATCCTAATAGCTTCAATCCTTGCAACCGGTGCAAAGACCTCCTCATAGTCTATCCCCTCCTCTTGTGTATAACCTTGAGCCACTAACCTTGCCTTGTTTCTGACCACAATGCCTCTTTCATCTATTTTGTTCCTGAGAACCCATCTTGTCCCAATAGGTCTGACATATCTGGGACAATCAACCAGCTCCCAAACATCCTGAATTGCAAATTGGTGAAGCTCATCCTGCATTGCTTCCACCCAACTTGGTTCTTTGAGAGCATCAAATATTTTCTTGGGTTCCTCTTGTGACAAAAAACAGGCAAACAAACATGCTTGCACAAGAGGGGTATCAACCTTCTTGTGTATATTAGCAATAAACCCACCAAGACCTTGATGAGATTTTCTAGTCTGAACTGGAGTCATAACATCACCAATGATCTGGGAAGGAGGGTGATTCTTCATTGTGGAAGTGAGAACTCCTCCTTCAAAAAGTCTGGTGTCCTCAACCTCATTCTCCATATTGCTAATATCCTCTTCATCAGACTCTCATACATCAACATGAGGATGAACCTCTTCATATATATTGGAAGGTTCACCTTGTTCAAAATTGGAAGAGAAAAGATGGACAGAATTTTTGTCAACGCCTGAATCTTGTTTGTCAGTGCTTGGGCTAACAACGCTTGAAGTGTGATTGTCAACGTCTGAACCATCAACGCCTGAATTGGTCATGTCAGCGCTAGATTTGCCTTTGTCAGCGCCTGAAGAACCATGCATGTTTGTATCTGGTGGTATTTGGAAATCGCCATTATCTTGTCCAGCAGCAGCAGTAGCAGCAAAAGCATCTGTCCAAATGGGAATTGTGACATATTTTAATATAGGAGATGCCTTTTCTGCTTGTGATCCAACCTTCTTATGAACCTGTGTACCTGTCACATCAACAACTTGTTCCTCCACAACATTTGAAGTTACCTTCACAATGTCTGGATTAGTGACAGGCATATAATTTAAAGTTCTAGATAAAGGTTCCAAATCAAATAACCAATTAGGACCACTTTCAGGATCACTAGGTTTATTCTCTAAAAACCTAACATGTACTCTTTCAACTATACGTTTGTCTTCTTTAAGATAAACCCTATAACCCTTGCTCTGGACTTAATATCCCATAAAGTAACCCTCATCACCTTTTGCACTAAATTTCCCTAAGGCATCACTAGTATCCAACACTACTACATGACAACCAAAAGGTCTGAGAAAACCAATATTAGGTTTTCTACCCCAAAGTAACTCATAAGGTGTTTTGTTCTGAATTTTGTTAACCAATGCTCTATTTTGCACATAGCAAGCTGTATTAACAGCCTCAGCCCAAAAGGCTATAGGAAAGTGAGCATCAGCCAACATTGTTCTGGCTGCTTCAATTAGGGTTCTATTTTTCCTCTCAGCAACCCCATTTTGTTGTGGGGTTCTAGCAATGCTAAATTGCCTAGTAATTCCTTTCCTGGCACAGAAATCATCTAACTTCTCATTTCTAAATTCTCCACCATTATCACTCCTAAGCATTTTAACCTCATTGCCAGACCTTCTCTCAATCTGAGTGATAAAATCAATAAGAACATCAGCTGTATCACTCTTCATTGCTAGAAAGAATGTCCAAGTAAACCTAGAAAAGTCATCTGTGACAACAAAGCAATATGACTTACCATTCAAACTTTCTATATTTGTTGGACCAAAGAGGTCCATGTGAAGCATATAAAGAGATCTGGAACTAGTATGCACCTGTTTGGACTTGAATGAGACCTTGTGTTGCTTGCCTTTAAGACATGCAACACAAGAGTGGTCATTGTGGAAGGCCTTCTCAGGCAAACCATCAACTAAACGAAGCCTCACAAGTCTATTTATATTTTTTAAATTTATGTGCCCTAGTCTCCTGTGCCACAAATTACTCTCATCTACTGAGGCCTTAGCATAAAAACAAGACATATTTGTATTTATTTTAATCCCATTTAAATTCACATTGTATATGTCCTTATGCCTAGGTGTTCTATACTCAATATATTTCTCATCAGGGATCTTAAAATCCTTGCTTAACACCAAACACTCAGTATCAGTAAAAAGAACTTTATTTTTGTTATCACAAACTTGTGATACACTAAACAGGTTGTAATCAAGTTCTTTTACCAGGAAGACGTTCTCAAAACGCAAATTATTGGTGAGAAGGGTTCCTTTGCCTGTGATAGTTCCATATCCACCTCCAAAGTATACCTTATCACCATCTTTAATAGGGGTGAAATTCGTCAGATAGTCTTCCTTCCCTGTCATGTGCCTTGAGCATCCACTATCCCAATATCCATAATCATTGATCTGTTTTTGAATGCCTTGCACATAAAGAAAACAAATTAGTTTTCTTTGGGAACCCAAGTCTCAAAAGAGTTGGATTCATCTGGTTGTTCAATAAGAACAGACTTAGTTCTCACAACAACCCCATTCTCATCCTTTTTAGGATGAAATACCCAGTTAACCCCAATAGGTTTTGTAATGACCTTTGAAATGTAATTAAATCTATTGCAAATCATTGAAATCCCATTATCATTAGAGTTTTGATCTTTCTTGGGTCTCCATGTTAAGCTTGAAGAAGCTTTAGACCCCTTACCTTGTGGCTGCAAATATTTATGTCTGGTCACGTTTCTGTCAGCGTTAGAATTTGTCCTGTCAACGCTGAATTTACCCTTGTCAGCGTTGAACCTAGGGTTTGCTACAGAAACCCATTGCCTATTTGACCATGTGTTTGTCTTTTGAAATGGTCTTTGTCCATAAGTGTTAGACCCTCTAGTAAAGAATGGGGCAGGTCTAATCACTTGTGGACTTTGCTGCACACAAGTTTTGGGTCTGACAACGTTTGACTTCCTAACAACGTTGACTTTGTTCCTGTCAGCGCTGAAATTATTCCTGTCAGCGCTGGCTTTGGGAGCGTTGACACACTTGTATGCCCAGTGTGAAAAGCTACCACAAGTGTAACAAGCTTTTCTACACACAACCTTAGGTCTAGAAGAGTAGAAGCCTGTTCCATGATTGTTAACTTGACTCTTGGGTGACCTAGTATTCCTATACATCTCTGCATATTTAATGCTAGGTCTTCTAACAGTGTTTGAGCCTAGGTCAACAACTTTACCAGTGATTGGGTTATTAATCTTAATGGGTGTAGACTCATTAGGACTTTCACACAGCAAACCTCCCTTAACAAATAAAGTAGGGTTAGCTTTCTTCCACTCATTTAGGTCAGTCAACTTTTGTTATACTCTTCCACTAGAGTGACAACTCTTGGTGGAGGAATGAATTTCTCCTCTTGGAGCTCTGGTAAACCAGTCCAAGATAAGTCCCTTTGTTGGACACCATAGAAGTCACCAGCTGGTGGTGGAACCAAAGAGTAATCATTCATCCCAACCCCAGTCATGTCCTTAGGATCCCTTTGTTTAGCTACACAGTCTCCTAGGGTTTGGGTGGCTCTATCAAATCTTTGAATTTTGAGGCCAACATTATCTTTATTCTTAATGGCCTCATCTAACTTAGCCTGTAATTCACCATTAACTCTTTCCATGATGTTTCTAATATCCATACTACCCTCTAACTCATGTTTTAAGATATTGATCTTATCTTTTAAGTCAAATTCCATTTTCTTGTATTCAGAAACGGTTTTCTCAGTTTCAGTAAGAGCTAGTTGGTAATTAAACAATTTACATCTTTCAGTACTCATATCATCTTTTTGTTTTAACACCTCTTTGTTAAGTCTTTCAGTGTTTAACCTACAACCTTTGCTACAAAAAGCGTCATCATATACCTCATTATCAGATGAAGAGGAGGAGTGTGCCATGAGAGCATATTCAACATGCTCATTTTCTTCAATATCAGCAACCAAAGCATTATCCTCTTCAACATTCTTAGCCAGGTAGCTCCAATCCCATCCTGTACCATCAATTCCTTGAACTGCAACCATGGCTTTGGAATCCTGAGCTTTACCAACCTGACTTGAGGGTTTACCAGCATCAGATCTTCTAGGAGATCTGCATTCCCTCATGAAGTGCCCCATACGATGACAGTTGTAGCATTCAACTTCGGATTTATCAAATCAGTTGTGTCTTTAGCATTGAATGTCATCTTCTTTTTAAACCTTCTGTTCCACCTATTTGCTCTTATACTAGCAAGAGCCATGTTCCATTTGATGTCCATCTCTTCCAAGTGCTCATCACTTATCTGCTCAAGGTCCTCATATGTAATCACTGAACCATTGGGAAAAGAAGCAATGTAAGCACAAACAGTATCCAAATCTAAACCAGCATGTTTAACTCTTCGGGAGTCACTCTTAAATGTGTCAGCGTCTGAATAGGAGGCGTTGACAGGACTTGTTCCAGCGCTGACATATGATGATCCAGTAACTGGATGTATATAAGAGTCCTTCTGATTGAATTGACCTTCACTATGAGAGAAGAAGGCCATATTGCTGGTGGTAGATTTGCTTCCATGCTCTAAAAGAGTTTCATCCTCCAACAGTCTTAGTTTGTTGTAGATGTCATCAAACGAGGAGCTCTTGTAAGTATTGTTGGCAATAATGGATATTGCCTCAATTTTCCATGCCTCACCAAGACTTTTAAGAAAAGTTGCATTAATGTCAACATCACCAACTTGTGTCCCCATGAAGGACAACTTGCTTGTAATGTCAAGCAATCTGCTTCTCACACTGCTTAGTTTCTCATTGGGTTGAGCTTTGAAGACAGTATAATCATGCATAAGTTGCTTTTTCTTTTCTTCCCTAGTGTCTGCATTGCCACCATGTGCAGCTTCAAGAGCTTCCCAAAGATCCTTAGCAGATTCATAGCCTCTATATTTATGCTGGTTTTCTTGTCCCAAAGAGACTTTCAGAATATTTAGGGCTTTCATGTCAACCCTTTTCTTTGCAATGTCATCAGCAGACACAGCTCTACCATCTCCAGGTTATTCTTTCTTATCCTCTTCAGAACATCCAGCAACAGCTGATCTTTGAGTAATGGCATCAAGAATCTTTTGAGCCTTATTGAATGTGTTTCCATATTCAATAATCTCCCAGAGTGTGTAGTCATAGATCCCCAGATATTGTTCAAAGTTGAACTTCCATAAGTCAAAGTTGGTTGCATCAAGCATGGGAATCTTGATGTTTGGTAAGGCTGAGGAGGAGGAGGTTATTGCTTCAGACATGATGTTGTTAGGGTTTCTGAGAAAATTAGGGTTTTGGTGATTTTAGGGTTTTGATGTTCTTTTAGATCAAATGTTCCTCAACAAGCTCTGATACAACTTGTTGATCCCAAACTTAGATCGATTAGCTTTATGTATACGAGATTAGATCAAGTAATACACGTAGAGAAACCTTTGTATATGCTTTATGAATCTAAGTGTTATGTGGAATTTAACACTTAAACAAGAACACACAAGATGTAAACAAACTTTCACTTTGATTATCAATATCGAACTTGCTTATAATGAAAGATGTTTACCAATGAAAACTTATATGAAACTTATATTAAACATTAACCTAAAGGCCTTCTTTTATAGACATAAGAAGCCTTGTACAATAATCTACGTATCAACTATTCAAGGTAAAGATAAATATAGAAAATACATTGTTGTTCCTATCTTTACTAGAAGTATTCTAGAATATAATACACGCGTAGAATATATCTTCCATCAGTGCTTGTCTTCAATGTGCCAACGCTTGACTTTAACTTGTCAACGCTTGAGCTGTCAGTGCTTGTTTTGTTCTTGTCAACGCTTGTTTTGTTCTTGTCAGCGCTCAAGTGATCTGGCCTTAATTTATTCCCAACAATGGACCTAGTGATGCAAGGCACAACCCATCCCAGCTAACTCAGATATCTCTCAAAAGATATTTGTTTTAATCACACGGAGACAACACATTATCTATTGATTTATTCACTCCGAATAAATTGGTATTGAAAAGGTGGCACTCCTCTCCAGCCTCTGATCACTAAAATCCAAAATGCACGATCGAGTCTAGAGCCATTTGAGATTTTCAAATATCTCATTAGGACACACTTTCATATTTCCTTGCTTCTTCACACACTATGAAAAGTATGAAAGATCTTAAGAGTCCTACGCAAAATCTTCATGATCTTGCCTGAACATCGGAGTAATACGAAAGTATTTACAATGAAGATGGAAATCCTTCTTGAGCGAATATCAAAAAGCTCATGGTAGGTGACTTGTGAGATTCTTTATGAATCAAACTTGTGATAACTGGAAAGCAACAGAGGTTTATTTCTTAAATGAATTTAAACACGTTCCAGGCCTCTACGCAATATCTTAGTGATCTTGCCAGAACACTCAGAGTGATACCTTAGTGTTCACAGTGATGAGTGGAAATCCTTCTAGTGTTAACCTCAAACAACACTTGGTAGGTAACTTGCAAGTTTCTATACGAATCAAGCTCGTGACAACTGGAAAGCAACGACGATGCGGTTCTTAATTGAACTTCACTTGTTCCAGGAACATGAATTGATGGCTTCAAATCATGCGGATAAGATTATCCAAATGATTCACTCTTTACGTTCACAGTCAGCTTTGGACGGTCGAGTAAAGAGAACGGGTTTACCCGCGAAATCTTGTCAAGGAGGTTCTTTAATGAAACTACCTGCCACAAGTACGATATTTAATATCGTCCAACGGTCTTCACCGACCGGAGGTAAAATGCTACCGAATTAGAATGAAATGTTCAAGGCAATTTCATCCGTGTATATTATTTGTTGCTAACTGTCTTATGCAGCGTAACAAGAAGGTGGCATTGCGGTGTACAATCCAGAAGAAGTCGTCACCACATGCTTATACTACATACAATTAGTACTTCAACAAATTCAAGAAAGCCTGAAGGTCAAGTCTTCCGCTGTATCAAACTCTGAAGCTTTCAAGAATTTAAAAGTATAAGTATGTGGAACATGAAGTCACGAAGAGGCAAATATCACAAGTGAAGAATGCACAAGGTCAAGGCAAGGAAACATGCTCAAGACTAAAGTCAAAGATCACATCAAGCATATTCACAAGAACAAGATCGAAGACTCAAGCATAGATGCTAGGTTTAAGATTTTGTAAAAAGATGTGACCTCCCTTAGGGGGAGATTGTTGGAAATACGTTTTTCCCAATAAAGTCTCGGTCACATCTTAGTTAGCATAGATCACGAGATATAGACTATTTAGAACTTTGTCTCTTGGAGCGACCTCCCTTAGGGGGAGATTGTTGGAAATACGTTTTACGTATTTATGAAGGATCGGTCGCTCCAACGATAATTATGTAATGGGCTCGTGATCCACTTAGTAAATGTATAGTCCATATAGCCCACATGTAGGGTGGGCTATATATATCCCCTCCTAGCATGTTAGGAGGGGTTGGTCATTTTTATATTTCTCATCATTCAATCTTTACTTTCTCTCTCTACTCTTCTCTTTTCTCTCCTTTCTCTCTCCACTCCATCATCTCCATTCATCTCCTTCTTATATTATTTATTCAATCCCTCTATCAAATCCATCTAATCAATCATGTAGAATAGGCCAAGTATTACGTAGACCTTCAAAATAGGTAAAACAAGACCAATTTACAAAGTAGTAATATTAATGTGGCGTGTATAAAACCGTAGGACAGGAAAAATGAACCAAATTGCTATTTACCGAAATTAAAACAAGTACAAGTCCATGTAATTGATGTAAAATCTGCCCGATCACCCCACTATGCACCCATTTTTAACTAGCCTAAAGGGTGTACCCCAAACATATAAAAATACTGTGATAAAGTTGACGCGGCCTAGTTTATAATGCAACTTTCTGTTTGTCTTAAGCTTAAATAATGAAGCTGTCGTTAAATTCTAAAGTTGCTTGTTTGACACTTAGAAATAATTGAAGCTTTACTTATTTATTTTGTTTGAGAGTGTACCACTTTGTCTAATTATTTTCTATAATTATAGACTTCATAAAAATGTGATGTTTATCAAATATCGAAGACCTCGCGGTCTAATTTTTATAATGAGAACCCGCTAATTTTTCGGACTAATATTTAACGAGTTATCGTGACCCAAAGTCGACCCCATGACTAAAATTGTTGAACATGAAAAATGTATGAAAACATTTTATAAACCAAGAGCAAGTATAAATTATCAACCAAGTGCATTGTACGTTATTATTTATTTTATTTAGCCTAAGTACAGATATTTTACTTAGGTTACGAGTAGATCATTTGCGCATCGTTTTGCGTGCCTTGATATTCCGTGCTATCTTTGTTGGTCTTGTTTACTACTTCATCGAGGTGAGTTTCATAGCCCCACTTTTAATTGTTTTAACTATTTTGGGGTGAGAACATTGCTTGTTTTAAACGGATGAACATAAGTGCTAAAACTTGATACGTTTGCCTACATGATGTCTAAGTAGCGATATCCCTAGATGCTTTAGCCCACTATCGTGAACCGTTAATTACTTTGTGTAAGCGCGAATGTTATGGATAGATCTATTGGGATTAACCTCCCTATCTAATGTTGGTTGTGTGACCAAATTAGATACACTTACATTTGAGTCGTTGCGAATGCTTTGGGATAGGCATTTGCTCGGGCTCTCATTACATCTTGTTGGTTGGTTAACGCTTCGGTGTCATGAGCTTAGACGTAGGAATACAAACGTATACTATTTTGATTATAACCTTGTTTGGTTATATGCCGATTGCCTAATAAAATCTTATGGTTCATCACACTTATTTATAACTAAACCTATGAACTCACCATCCTTTGTGTTGACGCTTTAGCAATGTTTTTCTCAGGTATCAAGACGGAGGAGTGACGTGGTTATGCATGGGAGATTTTTAATAAAAATGGTCGTGACTAGTGTATGGATATTCGGATCAATGTTAAAGTCTTTTGAAATAATGTTTTATTAAGATCCTGTGTAATTCACTTCCGAAAAAGATTTATGCTTTTAAATAAATTAAAACGGCTTTTAAATAGTCGTTCTTTGTATTTGTGTCTTGTGATAGTCATGACCGTCGCACCACATTGTGTTGCCTTACTCTGATAAATTGGGGGTGTGACAGATTGGTATCAGAGCTTATAGTTATAGAGAACTAGGTTATTTTACAAGATGATTTTTATAAACATGAGTCAAAAATTTAATTTTGGGAAAACATAATAATAATAATTCTAGACTATAACTAACTCAAAAATATCCAAGAACCACTTCACTCCGTGTCTTCGATAAAAGTAAGTTGTAACTTGAATTATTCCATGTGATTTGCTATGTTAGTTTAAACTTGATTGCTACGTGTTATTAACATTAAGTATTTCCTACCTTGTTTGAATGATCCCTATGCAAGATGTAATTATAGGAATGTGTACTAAGATGATTTTTCTTATATTTCGAAGTAAAATACCTAGCATCCTTGTTTGGATTGTTGTGCTACTAAAATAGTTTGTGCCATGTTTAAATCGAACTAAGATGGATTGTGCCATGTTTAAATCGAACTAAAAGGGTTTGTGCCATGTTTATTTGGGGTAAAACATATACATACTTATGCTATTACGTATTTTGTTAAAAAGAGTCCGTTGGACTACTATGAACTATTTAAACACTTGTGTGTTTCTAGTTACCCTATATCGATATACGCTGAATTAAAAATATACGCCAAAACAATACTTGGACGCGCTGAGATTTAGTGACGGTTGATGATATGTCGTGAGTAAACCCAAAACCAAGACAAATCATCAAAAATTTTAAGAGGTGTAACGATACTTAACAAGGTCTCAAGGCTGTTCTTGTTTGATTGGGTTGCGAGACTATGTTAATTGCCAGTCGTTACACAACTTAGGGTTTTTGATGAGTTTTCTTGAGGATGGGTAAGACTCATGAATTTACATGTTGCGTGATTAGTTTGATCATTACGGTATAACATATTTGATGAGTTTTGTGTGGGTTTAATCGATGTTAAATTATGTGAGTAATATCTAAAGTAGAGTAGATTCACCAAAGATGTTAAGAAGTTTAACGACTAACACTTGACTAGACCTCAAGGCTGTTCTTGTTTGATTGGGTTGCGAGGCTTAGTCAAGTGCCAATTGTAACGCAGCTTAAGATTTTTAGTGAATTTCCTCGGGGATGGATAAGACTTACATGATCTGACAAGGTGATTGCCTCATTGATGTTTGACTAGTATGGTACATTAGTACCATTAGTTTGCATGGTGTTCGAACACTAAAGTAATGAAAGTCGCCGTCCCTATTTGTATACAACATACGATGATAAACACACTCTGTACAAAGTATTACTCCTGTAATACTCCACAAAGTACTATATCATAAGGAACAAACATAAATTAGTATTACAAAAAAAAAAAAACTTTCTGGAAATATGCTGACGCGTAAGTCGAATGCACGTCAAGATAAAAAAAATTATATTGGAGAAATTGTACGAAGACGAATCTAAAAGTTTCTAGTTCATTGGTTTGCAACTAGGTTGCTATTATAAATTTACAAAGTATGATATAACAACTAATATTAAAGGGAAGAACTCAGTTATATGAGGATTATACCATATTTTAAATTAAAGAGATTATCACATGTCACAAAGCTTGGGAACCCTAGCTGTGAATTTTGGTCACTTCTAAGAACCCCTAATAGCGCTTGTCGAACATAAAAAGTCTATAGAATGATTATGAACAAATGACAAATAAAAACAAAATGAACAATTTTGTGATGAAGTTCTTGTGACAGAATTGACTAGTTGATTTGATAAAAAAAAAACTTGAACAATTTTGGGATAAAAGCAAATTGACGGAAGTGTCTGAGATGTAATAAAGCATGATCAAAAGCTCTAGAAAATTTTATGATAGGATTGAGTGACTGATGTGGAATATTAAATAATTTATTTTTATGAAGATCAAGTGAGTCGACATCAGTAGATGTCACCACCAACACAATTGGGTTATGTAACGTACTTTAAAAACTTTTATTTAATTGTTTGAGTATTTTTTTAAAGTTATCTTTTATGTCTTATGAAGCTTTTACTTACGAAATGGTTTTTATCCTACAATATTTTTATATGTCGGAGAAAAATTAATCAAATAAATTTTTTAAGGATTTTTATAGAATATTTTTGGAAAACATTATAAAAAAAATTAAAAAGAAAATAATAATGAAATAAGAAAACAAATATTTACTTCGAAGGAACCATCACCGAAAACTTTATTAGTAATAATATTAAAAAATTTTATAAACCTTTTTGGTAAAATCATTAAAGGTATTGCTGACAAAAAAATACACGATTGATGACGAAATATTTTGGTATAGACTACCATGTAAAGTTTTGGAAAAAAAAAAAAATTTTTTACGAACAACTTGATTTGGAAGACCTAAACTATTGATAAACTTGACGAGTACTAATACAATTAAGTATGTAAATTATTTTGTTGATTGTTAAAAGTGAGCAATGATAACAAATAAAATGAACTATGGACTAATTTGTTGATTGTGAAAGTGAATAATGGTAACGAACAAAATGAACTATGGACTACCAATATATAAATTACAACTTCAAAAAGTTAAATTATGATGAAAAGGAGGATGCAACCGTTGGTCCCGAGACGTACGTAGCCTGATCAACTACGTATGATCGTGGTCGAACGCGAGTATGCTCATAGTAGTCATCGTAAGAATGAAATATATTAGTATTATTAGAATATGTTCAAGCTGCCCTATTCGTTAAAGAATTTCTTTTTATTATGTGTTATGAACGTCGAACATTTTTCTACCCTCTTAAGTAAAAACCTCAAGTACGTGATACGAGTAAACCTAGTACGATTATTTTCTTCGCCACTATTACATACAAGAGCGTGTAGGAAACGTAAAAATACTAAGATTGCCAACTGTTTTGACGATAATTAAACTCAAACAGATTAGAGTCGAGAAAATCTAAAATAAATTTTAAATAATAATGAGAAGAACCAAATGCCATTCGAGTAAAACTCAATTTAATGGTTTGAAGAACCCTTTGAAATTATAGACCATGTAATGAAACGAATTAGACAAAATCGTATACCGATCGTGAAAGTACGTTGGAATGCACAAAGAGGACCCGAGATTACTTGGGAAAGTGAAGACAAATTTAAGCTTAAATATCCTCCTCTTTATAAACAGATAAGTTTCAGCGAAGTATGAGCTTCGGGGTCGAAGCTCAAACTTAAGGGATGTCAGATGTCACAAACGTGAATTTTGAATCCATTTAATTTACGTGAAACACGATGATTCGGGTTAGACTTGTGTGTCTACTGATGTTCCCGATTGATCACGCGTATTTTATGTACAAATTTGAATTTTTATGAACAACATTTATATGAAATATTACTTGATAGACTATTATTTATTTACGATACGTACTAGAATTTTCTATTTATAGAATCGACATTTAATTATATCAACGAAATATCATTTAAGATATTCGCAACACAAAATAAATATTTTTCTCTCCGTCTATATAATGACACATTTAGAAACTTCACATTTACTAAATTTATTACACTACTACTACTACATGAGTTCTTAAAACAATACTTTTAAACCTCTACTACACTTCTACAAAATTTCACACAAACATTTACAACTTACTAAAAGAATAGAAAAAGAAAACCAACACTTTTATTTTATCCTTGCTCTAAATCCGGACCCCCTCCCAACTTTGTAAATCCCACGTTTAAAATTCATATTTAAAATCCTTGTACAATACCTTCCATTAATGAGGTGGTACTTTGGTCCCCTTTCCCCCTTGATAAACCATCGGATATACTTCAACACCTATGGGTTACTTAAAATTCAACTTGTACAAACAAGCTCTCTAAACCACTAAGTACCTTCTTCCAGCTATCACCAAGTCCTAGACCCTTTCCTTATTCCCCATCTTTGTGCAACTTCCCATGTTTAGTTCCCTTGGAAAACCTTAGTTACAAACTAACTAGAAACCCTAACTAACCTTTGCTAACCCTAAACTCACTCCTTTTCTTATAAATACTCACTCATATTCTCACAAAAACACACACACTCAAGAACTAAAACACAAAAAGAAACATTAAACCCCTGTGGGGATTAGCTCACTGCAGCAGTAAACAAAAAGTATTCGTGTTGATTTTAAGCAAGCAAGATTTTGATTGTTGATCATTAGTTCCATTCCATCTTCTTCAACTAGCTTAGGACCCTTTGTAAGTTTCTAACACCTTGTTCATTCCACATTGGTTGATAATAATACATGCTAAAATCTTTACAAACATGAATAACAAAAGTCACGGTTGGGGATTGGGTTTTATGGTAGAAGTAAACTTTAAACCTTATGCTTTTATGTGAAGAACATATATGTTTCTATATAAATAAGTTAGGTTTAAAAGAAATGCAAAGATGATTCTATGTGTAACCCGCTTTAAACATGAAATAGAGTTGGGGTATGGTATGTTATGCATATGTGATGCCACTGTTAGAGATAATAACATGATTTTATGCATGATGTGATTACTCTTGTGTATGATAGTAATATGGAGTAGGACTCCTTGCGCGATAAAAAGTAACGTATAAGCGTATGTTCCTGTATGTGTGTATTGGCTGCGTGTAAACATCACCAAAAAGTAGTAGTAGGGCTATGTATTTGCGTGTGCGTGTGCATGAAAACGCCACCAACCCTCTACTTTGTGGAACTCATTTAATCTCCATATGTTGTGTGCTACATACATGTGAGTGGGTAGGGGAACAGAAAGTATGAACATATGAAGTACGAACACAAAACTCCAAACTTGGCTAATATGTAGAAGCATGTATGTATGTTTGTATGTTAAACAATGAGAAATAAAAGAAACCACTCCCTCTCTTCTTTTGTGCACCTGCGTGAATAACAAACAACAAACAACAGTAGACATTTTCTTTCTTTCTTTTAGTAAATAGATGATGTATGATCAGGATCACCCCCTATGGTTGCTTGTGTTTACAGTGGATAAAACAACAAGGACTTATCTTTCTTATTTAATATAATGATGTGTGTATGTATGTATGTATGAGGAATAAGTAAAGCATTGTGAAAACAAAGGGAGGACCACCCTTTCTTTGTGTAGCATGCGTACACAGTGGAACAAAAAAAACTAAAACAATCTCCTTGTTGATATATAAAGGTATGCTATGAGTAGATGTATGTGTGCTATGATGTATATACCATGTATGTGTATGAATGGTTAATAGTATTAACAAGTGTGGTCACCATCAAGGTACTTGTGTCATGTATTTTTCTGCCAAGGACCAACAAGAATTAAAATAGTAATATATATATGTCATGTGGGCATGTTATGTATGCATATATGTTAAAATGGGTAAAACAAGACCAATTTACAAAGTAGTAATATTAATGTGGCGTGTATAAAACCGTAGGACAGGAAAAATGAACCAAATTGCTATTTATCAAAATTAAAACAAGTACAAGTCCATGTAATTGATGTAAAATCTGCCCGATCACCCCACTATGCACCCATTTTTAACTAGCCTAAACGGCGTGCCCCAAACATATAAAAATACTGTGATAAAGTTGACGCGGCCTAGTTTATAATGCAACTTTCCGTTTGTCTTAAGCTTAAATAACGAAGCTGTAGTTAAATTCTAAAGTTGCTTGTTTGAGACTTAAAAATAATTGAAGCTTTACTTATTTATTTTGTTTGAGAGTGTACCACTTTGTCTAATTATTTTCTATACTTATAGACTTCATAAAAATGTGATGTTTATCAAATATCGAATACCTCGCGGTCTAGTTTTTATAATGGGAACCCGCTAATTTTTCAGACTAATATTTAACGAGTTATCGTGACCCAAAGTCGACCCCGTGACTAAAATTGTTGAACATGAAAAATGTATGAAAACATTTTATAAACCAAGAGCAAGTGGAAATTATCAACCAAATGCATTGTATGTTATTATTTATTTTATTTAGCCTAAGTACGGATATTTTACTTAGGTTACGAGTAGATCATTTGCGCATCGTTTTGCGTGCCTTGATATTCCGTGCTATCTTTGTTGGTCTTGTTTACTACTTCATCGAGGTGAGTTTCATAGACCCACTTTTAATTGTTTTAACTATTTTGGGGTGAGAACATTGCTTGTTTTAAACGAATGAACATAAGTGCTAAAACTTGATACGTTTGCCTACATGATGTCTAAGTAGCGATATCCCTAGATGCTTTAGCCCACTATCGTGAACCGTTAATTACTTTGTGTAAGCGCGAATGTTATGGATAGATCTATTGGGATTAACCTCCCTATCTAATGTTGGTTGTGTGACCAAATTAGATACACTTACATTTGAGTCGTTACGAATGCTTTGGGATAGGCATTTGCTCGGGCTCTCATTACATCTTGTTGGTTGGTTAACGCTTCGGTGTCATGAGCTTAGACGTAGGAATACAAACCTATACTATTTTGATTATAACCTTGTTTGGTTATATGTCGATTGCCTAATAAAATCTTATGGTTCATCACACTTATTTATAACTAAACCTATGAACTCACCAACCTTTGTGTTGACGCTTTAGCAATGTTTTTCTCAGGTATCAAGAAGGATGAGTGACGTGGTTATGCATGGGAGATTTTTAATAAAAATGGTCGTGACTAGTGTATGGATATTCGGATCAATGTTAAAGTCTTTTGAAATAATGTTTTATTAAGATCCTGTGTAATTCGCTTCCGAAAAAGATTTATGCTTTTAAATAAATTAAAACGGCTTTTAAATAGTCGTTCTTTGTATTTGTGTCTTGTGATAGTCATGACCGTCGCACCCCATTGTGTTGCCTTACTCTGATAAATTGGGGGTGTGACACCTGTGACAGAAACAAGAAAACAAATAGTGAAGAAAATCTGTATGATTATTACGTTTTTGGTCTTCAATGTAGCTCACAAGAGCATGATGACCTTGATGCTTTCTTATGCATGTTGCGAGTCTTGACAGTAGAACCAGGATCTCCTATAATTTGAGTTGGAAGATTCACTTTATGGATCTGCTGGATAGAAGTAGGAGCCACTTTAACTTCTTGTGCCAAGTTATTCAGATCCCCAACAATGCCATCATCGTACGAAGTAGAGTCAAAGATTCCTATAATTGGTTGATTATGAATATCATCCAGCTTAGCAGTATACTTCTTAGCATAGTTTCCAAGTTCAATAGGACTAGAGAACCGAGGTGTAGAAGTTGGATCACTAAGTGGACTTCCTATTGGAGAGGAAGTGGCATCAGGAGTGACATTTGGCTCACCAAGAGAGGCTGGTACAGCAGGAATATTCAAAGGAAACTGAAAGCTTCCTTGGTTAGCTGTAGTAGTAGCATCTTGTTGTTGCTTTAGCAGTGCATCAAGATCCCTTGTGAGTCAGTGATACCCGGTGAAGTAGCACCAACAGGAATAGGAAAAGTATCGGGAGGGACAGAAGTAGAATAGGATGGGACAAGAAAGATGTCACCATCCTCATCTGAGTCCGAAAAGCTAGATGTAGCACCTGCACTAGAAGACGCAAACACTTGTGGACCTGCATGTTGGTTAGTTTTGAAACAAAGATATCCCAATGAGTCACTACGATAATCAAGATCAAAATACCATTCACGTCCTTTTGCCTAGGATGTTCATCTTTTCCTCAAAGTACCTTAGGTTGATAGTTTCAATGACATGCTTGGCATGGAGATTGTAGACCCGATAGGATCTAGAGTGAGCTGAGTATCCCACAATGAAGCCTTCATCCGCCTTGCCATCAAATTTACCTAAATAGTCACTAGTGTTAAGAATGGTAACATGATAACAAAATGGCTTCAAATGTGTAATGCTAGGGACATTAGCTGTTAGTAGCTCATAGGGAATCTTATTATGAGGATTTCTAACGGAGACCCTATTGAGTACATAACACGAAGTGTTGATAGCTTTTGTCCACAACATAGTCGGAAGCTTGGAATCAGCAAGCATGGTTCTTGCAGCTTCAATCAGGGTCCTGTTTTTCTTTTCTGCAACACCATTTTGTTGAGGAGTCCTTGCAGCACTATAATCTCTTTTAATACCTTTGGAATTGCAAAGCGCTATGAGGTCTGCATTCTTGAACTCAGTACCATAGTCATAACGAATGCTAGGTTTATTTTATTATTGTAACTCGGGTAACGCCCTTGTTTGGAGTGACCTCCCTTAGGGGGAGATTGTTGGAAATACTTTTTACGTATTAAGAAGGATTTGTCACTCCAACAATAGTCCATGTAATAGCTCGTAGTTTAGTTATTTATCTTTATTTAATAAACAAGGCCAAGCCTAGCCTACAACATGTGTAGGCCGGCCCAAATGTAAGCCTAAGCCCATGACAAGGGTTTGAGTATATAAACCCTCTCCTTTGATGGGGATGGTAGTGGTTATTCATAATTTTACACATATTTATCTTCATTTTCTCTCTCTAGAATTGTGTGAAATCCACCATATCTCTATTTCTTTCTCTCTCTAAAACATAAGCAAGATTTACATATCCTACAAATGCTATCAAGAGCCATGGGATGATTGTATTGTTTATGTGTTTGTGTTCTTGATTTTTGTAGCTTTTTGATCTATACAAACCCACGTCCAAAATTTTTTTGTGTTTTTTATGGTTTTTGCTTCATACAAATCTTCTACATAGTTGTGGTAGAGATTTGGTATACTTACTTTGGCTAAAAACACAAATTTTTTGGGTGTTTGGATCAATTTTTGGCTTATAATCTCGAATTTGGTGTGTTTTGTCCGAGAAAAGTGGATAAAAGAGTATACTGTTTGTACTATTGCGACCGCTCCCATCACAATATCTAGGGTTTTAACATTGCGATCCATATTGCGATTGGGATTCCGATTGGAGTTCTTCTGTTATTGCGATCCAAATTGCGATTGGAGTTCCTTGTTATTGCGATTCACATTGCGACAGGATTGCTTTTGTGATATTGCGACAGGGTATTGCGACAGGATATTGCGATAGGGTATTGCGACAGATTATTGCGACAGGGTATTGCGACAAGGTAACGCGACAGGATATTGCGATAGGACTTATTGCGATTGGAACATTGCGATAGGATTTATTACGATTGGATTATTGCGATAGGACTTATTGCGATAGGACTTACTGCGATTGGCATATTGCGATAGGATTTATTGCGATAGGATTTATTGCGATTGGACATTGCGACAGCATTCCTTTTAGGCATTGCGATAGGAAAACAAGTATTCTAAGATTTAACAAACTTGCAGTTTGTGGAATCGTGTGCAATTTCAACTTGGAATTTTTGGTTTATCGAGAACATAATTTAGGGGATTTTAACATTATTTCTCTGTTTTAACACACAACAAACACATTTACTTTCTCTCATTGATCGATAAACTTTGTAAATCTTAACTTATTGAAATGGTGTACACATCTCTTACGGATAAGTCCATCCTCTCGGGTACGGATAATCATCCACCAATGTTGGTGAAGTCTATGTATGAGGAATGGGCTTCTCGAATGGAGCTTTATATGTTGAACAAGGAGAATCGACATCTAATTTGGGCATCGGTGCTCAATATGTCACACCCCCAAATTCACCGCATCAGAAGAATGGCTTTGGGAGGATGTGACTTCATGAGTAATCGAGAGCTTGATCCGAGAACGACCTCTACATGCCAAAACCACATAGTAGACTCCAAATAGTCCATACAGTAAAGTACCTGAAAATACATGCTTAAATATGTCAACATAAAGTTGGTGAGTTAATAAGTTTGTTTTAAAACGTTTATGAAAAATTATAGTTTTACCGACCACTGCACCTTGCAGTAAAATATAAGTGTTTAAAAATCACAGTTTCCTGGTAAATAGACTGTCTTTAAAAATTTCAAAGTTTATTAATAACGACAGAGTTTATTGACAAAAACAGAGTTTACTGATAAAAACAGAGTTCACTGGAATTAAATAGAGTTTCTGATAAAACAGAATTCACCGATAATAAGTAGCGTTTTCTGATAAGTATAGAGCTCAGTGATAAATAATAGCGTTTTCGATAACAATAGAATTGATTATAAACCATAAGATTTTCCAACCACCTAGTGACAATATAACAAATACAAAGTCACTAAACAAGATAAAGCGTTTATTATTGTCTAAGTTCATGACACCGAAACGTTAACATATCCGGCAGTAAACAATACTGTAATAAGCAGCCCAAACAGGTGTCTAACCCGCGACACCCGTAATCAGATTCAAATGCAGGTGTACCTAATTTGACCACACAGCCACAATTAGGTAGGGATGTCAGTCCCGATAGATCTATCCATAACATTCGCGTTTCTGATCGGTCATCCGGTCCGAAATTAACGGTTCATGAAAGTGGGCCAAAAGAAACTTGGGTTAGTTAGAGACTTAGACCAATAATCAAACGAGTAAGTGTACTTGTGTTCATGCGTTAAATCAAGCACTCATATAGTAGAAAAATGAGTAAGTGTAAAAAAACAATCAACAGATTTCACATATGGGCACTTAACAAATAAGCCATTTTATATAGTTCACGACCCACCAAGTAAGCTTAAAGATAGCTTATGACAACAAAGTAATTTATAAAGAGTTATTGACGACCAAACAAGTTTATAAATAGTTTCCGACAACCAAGTAAGTTTATAACTAGTTTATGACCAAGCATGTACCTCCCCAGAGTGTGATTATAAAATATTTATAATTAGATTTAAAGCAAGAAAAAGGTGGGGTATGAACTCACCTCGACGTAGTAGCGCGGACAATAGTAATGCTAATAATACGCTCCGCACAAACGGAAATCGATACGGCTCGGTCATGGTGCTGTGGTTTAACTAATCGGCTAAATCCAGTAACTTAAAAATGTATATTCAAGTTCTCGATAAATATGTACATCAACATGAATCGTTGATAAAATAGTTAAGTTCCAAGTTATAATAGTTCGGTGGTTGGTTAAATGAATTAATTAAGCACGCACCAAGTATATAATGTATTCCGTACACATTACGCATAACTAGACAATTATATAATTCTTATGTTGAATTATATAATAGTCATAACAATTTTTACAAAATAAACCAATGTATATATTTATTTTGTATTTACAATATAAGGATCGTGACAAAAATAATTATACAACATAATCCGACACATTTTAAGAAAATCATCACTAAATTAATAATTGTCACTTTTAGGTAAAAAGTATAACTCTCATTATTTTATCAATACAATAAAGTCTATTTATTTTATCGGTTTACAAGTAATAATAGTAGTTTGTTTATTTATCCGTTTACAACTATAATAGTATTTATTTATTTATCGGTTTATAAATCTAACGGTATTTATTTGTTTTATCGGTTTACAAATATATTGTTTGTAGCGAACAAAATATAAAGTATAAGATTTATAGAAATTTCGACATGACTTACTCGTTTATACAACCTTTTCCATATCAATCAATTGTCAATATTTTCCATATTTCAAAACAACCTACAATATGCAAATCACGTTTTAACATATGTACAACTAGACTATTTAATCGCCATAATTAAATAGAACTAAACACAACCTATGTGTTATATTTTAAAAGCCAAACGCCCGATGTGATCTATTTAATCGTATACTTAATGTATGTTTGTTATTATAGTTCTCGCAATAACTATAATGATTGATATATTGTTGGGTCCACTAGATGTGGATCTTGCAGCCTGTCAGGAATGGTGAACGACTTCTGTAATCACAAGTCTATTCACAGAGAGACTCTATACACAATATAAATGCGGAATACAAATACAATAAAGAAGAACAGAATAACTATAAAGACTTGATCCTTTCTAAGGATTTCTAATATTGATAATAACTAGAACTACGTTTGATGAAGGTGTGTCTAACCCTTCTGCCTCAGGTTCCTTTTATACTAAAAGGAAACCCTAATACATCATTAAACAAAACGTGTAAAACTGATATGCATATCCTTTCCTAACATATCTCATGCATATCCTAACAGAATAATAAATAAATAATAAATTTGACTTTGACTAGGACCAGGAGCACGACTTGCTCCTACTACTACTAGGACCAGGAGGAACTACATACCTCCTAGTCTACCTATTACAATTAACTATTCCAATGGTCCTAACAATCCTCCCCTAAACTTGAATTTGACCTGTTGAGTTCAAGTTTCCTGGTAAGACGCGCAATAAAGCTTGAGGATTGAAGCAACAAAAGAAACAGCAGCATCAGCAAAATGAGAGACATAAGAACCGTCGCAACATGGAACACTAGAAGCTTCCCCAAAGCTTGAAACAAATCAGCATCGTGTTGAATCTTTACAGCAACATGAGCAGATTTGATGAGCCTTTAACAAGTAGCTGCTCGCTCTTGGGCTAGCTAGTCTTTCTGGTGGAATAAGCATCACCCTGGGAGACCAGAACCCAGCCCAACTCTTAGAACGTGAATCAATGGTGAGTGGGGGTACCCTGATGATTTTAGGCAAACCATCACAGCCGTCAACGGATTTGATATGTCTTTACCAGAAGCCGTACCCCTCTGGACTTGCCAACTCTTAGCAATGAAGCATCGGTGAGTTGAAAACCCTATAGCCTTAAGGAAGCTATTACAGCTATCAACGAATTTGATAAAATCTTTACCAAGAGCCGTACCCCCTTGGATTAGCCACTTTTCAGTCTAGGACCATGGCAAGTGAAAACCATCCAGTTTTGGGTAACCTGGCAACCATCAACGGATTTGAGAATCACACCAGGAGTCGTACCCTCAAGGTGAATCAACTCTTTCTTGTCGGTTAGACATGGTGAGTTGAGGACCATTTGTTGTGAGGACCAAGTCCAACACCAGATGAAACCAGTAACAAGCACAAGTATGAATCAGCAACCGAAACCCACATTTTGAATCAGCAGAAGATATTGTATTCACAAGTGTAAAATCCATGATTTGTTTAAAGTATAAGCATATATTATATAGATAGTATATTTATTTATTTTATTTTTTTTTGTTTTTGTTTTTTTTTGTTTAAAAAAACTATAATGAATGAAAGTCACCAATCACTTTACAAATTGGGGAAAAGAATTGCAGTATTAACAAATGATCAAAAACACAAAACATAAACACTTACAAACCAACCACATCACAGACCAGAAGCAGACACCTTATCAGCTTGCAAACGAGCTTGAATCCCTTCCACTAGTGTAGTCGCCATTGAAGACTCATTCCCAGAAGGGGCAGTAGAAATCTGCAAGTGACAAGCAAGCATAGCCTCCATCGAAGAAATCGTCAATGGATAATCCAAGTCTGTGAGCATGAACACCATAATAACAGATTCCAACTCTAACATATGCATACCACATCCCGCATATAACTTCCATCGTTGAATAACCCATTGTGGTTGATCCTTCTAGACACCAGAAATAGGAGCATGGGGAGGGGCATCAAGCATCATCTTCAAATCAGCCCATACTCGTAGACCAGGCAAGGAGGGAACATCATTAGGATGAACAGGCATGTCAGCATCCACAAACCCATATAAAGCCATAAGATCCTTACGATCCGCCCAGGAAAAAATACCTTGCAGACCCGAAGCAAAACGAACAGAACCATCACTATGAGTAATCCTATGAGATACAGTACCAGGTAGAGTCGTGGAATGCGTAACCGTCCAACCAGTAATATATCCAGTACCCAAAGGCAAATCGAAGTCACTATCAGAAGCTGCATCAATAAGATTTTCGGGAGCACGCTTCTCATAGGGAACAGTCTTGCCACGTCTAGCACGTATAGCCAATTTCTTGCGAATCGAACTGCGAGGTGTAGGATCACTAGGCGAGGGTTCAACCTTTACCTTTACCTGAGCAGCAGAAGTGGGAGCAGTAGAAGTTGAATCAATAGTTTGCCCACCCAAAGGATCAACAGGAGCTGCACCAGAAGAAGGATTTTGGTTGAGGACCAGACACGGGTGGTGATGGTGATGCCATACCAGGTGTAGCAGTGGTGGTGGTAGTGGTAGCAAATGTGGTAGTGGTAGCAGGACCTGAAGAAGAAACTGGTGGAGCAACCGAAGCAGTAGAGGTGATATCAACTGTAGAAGCATCAACAACCAATGGAATAGCAGCAGAACTAGGAGTAGTATCAGATGTAGGACCAGTAGTAACAGTAGGTGGAAAAGTGGTCACCACACGTGGAGAAGGACGATAAATGAATCGCTCCGGAATTGGGGTGCGCTGATGCTTGACCATTCGTTCATAGAGCGCCTTAAGCTCATCAAAAGACAAAGCCCTAACCCTGTCCCACTTCCAACCAGTTGTGAAATAGGCAGCGGACTGATACTTCACATACCGCTGCATTTGCTTGCGCTCCTCAGCTCTCGACAAAGGCCTGTTTTTCCGCTTCTCATGAAGTTGTGAAGCCAGCGCCAACTGCTGCTTGCGCATTAACACCATGGCTCGAGGAATACAGTTATGCTCATTCACATCCGAACCCAAAAGATCAGTGAACTGGGAATAATCCTTGGTAAGAATAGTCAACACTTGCATCCAATCGCTATCATTCCAATGCATAATATCATGATGCACCTGTTCACGTCGCTGCTGTTAAAGAGCTTCCTCCTCAGCCCGAGCAGCTTGATCAATTTCGGCTTGCATCCTTTGAGCAGCCTCCTCACCCAACCTATCCTCCTCAAGCTGTCTGCGTGTACGCTTGCGAGGTGGTGAGGGAGAATCACATGGGGGCCTTCCCCTTTGGATCATGAGATGGACCAGCAGTGGAACCAGGAGTAGGAACAGCAACACCTTCCATTGGTGTGGGAACAACAGCAGGAGAAGGAATGCTGGAGGAAGTAGGAGGAATTGGTAGATCATCATACAACTTATCAGCAAAGGCAGCCTTTGCCAACAAAGTCAAACCATCCTCAACACGATCCTTAACCTCCTCATCAGAATCAGATTGAACCACATGCTTCTTCCTTTGCCTTTGTTGTGTCTCCAAAGCTTTGATTCGGTCAGCTATGGGAAGAACAAATTCCCGAGTAAGCTTCTGGTGTTGATTCAAATCTGCTTCCAAGGAAAGAATCCGTGCATGATACCTGTGCATAAGATCAAGTAAAGAAATAAGTGTAATAGGCTCCTCCGCTTTCCCACCAAGAGGACTTGGGTCAGGGAAGGCGTCATTAGAACCAGAAGCAATAAATGGGTCATCATTAGGAGCACCAGCACCAAAAGGCTTATAAGAAGAGTGTGGAGCAGGACTAGGAGGGGGAGTCTCCACAAAGGGAGACGAATGTGGCACTGAAGAAGGAGCAGCCTTGGAAGTGGATGGCCTTTCAACCACCACCTCCTCAATTGGCTCTTCCTCAACCACATGAGGTGCACCACCAGCATGAGCCTCCTCTGCCATTGGGTCATCACCTAATTGAGGTTCCTCCTCGGCTTGTTCAACCGGAGGAACAACAACATCAAGAGGACCCTGAGCAAGGCCCAACATGGCAGCAGTAAGGGGCCTCCACTCCCCGCTAAAACCATGGGCCATGTTATAGTATACTTTAGTAGTAAGCTTAGAAGGAACATGTTCCGCCCTATCACGAGGTATACAAACAAGTATCTGTTGTAAAAACCTAGGATACATCAGAAAATTCTTCCTAGAACCATCACTAGACAGATTGCTAACCATCCCCTTAAACAAGTAACGAGAGAAATTAAATACCCGACCCTGTGCCAAGCATATCAGACCAGTAGCCAAAGGAGTAGGAGAAGCATCCCAACTCCCAGACTTGGGGCTTAAACAAAGAATCAGAAAGTGCACTAGAAGCTTCCGTTGAGGGGAAAACCGATTCTTTTGGAAGTTAAACTTCCCCCCATGATTATACCCAATAGAAGCTTCAGAAACCACGTATGAACGTCCACAGCCACAAGACGAGCAGAAGCCCAAAACTGACGAATGACACTATCATAGACAATGGGACATATAGTAAAAGCATACCTGAGGTTTGAAGCCTCAATAAAGTCCAGAATGTCAGTGAAATCATCACGGTGTGGACCATCTCCTAGATAAGCGACCTTATTATGCGCAGGTTGGTATACCAAGGCAGCCATGGATGTTGACTAGTAGGAATGGAAGATGATTTGTTAGGGTTTGAGCGAGTAGGATCGGATGTGTGTGTGTGTTATGAGTGAGATGAATGAGTCAAGGGGGGTTAATTGACCATAAATAATGGTGGGAGTAACTGTTCATTGACCCCTAATAATGGGGGTTGCGCTTTCAAATTAGACAGTTATTGCAAAGTAACCACTTGCCCCTTTTAACATTATTTCCAAATTCTAATTTACCAAAGTTAAATAAGAGGATATATACCAGAATTTGAATGTGTTGACTAAAAGTCAAAGCGCACAATGGTCTGTGACAATCCGTCAATTTATGGTTGATATTTTATTCTCAGTATTTATTTGAAAACATTATTTTAATGTTACAATATGAACTCACATATTTTTGGGAAGAAATTTGGATTTACGTCTTGAAGTAGCATCGACTACGTTTAAACCGGAGGATTCTACGTTACGTGCTTACGTTTACATACACCGTCTTTGGTGACAGTCCGACATTTCAGAAAATAAATTTATCTGAGAATATTATTTTGGAGTTTTAAATTTGTGTTGATTCATAAACTCACAAATTTACGAGAAGAGATTAGGACTTACGATTCTATTTTAACGTCCTTTACGACTAAACCGGAAACCTTAGGATTACGTATTTACGTTTTCGAACTCCGTTTTTGATGAAACAATTTTTATTGGATTCGTTTTGTGACGTTGATTCATAATTTATAAAAACGTTTTTCGTAAAACAACCCAAGGGCACGCAAATCGAGGAAACTAGAATCGAGGAATACCCGTAAACTAGTGAGATGGGACAAAATACATTGTCCCACCCCACTAGCAACATGGGACGGCTACACAAGCAACACCTCATCCCATGAGGTGTCAAAGCTTAGGAAATAAGCTTAAACACATGTCCATGTTTTCACTTAAAACCACAAACCACTCACACAAACTAACAAACACATTTGCAACTCATGCAAACCACCCAAAATTCTCTCATCCCTCCATGTTTGCCGTCCCATTCTTCAACATAAACCACCTTCACTTGATCAAAATTAACCATGAAATCTCTTGTTATTTACATACATGTTGAAGCCCTTTTGAAACCCTATTGATTGGTGGTGCTTATAACATCCAAGGAGGAGTTTTCATGGAGTAGGAGGGCTGATTTTCCACAAGGTTCTCATGAAGAATGATGGTCTTGAAGATGGTCTTGGTGCATTACAAGTTTCTCCATCAAAAATCCATGTTTTGATCAACCTACATCAACTTGGTGGTATAAAGATTGTCCTCCTCATCTTCTTGTTATTTTGATTATGTAAACATGTATTTTATTTCCTATTGTATATATTTATGATGATTATATGATGATAAAAATGTTATGTGGGGATTTGTTGTTGATAAACATGATTAAAAAGGTGAAAAACCATATGAAACAAGGTTAAAATATTGGTTAAATATGTTGGCTGTGTAAAAACAGTATGTAACTAAAAGATGAACTGATAAAATTGCATGGTTTGATCCATTTACAGTAAGTACAAGATGTTATAGGCATGTAAGAGTTGGCCATGCAATGGAATCAAAATAATGAGTGAGATATGATCACAACAAGTTTAGGGTATAAATCTGAAGTTACTGTTTTGGACGATTTTTAGAAGATGATTCAACAGTAGCTATAGAAGAGTTAAATGTAGCACATATCATGTAGTTTATGTGATAAAAATTTGAGCTTATATCTCCATATAGAACTCAAGATATGGCAGTTTTGGTGAAAGTAAAGATAAAAATCAGATTTTTGGAAAATAAAGTATAATACTATTATATAAGCACTCAAAATTGTATTGTATAAAATGTAAAGTTAAAACCCACTAACTCTTGGATTTTATTTATATAAATATGTACAATGATAAATAAGTGGACATTTTATAAAAATGGTAACTTGTTATGTTTTATAAGTTATAAAACTATAAACTTGATTTTCACGACTATTTCGGCTATCGCCGTAAAATTAACGTTTTTGTTAAATAAAACTTAGATGGTTGGACCCGTCTAATGAAAACTTTATAAAACTTATATACTGATATATAAACATGTATAACAAGTAAAAACCTATAAGACCCGAACTATAGGACATACGGACGTTAACGGACTAAATTAACGTTATTGGACTAATAATACAACAAAAATGGACTAAAATACTTATGAACTTATTATTGGGCTTAACCCATTTAGGCCCAACTTGTAAAAGTATAGGTACTGATAATATAAGTACAAAATGGATTAAAATAAGTTAAATAACTTATAATAAGCTTATTGGACTTAAGACATGTAAATGGGTAAAACTAGTAAACTAGTATAAAAGCTATCGACATATAACACTAAAATGAGTAAACGAGAATATGTAAACCCACTTGATCATCATATATATATAATCATCATATGTATACATAATTGTTATTTTTATAAAGTCATTGGACATGGGTCTAAGACGAGTATTATTTGTTTAGGTTTCCGTGATTGAAGCACGTACCGTACGACCGAATTGCCGATAACCCGCCTTCCCATATCAACGTGAGTTCATAGCCTCGCACTCTTTTAAATGTTTTTATAAATGTTTTATAAACCCGCGAGGGAGATAACATGTTAGTTTTTATAAAATAGGACACCAATTGTCCCGATTGTTTGTTTATTGATTTTGGACCCGAATGATTGAATGACCCGATTGTATGACCCGAAAATGATTAAAGGACCCGATAGATAAAATTAAATGGATTATTAAAGTTAGGTTATGTCACTAAAAGTCCCATTAGCATGAATTGTGAACTACCGGGATTTGGTAGACGCTTATGCATTTAATAGTACTATTTGGGGACGATCACCCCAGTTCGCGCCTTGACGGTTGATCCCCGTCGTGCCACATTGATTGGTAAGCGAATTTATGTATGAGAAGATTTCCATAGCGTGACCTTTGTGACGACACGCTACTTTAGATGGGCAAAATTTGAATCGGGTTAGCTACCCGTTTTGGTTTAGTAAGGTAACAATGTCATGCGGCTTATAATAATCCAAATCACCGAAATACTATTAGACGCTTCGAATTGCGATGTATTGCCTGACTAGCAATACAGGGTCATACTACTGATATTATGTTCGTGTTTTGGTTTTCATAACCATATTCTTATAACGGTTTTTTTATTTAATATATACAACGTTGCAAAACGTATTGTATGATGTTTTTACGACATTGGCTTGTATAATAATTTTTAAGGCAAATGCCTATATTATGATTTTCGATAAGGATTTGTATAAAATAATTTTGGCTATTTTACGGCCTATTACAATGATTTGTACGAATTGATTTTTGGTACTAATTTTATACCAAAGTTATATTGATGGAATTTATTAAACTCTATGAATTCACTCGGCGTTATCGCTGACCTTTTCTTTTAACATGTTTTATCTCAGGTACTTGAAGGTAATTCTCGAGAAGACAACAAGAATTCATGGCCGCACTTAAACCATATTTTTCCATTCAAATACTTTGTAAAAACTTTGTATGAAATGTAATGACTTGGGACCGATGTAACTTTGATGTTTATGAATGGAAATGATTTATTATTAAACGACGCGATTTTTATGCGTTGTCTATGATGTGAGTAATGTGCTATCCCGTAACACCAACTAGTCTTCCGCTGTACTGAGTTGTATAAATTTAGGGGTGTTACAGTTTGGTACCAGAGCTCTCGTTATAGAGAACGAAAGATTTTTAAAACTAAGGTTTTGAATAAAACTTTTCAAAATCTTTTAACTATAAACATTTTTCTAAAAATGTCTAAAAATCTTTTGACTATAACGGTGCCGAAGAATTCCCGAGTTACCGACAAGGCCAAGACTGAGAAGTGTTATTTTAATATATATATAACTTGGATTATATATATATATATATGATGTAATTTTATTACATGATTGTTTGATGATTATTTTGATTTTTATACGAGGTATTTATACGACGTAGATTGTCACAAGAAACCCTAAAATCCCCTAGTAAATTAATCGAAGCTATTCTCGTAGGAATTCTAGCTATCCTAGATCTAAACCAAGTTGTGGATCTTTATGATCCCAACAAATGGTTCATATTCGTAGAAATGTAGATATTAGTTGATTGTGACATTGAAGAAGAATTGGCGAGATTAAAACTGATATCGATGTCATGACGATCTTTTCTTATAGAGTGGAGTTTGACAAAACGTTACCACCTAGAAAGATGTCATCTGATTCGTTGTCATCCAATTCTTAAATTGAAATTGAAAGGGGGAATGTTGCACTTGAGGCTGTCATTGGAACCATTACCCAAAAGCCTCATGCCACTAATACCTTTCCGAGAAGTCTAAATGACTGATCGAGTCATTTCATACTAGTGACTCATTTGATAATTGTTATTGTAAGAGATATAGGATTGGAAATTAAGTGTTGATCATATCGAGCTTTTATTGCCCTTTCAAGGTGTAAGAATAAGATTGAAAGTATTGGAGAATGAGGTAGGATATTGAATTGAGTATAAAAATTGATTGAAACTTGAGTAAAGTAAAACTTAACCTGAATGGAATATGAAATTGTTAAGAGGAAGTCATTAAGTTCTGTGATTGAATTATAAGGTTTTAATTAATCGTAGGTTCGTGTTAAGGGTTGTTCCTAGGCCATGGTCCACTAACGAGGATGCCCAGTGTCCAAGAAATAAATTGAAGAAATCTTCTTCTGAATTGAGACCGATGGATCTTCTGGGACATGTGGAACACCTAATGACTCTTGTAGATTAGTATTCATTGTGGTATCTTTTAAAAATCCCTAACTTAACTGAGATATCAGTTGGTAGGATGAGTTTTGTAAATTGTATGACATAGTGACACGTCATGTGTTACGGTACAATTTTGACTTGTTTGTGATTAATGAAAAAGACTACCTTTGATTGCTAAATTCTACATGTATCGATGTTATCTATCTCTTATTGCTTCATCCTAGTGTTCGCATTAGTGATGCAACCATTGAACAAGTACTCATCTTGATTTGAGTTACGTTGTGAATCATTCTTTTAGAGTGCCATCAAGATCATGAACCTCATGATTATTTGGCTAAGCTCATTTCCGATCATATCGTAGTTAATTCTTGGTGAACAAGTTTTCATCACTCTTTTGCAGATCACTCATTGTTTTTATAAGATAAAACAGTATCCCTTGAGAAAAATTGAATTTTCATCACTATGAGGATTATTCAAAGTGAGATTTATAAGTGATTGTTATCGAAAGGAAATTGTTTATAAAACATCTTGGAAAAACTTAATTGTTTTCATAACAAAGAAAATCTTTGTAAATATATTTTGATTCTTATTTAAGAATTGAGCATGAAAATGTTTTTATTATAAACATGACGATAAAATTTTGACGAACTGAGTATTGCATCGTTAATCTTGATATTGTATATAGTTGTGCGCCTACATACAATTTGGAATGGACTATGCAAGACTGATTAGTAGTCACCATAAAACTGATTAATAAGCACTACAATTTCTTTGAAGATTGTGAAAGATTAAATTTTATGAGATCTGCAAGAAGTGAAAAATAAGGACATAATGTTAGGGACACATACATATGTGCCTGTAACACCTATTCTTCTGAGTCGAATTTACTCATCTGTGGAAATTGTCTTATTTGACAATTGACGAATCTTTCTTGTCCAATTCTCCCGTAGTGAGATTCTTAGGAAAAGTATCTGATTACCAAGTGTTGATACCCGATTGGATGTATTAATGTTCTTATCATTTCTCCTGATTTGATTTCATTTGAATGACCTGGGTAACGATCCGAGGAGCTTTCGAACGCGTACTCGAATCATGAAAACATGGGATATATTCATATTCGTTAAATGTTTTCGTCTGTACCTGATTTGAAATTCTCTCGTGTAGATTATGCGTTGACCTTACTCTTTTAATGGTAGTTGTGTCTCTATATATCCTTGAATTGGTGAAGGATTATGAGTTATTATTAGTCTTTTGAGAAGTTCACATCTTATCGACGGCAAAGAAACTGAAAAGTTGATAATGCCGGTAGAATGGATTGATTGGTTATGACATGACGACATTGTCTTAATTGATGGGAACTCGAGTAGAAGTCCCTAAAAGATACGATGTTGATTATCAAAAGTGAACTAAATAATTCTTGACGGATGACCATATCCTGCATTTAGACTTGAGATTATATTGTGATTGGTTGTAAATTAGTCATAGATATTATAATCTAGAATGAACTTAAAACGAAATTATTAAAAAGATAATTCTGTTATCTGACACTTTAGGAGGTATTTGTTGACGAATTAACTAGACTTTCGCCATTAAGGCAAGTTGAAATTGTAGTGATTATATTTCCGGTGCTGCACTTGTGGCTTGTGCAATGTACGTCAGCACCATCTGAATTTAAGGAATTACCGTACAACTGAGAGAGTTGTCGGAGAAAGATTTTATTATACCAAGCCTGTCATCCTGAAGAGCTATGGTGTTATCTTTCCTTATATTTATAGATTACTGTGACTGAGTAAATTGACAATCGAAAACGATATCCATAACTCGGAATGGAAGAATTGTTCGATCGTTTACAAGGTTCTAGCAAATTTGATCCATAGCATGGTTATCATCAACTTCGCATCTGCGAAGAAGATTATCTATTCCAATCACTACATCTGGTACTTGTAATGAACATTACGAGTTTCATATTATGTCGTTTGGATTGACTAATGCACAGGTAGTATTCATAAATTTGGTGAATAACGTGTGTAAGCTGTAAATTGATAAATTCATGCTCGTGATCATTAAAGACTATATGTTTGTTTATCAGAATAAGAATGAGTTAATAATTATTTATAGACTGCCTTGAATTGGCCGAACAGTGTAAACCTGAACCTTGAATAGTTAAGACGTGATTAAAGACTTAATACTTTACATAATTTGACTATGTGATTAAAAGGATAATGGAATATAAATTGACTCTTCAAAATTAAGAGCCCTTTTAAGACTTTGAGTATTACTAAAAAGAAAATGGAAATATGTTTTGACGAATGTTTTAACAAAGGATTTTAAGGGATTATTCCCTTATACACAAACCATTTAACTAAACTTCTGTTTAGGGGTAAATGTTTGTGTATGCCTCAAGATAACTTAAGAAGGACTAAGTAAAACCATTTATACCATAACCTGAAAATTTGAAACGACACTTTTTACTTTTTAAACTAAGAAAACTTTGACCAAAGTATAAACAAAGGTTTTTCGAACATTTACCAATCTTATTAAATATTTTCGATAAATCAACAAGAATCCTGTTAATTAAATTCAAATTTATTTTTGAACATTTTATATAATTGGTCGAACTAAGAAATTTTAAAAAAAAACTTTACGTTTACGCTTCATAAAAATTAACTAATAATTATTTAATTAATTATAATAATTATCGACGCTTTAGACGCCAGATTGAGAAAAACTGATAAAAATGATAGTTGAGACGAAACTGAAACATAAAAAATATGAAGAAAGAATTTTTAATAAATAAAGTTATGATATTTATTTCATCAGGAAGGTGAACGTAATTACTGACACATAATATGTAAAGAATACCTGAGTGAATTATGGACACGATAATCACATCATCATGAGAAGTGAATATAGATACTGACGTATTATATAAAAAGAATAAAGAACCAATTAGGATATATTTCTTAATAATGAACGTGCAAAATAAATTGCCGAACGATATAAAAATAAACAATGGTTGTAAAAAGGATAATATAGATAATAAAAAGGGATTCGCGACTAATATGAATCATTAAGATTGAGAAGCTGATAGCGTTAAATGTATAAAAGGCCACTTGTGATTGTCTAAATATGGAGATTGTGAGATATAGTTATGTTGGAATTTGTAAGTATAAGTATTATATGTATGTCATTTTTGACTAAAAGTATCTTTGTCTGAAGAAGTTGTACTAATGGAAAATTATGAAGGCAGACATCGCCTCATACATTAGTAAACGTCTAGCTATTGCAAAGGTCATCATCTGAATTTGATTCGATTTGGGTCATCGTCGACAGACTGACCAAATCTGCTAATATCATTCCCGTTAATGATAAATGCAAAAGAGTTATGTAAACATGATGTGCCTGTATCGATCAACTCTATCAAGATCCTCTCTTCGCATCGAATTTCTAGAGATTTGCTCAGAAATCAATGAGAACGAACCTTGATGAGAGTACCATGTACCACCCCAAATCGAAGGGACGAGGTAAAGTAACGATACAAAGTAAAATAAGTGATGTTTTATGTTTGAATGATTGACCTTTGGTAATAGACCGTATAATCGTTTTCCTTTGGAGAGATTATCATTGATAATCATCGTGTTAGGATTAAGATCGAATCTTGTTAGGATCTAAATATTAGAGCATCTGTGAGCAGAAGTTGAGATGAAGACATCCGACATACACCCATTGTGAGTTGGACATGTCTTTTAGGATTAAGGTTCCATATGATGGCGAACCAAACCTTACAAAATACCCGACCCGCGAGATCTGAAATGATTGTTGAAATTAGGATTTGATTATTGACAGCCGGTAGTGGGCAAGAGGTTATGTGAATGTGAAATGTAGATCCTGAAGTGCCAAATGGGTAGCGAAGTTATGCCACAATTTTTAACCTTGGAAAGATGAATTCATGATCTGACAAATCATAGGATATAAGTCCCCGTTGTATGGGACCATTGAAATGATGTAAAAGTTGGGATTGAAAGGAATATAAGCTGGATCTACCCTAGGACTTCAAGAACCGCGTGAATTATGTTTCGTAAATCGCACTTGATGAAATATCTATCAAGTGAAATTCTGATTATTCTTAATAGAGCTTAGATCGGCGAAAAGTTTCATTCATCAAAAACCCGTGAACATCATGGATAGAGAAAGTAAGTCAACATTAATCAGCATCTTATTCCCGTATTTATGTTTGATGAAACTCGCGTATTGTAATTTCACTTGTGAGAAAAGACCGAATGTGGAGGAAATACCCACATGGCTTTAACTCTATAAGAAGCGAGTAGTAAGGTAAGATGATCTTTGAGGACAAAGATCCTATTTAGGGGTAAATGCTGTGACAATCCGTCAATTTATGGTTGATATTTTATTCTCAATATTTATTTAAAAACATTATTTTAATGTTACAATATGAACTCACATATTTTTGGGAAGAAATTTGGATTTACGTCTTGAAGTAGCATCGACTACGTTTAAACCGGAGGATTCTACGTTACGTGCTTACGTTTACATACACCGTCTTTGGTGACAGTCCGACATTTCAGAAAATAAATTTATCTGAGAATATTATTTTGGAGTTTTAAATTTGTGTTGATTCATAAACTCACAAATTTACGAGAAGAGATTAGGACTTACGATTCTATTTTAACGTCCTTTACGACTAAACCGGAAACCTTAAGATTACGTATTTACGTTTTCGAACTCCGTTTTTGATGAAACAATTTTTATGGGATTCGTTTTGTGACGTTGATTCATAATTTATAAAAACGTTTTTCGTAAAACAACCCGATGGCACGCAAATCGAGGAAACTAGAATCGAGGAATACCCGTAAACTAGTGAGATGGGACAAAATACATTGTCCCACCCCACTAGCAACATGGGACGGCTACACAAGCAACACCTCATCCCATGAGGTGTCAAAGCTTAGGAAATAAGCTTAAACACATGTCCATGTTTTCACTTAAAACCACAAACCACTCACACAAACTAACAAACACATTTGCAACTCATGCAAACCACCCAAAATTCTCTCATCCCTCCATGTTTGTCGTCCCATTCTTCACCATAAACCACCTTCACTTGATCAAAATTAACCATGAAATCTCTTGTTATTTACATACATGTTGAAGCCCTTTTGAAACCCTATTGATTGGTGGTGCTTATAACATCCAAGGAGGAGTTTTCATGGAGTAGGAGGGCTGATTTTCCACAAGGTTCTCCTGAATAATGATGGTCTTGAAGATGGTTTTGGTGCATCACAAGTTTCTCCATCAAAAATCCATGTTTTGATCAACCTACATCAACTTGGTGGTATAAAGATTATCCTCCTCATCTTCTTGTTATTTTGATTATGTAAACATGTATTTTATTTCCTATTGTATATATTTATGATGATTATATGATGATAAAAATGTTATGTGGGGATTTGTTGTTGATAAACATGATTAAAAAGGTGAAAAACCATATGAAACAAGGTTAAAATATTGGTTAAATATGTTGGCTGTGTAAAAACAGTATGTAACTAAAAGATGAACTGATAAAATTGCATGGTTTGATCCATTTACAGTAAGTACAAGATGTTATACACATGTGAGAGTTGGCCATGCAATGGAATCAAAATAATGAGTGAGATATGATCAAAACAAGTTTAGGGTATAAATCTGAAGTTACTGTTTTGGACGATTTTTAGAAAATATTTAGAAGATGATTCAACAGTAGCTATAGAAGAGTTAAATGTAGAACATATCATGAAGTTTATGTGATAAAAATTTTAGCTTCTATCTCCATATAGAACTCAAGATATGGCAGTTTTGGTGAAAGTAAAGATAAAAATCAGATTTTTGGAAAATAAAGTATAATACTATTATATAAGCACTCAAAATTTTATTGTATAAAATGTAAAGTTAAAACCCACTAACCCTTGGATTTTATTTATATAAATATGTACAATGATAAATAAGTGGACATTTTATAAAAATGGTAACTTGTTATGTTTTATAAGTTATAAAACTATAAACTTGATTTTCACGACTATTTCGGCTATCGCCGTAAAATTAACGTTTTTGTTAAATAAAACTTAGATGGTTGGACCCGTCTAATGAAAACTTTATAAAACTTATATACTGATATATAAACATGTATAACATGTAAAAACCGATAAGACCCGAACTATAGGACATACGGACGTTAACGGACTAAATTAACGTTATTGGACTAATAATACAACAAAAATGGACTAAAATACTTATGAACTTATTATTGGGCTTAACCCATTTAGGACCAACTTGTAAAAGTATAGGTACTGATAATATAAGTACAAAATGGATTAAAATAAGTTAAATAACTTATAATAAGCTTATTGGACTTAAGACATGTAAATGGGTAAAACTAGTAAACTAGTATAAAAGCTATCGACATATAACACTAAAATGAGTAAACGAGAATATGTAAACCCACTTGATCATCATATATATATAATCATCATATGTATACATAATTGTTATTTTTATAAAGTCATTGGACATGGGTCTAAGACGAGTATTATTTGTTTAGGTTTCCGTGATTGAAGCACGTACCGTACGACCGAATTGTCGATAACCCGCCTTCCCATATCAACGTGAGTTCATAGCCTCGCACTCTTTTAAATGTTTTTATAAATGTTTTATAAACCCGCGAGGGAGATAACATGTTAGTTTTTATAAAATAGGACACCAATTGTCCCGATTGTTTGTTTATTGATTTTGGACCCGAATGATTGAATGACCCGATTGTATGACCCGAAAATGATTAAAGGACCCGATAGATGAAATTAAATGGATTATTAAAGTTAGGTTATGTCACTAAAAGTCCCATTAGCATGAATTGTGAACTACCGGGATTTGGTAGACGCTTATGCATTTAATAGTACTATTTGGGGACGATCACCCCAGTTTGCGCCTTGACGGTTGATCCCCGTCGTGCCACATTGATTGGTAAGCGAATTTATGTATGAGAAGATTTCCATAGCGTGACCTTTGTGACGACACGCTACTTTAGATGGGCAAAATTTGTATCGGGTTAGCTACCCGTTTTGGTTTAGTAAGGTAACAATGTCATGCGGCTTATAATAATCCAAATCACCGAAATACTATTAGACGCTTCGAATTGCGATGTATTGCCTGACTAGCAATACAGGGTCATACTACTGATATTATGTTCGTGTTTTGGTTTTCATAACCATATTCTTATAACGGTTTTTTTATTTAATATATACAACGTTGCAAAACGTATTGTATGATGTTTTTACGACATTGGCTCGTATAATAATTTTTAAGGCAAATGCCTATATTATGATTTTCGATAAGGATTTGTATAAAATAATTTTGGCTATTTTACGGCCTATTACAATGATTTGTACGAATTGATTTTTGGTACTAATTTTATACCAAAGTTATATTGATGGAATTTATTAAACTCTATGAATTCACTCGGCGTTATCGCTGACCTTTTCTTTTAACATGTTTTATCTCAGGTACTTGAAGGTAATTCTCGGGAAGACAACAAGAATTCATGGCCCGCACTTAAACCATATTTTTCCATTCAAATACTTTGTAAAAACTTTGTATGAAATGTAATGACTTGGGACCGATGTAACTTTGATGTTTATGAATGGAAATGACTTATTATTAAACGACGCGATTTTTATGCGTTGTCTATGATGTGAGTAATGTACTATCCCGTAACACCAACTAGTCTTCCGCTTTACTGAGTTGTATAAATTTGGGGGTGTTACAGTTCAATACTAGAAGCAGAATGTGGTCAACAGAAGTCAATTAGGTGAACAGTGTCCCAAACCAGTACCAGAAGCCTACCATCACTTGACGAAGAAGGATTTTTATCCACTAGAAGCCAACCATGAATGACTAGAAGCTAACCAATAAGGACTAGAATCCAGTCATGAATGAATATAATCATCAGAAGTGAGCAAAAACCTCCACCAGGAGTAACACACACCACCAGAACCCATTCAATATGTTGTTAAAATCTACCAATATGTTAGTCTGTGCAAATAAATATGTACACTAAGCCTCCCTTAGGCTTAGCCTCCCCTCAATCCTAGATCTCAAGGATTGACCATCCCAATGTGAACCACCAAGTGGTTGAACCGAGGACCATCAAAGGCTTTTGTCAACAAATCAGCAACATTATCATCCGTATGAACCTTAAGAACCTGTATCAACTTCTTCTCATTGGCATCCCGTATAAAATGATGCAGAATTTCAATATGTTTTGTCCGTTGATGAAAAACAGGGTTCTTCACAATGCAGATAGTGCTTTGATTGTCAATGAAAATCTTGGTGTTCATAAAATTGAACCCATAATCCAACAACTGATTTTGGATCCACAAAACCTGTCCACAACAGCTAGCAGCAGCAACGTATTTAGCTTTTGTTGAAGAAGTAGCTACGATCGTCTGTTTCTTGCATTGCCATGAAATAAGTCTTCGACTCAAAAATTGACAACCACCAGTAGTAGATTTTCTGTCATTATTAGCACCTGCATAGTCACTATCACTATATGCTTCAAGAACAAAAGGTGATTCTTTAGGATACCACAAGCCCAGTTTAGGTTGAGCCTTGATATACTTTAAAATCTTCTAAACTGCATTCAAGTTAGAAACCGTTGGAGCCACCTGATGTCTAGAACAAGCACTTACTGCAAACATGATATCCGGACGTGATGCAGTCAAATACATGAGTGAGCCAATCATAGACCTGTACATGTGAACATTGACCGGGGGATCTGGCTCATTCTTGAGTTTGACTTTAGCGACTTCATAAGGAGTTGTTGCTGGTCTAAGAGGATCCATGTTAAACTTCTGAAGGATCTCATGAACATATTTATCTTGACTGATGAAGATCCCATCCGACAGTTGCTTGACTTGAAGACCAAGGAAGAAGGAAAGCTCTCCCATAGCACTCATCTGAAATTCGCCTTTCATCAAGTGTTCAAACTCATCACACTATTCCTTCTTAGTAGAACCAAAGATAATATCGCCCACATAAACCTGAACAAGGATAATGTCCTTGGTATTCCTCTTAAGAAATAGTGTTTTATCAATAGTACCTCTTCTATAGCCATTCTTTAACAAGAAAGTTGAAAGACGCTCCTACCAAGCTCTAGGAGCCTGATGTAATCCATAAAGAGCCTTGACTACCTTGTAAACTTTCTTGGGATGAAGTGGATCTACAAAGCCCTTAGGTTGAGTGACATACACTTCCTCATCAATCTTGCCATAGAGAAATGCAATCTTGACATCCATCTGAAAAACCGTAAAGCCCACATAAGAAGCAAAAGCCAAAAACAGACGAATAGCCTCAATCCTAGCAACCGGAGCAAAAACTTCAGTGTAGTCAATGCCCTCAATTTGAGTGTGGCCCTGTGCGACAAGCCTAGCTTTATTCCTCACTACAATTCCCCATGCATCTTTCTTGTTCTTGAGAATCCATTTGGTATTGATTGCTGTCTTTCCATCTGGTAAGTCAACTAGAACCCAAACATTCTGAAACAAGAATTGCTGCATTTCCTCCTGCATAGCCTCCACCCAACTTTGATCCTCAAGAGCATGAGTGACTGATCGAGGTTCCACCTGTGAAAGAAAACAAGCAAACAAACAGTGTTGAAAGTCTGTATGATTATTACGCTTTTAATCTTCAATATAGCTCACAAGAGCATGATGATCAGACGAGGCCTTCTTATGCATTCTGCGTGTCTTTACAGTAGAACCAGGATCTCCAATGATTTGAGTGGTAGGGTGATCTTTGTGTGATTGCAACACTGGATTGGAAGCTACCTCCACTTCTGGTGCCAAGTTATCGAGATCCCCAACAAAGTCAGCATCATATGAAGCAGCGTTGAAAATGCCATGTATTGGTTGTTTATGAATATCATCCAGCTTGGTAGAAGACTTATTTTGATGGTTCCCCAAATCAGAAGGACTGGAGAATTAGGTATGAGAAGCAGACTCACTAGCCGGAATACCAATAGGTGTTAAGATAGCACTAGGAGTAGTAGCTGGGGTACTAGGAGCAGCTTTGTCAGTAGGCGTATTCAATGGAAACTCAAAGCCACCTTGAGCAGCTGCTGTAGTAGCTTCTTGTTGTTGTTTGAGGAGGGTGTCAAGAGCTACTTGTGAATCCAATACATCCAATGGAGTTGCATCACTAGGAGGAGTAGGAGAGACGGTGGTGGAGTAGGATGGACCCACAAAAATATCATCCTCGTCATCTGAGTCAGAAAGACTAGAAGGAACACCTGTACTAGAAGTTGCAAACACTTGTGGACCCGCATCATGGTTAGTTTTGAAACGAAAATATCCTAATGAATCACTAAGATAATCAAGATCAAAATACCATTCAGGACCCTTGCCTTGGATGTTTGACTTCTCTTCAAAATACCTAAGATTAATAGTTTCAATGACCCGCTTGGCTTGGAGATTGTAGACACGATAAGCCCGAGAGTTAGCTGAATATCCCACAATGTATCCTTCATTTGCCTTGCCATCAAACTTCCCCAAATAGTCACTAGTATTCAAAATGGTGACAGGACACCCAAAAGGCTTCAAATGAGCAATATTTGGAACTTTGGCCGTTAGGAGCTCATAAGGAGTCTTCTTGTGAGGATTGGTAATAGAAACCCTATTCAAAACATAACTTGCAGTATTAAAAACTTCTGTCCAGAACATGGTTGGAAGCTTGGAATCGGCAAGTATTGTTCTTGCTGCTTCTATTAGAGTCCTGTTCTTTCTTTCTGTCACGTCATTCTGTTAAGGAGTTCTTGCTACACTATAATCTCTTTTGATGCCCTTAGCATTACAAAGTGCTATGAGGTCTTTATTTTTGAACTCGGTTCCATTATCACAACGAATACCTTTAACCTTCTTGGACAACTGGTTCTCTATAAGGGTAAGAAAATCTCTAAGAATTGAGTAGGTCTCACTCTTGGCAGCGACGAAGAACACCCACGTAAACCTGCTATATCCATCAGTTACCACCAGACAGAATTGTTTGTGGTCAATGCTCCTAATGGAGGTAGGACCAAATAAATCAATGTGTAGTAGCTGCAATGGTTCAGTTATAAGACTAAGAGCAGTAATGGCCTTGAAGGATGCTTTATGTTGTTTGCCTTTGCTACAAGCAATACAATTTATATCATTTCTGAATGACTTGGGAGGTAAACCAGAGACCAGATTCAGATTTGATAGTTTGTGAATGGTCTTGAAGTTCACATGCCCCATCCTTCGGTGCCATTGAGTGGCTTCATCTTCTGAGGCTTTAGCAACCAAACATGCTAGTTGACCAGTAGGGTTGACCTCATTTAGCTTGATGCTTTAGAGATTGTGTCTTCTAGGGATTCTGAGCAGAACCTGTGAGTCATCCGGAAGTTTAAAGTCTTTGGATAGCACAAGTTTAAAGTCTTGTCACAAATATGAGAGACATATATCAAGTTGAAGTGCTGAAGTGCTTCCACATAGTAGACCTGCTCAAAATTAAGATTGGGCGTCTGAATTGTTCCTTTGCCAGTGATCCTTCCTTCACCTCCACCAAAATAGACCTTGCCGCCTTGAAATGGTACAAAGTTAGAGAGAAGACTTTTATTTCCTGTCATGCTCCTAGAGCAACCACTATCAACAATTCCTAGACTAGGATCTTGGTATGGAGTAACCTACAACAACAAGATAATAAAAAAAATGCAAAAGATAGTGTCTTAAGGGGACCCAAACCCTGTCAGGTTTGAGCCTGCCTTGTGGATCTTTAGTAGAGAGCCAAGAAGATTGATGAGATCCATCGTTGTTCTTTGGTTGCCTATGCATCATATTGGTATTATTGTTTGACCAAGAACAACCTGCTGAGGGCTTAACAGCAGTTCCCAAACTTCCCAAACCAAAATACATGTGGTCAAAATGATGTGGATAAATTGGATTAAAATTATGAAAATAGTTACTGGTGGTTCTATTTGTTGTTAATCCATTGTTTCTCCAATGATCAGTAGTTAATGGAGAGGTCCTTCTAGAAGAAGAAAACGATTAAGCACTAGGATTGAGTCTTCTAGAAGAATATGGAGCAACTCCTGGTGGACCAGGAGCAGGAAATGCTTGATGAACAGAAGCATGTTTGTCATAAAAATCACAATCTTTAATCAAATGAAATGAACTTCCACAAACAAAACATGTTTTAATCGACCTTTTATTAGAATTACATTGTTTCATACTGCTAACTTTATTACACACGATTCTAGGAGAATCAATCTTCCTAGGACTCAATAAACCAGGACCAGACATAGTTGACTTAAAAGTAACTCTCTCTTCACACTTCCTAGCACTGGTAGCAGTATGATCATTCGACTTGGAACTTGTAGGTCTTGACTCTTCACTTGAACCACTTGATGCAGAGTTACTGGCTCTGTCACTGAAAGTACACGAGACAAAGTCATTAGAATTAGTAGAACTTTTTGGGGACTCATGCATCTGTGATCCATCCAAGTCATTATGCCTAGAAATGGACATAAAAGTTCCAGTAAGAGGTGGAGGGACATCATGCATTTCTGCTGCTGGTTTAAACCTATTGTAACTAGATTCTCCCTCTTCCTCTTTGTCGACATCAAAGACACTCGAAAAAGATAAATCAAACACATCTTCTGAATCAATATATTTATCAAATCCTAACGCTCTTTTAGTCCTACCAGATATGCTACTATTGATTAATTTTGAAAGATTTTTAGGTGCCTTTTGCCATTTTTCAAATCGCAACATTGTAGCATCTAATCTTTCTTGCATCTCCTGTTTTTCTTTGATACTGGCATCTTTTACCTTTTCTGTATATTTAAGCATATTTGTTCTGTTTTCTAAATCAATGCTTAGTATCCTAATTTTATCCTCATACTCACATTGAGTATCTTGTAGCCACCGCTTTTGTTGTTCCAATGTGTTTAAAGAAGCCTTATTGGCTTGAACTTCTAAAAAATACTTATCATTCTGATCATTTACTTCATTATATTGGGACACCAATTCTAAATATTTATCATGACAACCAAGAGGACAATGTTATACCTGAGGTGAGATGCCCATAAGAGCAAACTCGTCTGCTTCCTCCACATCAGATAGATTCCCAGCAATCATTGCAAACACGTCAGTCGAGGACTCAGCTGATTCCAAAGTGGTAGTCTGATGATCATTCCAATTGACCATAGAGTCAACAGATACCAATGCCTTCTTGTCATCTTTTACCTCCTGAACCTTTAAAGCTGAGTATCTGCTCTTCTCCTGGTCATTCTTGCTAGGGCATTCCCTTACAAAGTGACCTTGCTGCTGGCAGTTATAGCATCGAACCTTGCCTCTGTCGAATCTTGCTGGCTCCCTTGGGTTGTAATTGAATTTTCGACCTGCTTTCTTCTCAAACTTGTGAACCCTAAGAGTGAGCATGGCCATCTGCCATTTAAGATCCATTTCATCCAGGTCAAGTTTATCGACCTGTTTGAAGTCATCAAAAGCAAGTTGTTGTTGAGCATCAACATCAGCCACAAAAGAATGAAGAACGACTTCTACCATGCTACCAGACTTGGCTGTAGGATCAGGAGCAGTAGTATGCTGAAAAGTATGTTGAGAAGACACAGTATTGCTTGGGCTACTAGCATACGACATGATACTGGATGCCATAGAACTCAGAAAGGCAGAATTAGCAGGAGTGGGAAAAGAATCACTTGAATATCCTCTCACATGAGGTTCAAAAGTTTTGAGCTTATGAAATAGATCATCAAAATTGAGATAGTCAAGCCCACCTTTTGCTTTGAGAGAGATTACCAGCTGATTCCATGAGTAGGGTAAGGCTCTAAGAAATCTTGCATTAATATCACCATCGTTAGGTTTCGACCGAAGTTGATTCAATTGGCTAAATATCTTTTGGAACCTGTCATACCCTTGATGTAAACCTTCAGTTTTTGAGATTTTGAATTCTGTGAATTCATCTCTCAGCATGGATCTTCGCATTTTCTTTGACTCCTCATTCCCACCAAACCATGCTTTTATTCCATTCCAGATCTCTCTAGCATCATCCAAATGGTACAAGTCACCCATGTGATCATCAGGAAGAGATTGAAGCAAAATAGTTTTTGCTTTGACCTCCTTCTAAATGCCTATGATTTCTTCATGAGTTTAGGGTCAAGAAGAGTAATATTACCATTCTTGTCTCTTCTAGTTAGCTTCCTGCTGTTCCCATTCAGAATAACCTTCCAAAGGTCTTGATCAGTGTTGGTGATCCACCATTCCATCTTCATTGCCCAACTATCATACTCATCTTTTTTTAGAAGAGGGAATTTCCCATTTGTGTTGGAAACCGTAGCAACGATCTGCTGAGGTTGCACAGTTTTAGGAGTGCTGTCTTCTCCTATTTGAGTAGAACTTGAGGCAGACATGATAAAACAAAAATGTTAGTAATAAGAAAACTTGATTCTTCTTGTACAGAGACTCTCCCAGGCTCTAATACCACTTGTTGGGTCCACTAGATGTGGATCTTGCAGCCTGTCAGGAACGGTGAATGACTTCTGTAATCAAAAGTCTACTCACAGAGAGACTCTATACACAATATAAATACGGAATACAAATACAATAAAGAAGAACAGAATAACTATAAAGACTTGATCCTTTCTAAGGATTTCTAATATTGATAATAACTAGAACTACGTTTGATGAAGGTGTGTCTAACCCTTCTGCCTCAGGTTCCTTTTATACTACAAGGAAACCCTAATACATCATTAAACAAAACGTGTAAAACTGATATGCATATCCTTTCATAACATATCTCATGCATATCCTAACAGAATAATAAATAAATAATAAAGTTTGACTTTGACTAGGACCAGGAGCACGACTTGCTCCTACTACTACTAGGACCAGGAGGAACTACATACCTCCTAGTCTACCTATTACAATTAACTATTCCAATGGTCCTAACATATATATATATATATTTAACCATTCATACCACCATTTTAGTTCGTTATAATAATTAAAACTTGATAAGTTATTAGTAGTAATAAACCACAGCGAACCATGAACTCAACTCGTGCCCGACACTCTAGACCTCGACGTCCCACGTACACAACCAAAACTGATAATCAGCAAACCTAACGGTCCTTTAAACTTTCTGCAAACCCAAACGCACCCCTATCGCGTTTCAACAACCCAAATGCACCCTGTGGGGTTTTCTGCCCAAACCAAACACCCTAGTTGTAGTGTTAAACAACAAACTAACGTTTCTGCTATTGTTAAACAACAACCCAAACGCTCCCTGCTATTGTTCCGCCAAGCCGAACGCACCCTCGGCTGTGGTTACTACTACCCGCGCCACGTGCGCCATTAAGCCGACCAGAATGCATTCTTGGTGTTGCTACTGTCATAAAGTTACGCACCCTCGTGGTGCTGCTGATGTAAACAATCATATATAGGCTGACACAAACCCCCTCGTGGTACTGCTGCTGTACACAACACATCTAGGTTGTGTGTGCTACTGGTGGTAACAAAGTGCAGCCTTCACTGCTGCTGCTGGTAATAAAATGCAGCCTTCACTGCTGTTGCTGTAAACAAACGCCCCCTTTGTGGCTACGGGAAGACAACGACGACGACTGCACCAGCCGTCGGAATCTGGTGGTAGATCTGGATCTATACGTTGGTTGGTGGTGACTATAAACAAATCTAAACCCACCTAGGTGGTGGTGTTCTCGAGGTAAACAACCAGGGGACACCAACACTGGCTGGACTATGGGTGTTGTGATGATGTAACTCTACCGTGGTGATGGTGTTGGTCATGGTCACGTCCTCGTTGTGGTAGCTAGATGCCACGACGGTGGTTCGTGGTGATTTGTATCAAGGAGTGGTGAAGGTGGCAGCGGCGATGTGGTGATGAGGTGATGTCGATTGTGACAATAGATCCGGTGATAGATTAGATAGATCAGGTTGTGAGGAGAAATTTTAGTGCTCGTCGGAAAGTTGGCCGGAAAAATATTCCGGTGGCCGGAAAAGATGTATGTGTCGGAAAGTTTGGAAGGATTAGGGTTAAGTGTGTTTTATTTTTAGGGTTTGTGTTTTTAGGAGAATGAAATGGAATGGTAAATATTACCTATTTATATTAAAGTAAAACGTGAAGGTGAATATTGTCGAGGGTCGAAAATGTAAATAATTTACTAACTTTTCTTTCATCTTATTTAAACGTGGTTTGGGTCTTGTTCGTGTTTTATAAAATTTGATTCGGTTTCTAAGATTTGCACCATCGGTTTTTAAATAATATTTCCAATATTTTAGAGTATTTATTCGAAAAGATATCGTAACCGTTTCTATTTTCGTTTGAAATAATTACCATATCTTGGTTATCTCGAATAGTTTATGTTCAAGGAAAATGTAATTCAATGTAAATGTTTCTAGTTCTCTATGTATGATAATAAAACTAAAATACAAGTATCAGATGTTTTAATAAGTCTTTTTATTAAATATCTTTGAAAAATTAAAAAACCATTTAATTTTTATCGCGTCAGTTCTCAGATTTTGCGCAGTCTTTTACAATATGTAAAATTAGACTCCCGTTTCGAATCAAAAAGCTTGATGTCTCTCGAAAATGATGATTAATAAATAGTATAAATTATTATCAAGTAAATCGTGGAAAATTCTCGGTTGTGACATTCAATCCGTGTTATTTTGGAGTTCGTCCTCGAACTCAATCGTTGTTACCCTAACAAAAGTGTAGAGAAAAGGATTTTGAAGTTCTACTACGTTGTTATATCGAATGTACTTAGATCTACTCACATATAGTTTTGTCTGAACTTTTAAAATTGTGTTATCTACCAATAGTTAATTAGGTAAGCAATAGGTAGAAGTGGATTAAACCCTAAGCGGTTCTACATGTCGATCTGACAAATCATCCGTCGTTCATGGAACGATAAAATCTGAAACGAAGAGTTTAGAAAAATCGTTAGTTCCTAAAAGTTTATAAGGTTTCACCGCCACCAGCCCGTTAGGTTCATCGTCGATCAGTGTATTTTCCGAAAGTTCGCACAATGACTCGTGAATTAAATGAAACTTAAAGAAGCACTCGCCAAACGTCGTAATGATAACGATAAAAAGGTAAAAGAACGATTAACTCGTACGGACGTATCATGAATCAAAAGAAATACCCTCCCACAGCTGGAGTACTAAATCAAAACAATAAATATACAGGGTCGCGTCGGATACCCTTAAGCCCACTCATTTATAATCTCATATTTGCATACAGAAGCGTCCTAATCTATGAAAATATGTCATTATAAACTTATGGTTCGGTGATTTATGATTTCTTTATTCAAATGCAAAGGCGTCCCAATCCATTTCAATAAAGACTTCATAAATCATCCTACTTAAGTGTCACCGGCAAAATACCCAATTCGAAATCGTTAAAATCTCTAAACGATATTTTCTAAAATTACCAAAAGCAAAGAGTATGAGTTGACAAATAAATCGTCTTTCATATGTAGACGTTTCAAGAGTACCATATCAAAGAACATCAGTGTCGATAGGCGGTAAAGCGATTGTAGACGTATATCAAATAAAGGAACTCACGGTTATAAGTAGGATAATTATATAGTAGTCAGTTCCAAATAAGCAATTATCCAATCACACAATTCTTTCCCATCATCGAGGAAAACTCATCAAATACTAAGCTGAGTAATAACTTATCATAACCCAACCTCGAAACTCACTCACAAAGAATGACCTCGGGTTTTGTTATGAATTATTACACATCTCAACTTTTCGATGACCCAGCTCGACTCTCAAAATACAACACATTCCACATTAAAATGTAAGACTACAAGTCTTACCCACCCCCGAGGTAATTCATCAAAAATCATAGGCTGTGTAACGTCCCATAATTAATTTCATCTCGCACTCAATCAAACATGAGGCCCACTGAGGCATAGTTAAGTATTGTTACACCTCTCAACCTTTTTGAATGAATTAGCACGAACCTGGGTATTACTCACGACCAATCGTCAACCAAAAATCCAATAATGTCTCTAGGTTTGACTATAAAAAGATCTGCGGGACCATTGTGTAACTCACAATGCCCAATAAGTGTTCTAGCAATCATATATAAAAATATATTATATGTCTGAGTGCACTAATCAAGCAATCGATCTCATGTAAACAAGTAATAACATGACAGGCAACGAAGCAATAGCAACCATGCATTGCAATTATTCATATAGCAGCAGAATAAGTATGATGTAATGAGTGTTACTACTAGATAAAACTGAGAGCCGGTTATAGTCTAGAGTTACTAATGCAACCTAGTTCTCTATAACCAAGGCACTGATACCAATCTGTCACACCCCCAAATTCACCGCAGCAGAAGACTGGCTTTGGGAGGCTGTAACTTCATGAGTAATCGAGAGCTTGATCCGAGAACGACCTCTACATGCCAAAACCACATAGTAGACTCCAAATAGTCCATACAGTAAAGTACCTGAAAATACATGCTTAAATATGTCAACATAAAGTTGGTGAGTTCATAAGTTTGTTTTAAAACGTTTATGAAAAATTAGAATTTTACCGACCACTGCACCTTGCAGTAAAATATAAGTGTCTAAAAATCACACTTTTTGTTAAATAGACTTTCTTTGAAAATTTCAAAATTTATTAATAACGACAGAGTTTATTGACAAAAACAGAGTTTACTGATAAAAACAGAGTTCACTGGAATTAAATAGAGTTTCTGATAAAACAGAGTTCACCGATAATAAATAGCGTTTTCTGATAAGTATAGAGCTTACTGATAAATAATAGCGTTTTCGATAACAATAGAATTGATTATGAACCAAAAGATTTTCCAACCACCTAGTGACAATATAACAAATACAAAGTCACTAAACAAAATAAAGCGTTTATTATTGTCTAAGTTCATGACACCGAAACGTTAACATATCTGGCAGTAAACAATACTGTAATAAGCAGCCCAAGCGGGTGTCTAACCCGCAACACCCGTAATCAGACTCAAATGCAGGTGTACCTAATTTGACCACACAGCCACAATTAGGTAGGGATGTCAGTCCCGATAGATCTATCCATAACATTCGCGTTTTCGACCGGTCATCCGGTCCGAAATTAACGGTTCATGAAAGTGGGCCAAAAGCAACTTGGGTTAGTTAGAGACTTAGACCAATAATCAAACGAGTAAGTGTACTTGTGTTCATGCGTTAAATCACACACTCATATAGTAGAAAAATGAGTAAGTGTAAAAAAACAATCAACAAAGTTCACATATGGGCACTTAACAAATAAGCCAGTTTATATAGTTCACGACCCACCAAGTAAGCTTAAAGATAGCTTATGACAACAAAGTAATTTATAAACAGTTATTGACGACCAAACAAGTTTATAAATAGTTTCCGACAACCAAGTAAGTTTATAACTAGTTTATGACCAAGCATGTACCTCCCCCAAAGAATAATTATAAAATATTTATAATTAGATTTAAAGCAAGAAAAAGGTGGGGTATGAACTCACCTCGACGTAGTAGCGCGAACAATAGTGATGCTAATAATACGCTCCACACAAACAGAAATCGATACGGCTCGGTCATGGTGTTGTGGTTTAACTAATCGGCGAAATCCAGTAACTTAAAAATGTATATTTAAGTTATCGATAAATATGTACATTAACATGAATCGTTGATAAAATAGTTAAGTTCCAAGTTATAATAGTTCGGTGGTTGGTTAAATAAATTAATTAAGCACGCACCAACTATATAATGTATTCCGTACACATTACGCATAACTAGACAATTATATAATTCTTATGTTGAATTATATAATAGTCATAACAATTTTTACAAAATAAACCAAAGTATATATTTATTTTGTATTTACAGTATAAGGATCGTGACAAAAATAATTAGACAACATAATCCGACATATTTTAAGAAAATCATCACTAAATTAATAATTGTCACTTTTAGGTAAAAAGTATAACTCTCATTAATTTATCAATACAATAAAGTCTATTTTTTTATCGGTTTACAAGTAATAATAGTAGTTTGTTTATTTATCCGTTTACAACTATAATAGTATTTATTTATTTATCGGTTTGTAAATCTAACGGTATTTATTTGTTTTATCGGTTTACAAATATATTGTTTGTAGCGAACAAAATATAAAGTATAAGATTTATAGAAATTTCGACATGACTTATTCGTTTATACAACCTTTTCCATATCAATCAATTGTCAATATTTTCCATTTTTCCAAACAACTTACAATATGCAAATCACGTTTTAACATATGTCCAACTAGACTATTTAATCGCCATAATTAAATAGAACTAAACACAACCTATGTGTTATATTTTAAAAGCCAAACGCCTGATGTGAGCTATAATCGTATACTTATGTATGTTTGTTATTATAGTTCTCGCAATAACTATAATGTTTGATATATATATTTAACCATTCATACCACCATTTTAGTTCGTTATAATAATAAAAATTTGATAAGGTTATTATTCGAAATAAACCACAACGAACCATGAACTCAACTCGTGCCCGGCACTCTAGACCTCGACGTCCCGCGTACACAACCAAAACTGATAATCAGCAAACCAAACGGCCCTTTAAACATTATGCAAACCCAAACGCACCCCAATCGCGTTTCTGCAACCCAAATGCACCCTGTGGGGTTTTCTGCCCAAACCAAACACCCTAGTTGTAGTGTTAAACAACAAACTAACATTTCTGCTGTTGTTAAACAACAATCCAAACGCTCCCTGCTATTGTTCCGCCAAGCCGAACGCACCCTCGACTGTGGTTACTACTACCCGCGCCACGTGCGACATTAAGCCGACCAGAATACATTCTTGGTGTTGCTACTGTCGTAAAGTTACGCACCCTCGTGGTGCTGTTGATGTAAACAATCACATATAGGCTGACCCGAACCCCCTCGTGGTACTGCTGCTGTACACAACACATCTAGGCTGTGTGTGCTACTGGTGGTAACAAAGTGCAGCCTTCACTGCTGCTGCTGGTAATAAAATGCAGCCTTCACTGCTGTTGCTGTAAACAAACGCCCCCTTTGTGGCTACGGGAAGACAACGACGATGACTGCAGCATCCGTCGGAATCTGGTGGTAGATCTGGATCTGTACGTTGGTTGGTGGTGACTATAAACAAATCTAAACCCACGTAGGTGGTGGTGTTCTTGAGGTAACCAAACAGAGGACACCAACACTAGCTGGACTATGGGGGTTGTGATGATGTAACTCGACTGTGGTGATGGTGTTGGTCGTTGTCACGTCGTCGTTGTGGTAGCTAGAGGCCACGACGGTGGTTCGTGGTGATTTGTATCAAGGAGTGGTGAAGGTGGCAGCGGCGATGTGGTGATGAGGTTATGTCGATTGTGACAATAGATCCGGTGATAGATTAGATAGATCAGGTTGTGAGAAGAAATTTTAGTGCTCGTCGGAAAGTTGGCCGGAAAAATATTCCGATGGCCGGAAAAGATGTATGCGTCGGAAAGTTTGGAAGGATTAGGGTTAAGTGTGTTTTATTTTTAGGGTTTGTGTTTTTAGGAAAATGAAATGTAATGGTAAATATTACCTATTTATATTAAAGTAAAACGTGAAGGTGAATATTGTCGACGATCGAAAATGTAAATAATTTACTAACTTTTCTTTCATCTTATTTAAACGTGGTTTGGGTCTCGTTCGTGTTTTAGAAAATTTGATTCGGTTTCTAAGATTTGCACCATCGGTTTTAAAATAATATTTCCAATATTTTAGAGTATTTATTCGAAAAGATTTCGTAACCGTTTCTATTTTCATTTGAAATAATTACCATATCTCGGTTATCTCGAATAGTTTGTGTTCAAAGAAAATGTAATTCTATTTAAATGTTTCTCGTTCTCTATGTATGATAATAAAACTAAAATACAAGTATCAGATATTTTAATAAGTCTTTGTATTAAATATCTTTGAAAAATTAAATAACCATTTAATATTTATCGCGTCAGTTCTCAGATTTTGCGCAGTCTTTTACAATATGTAAAATTAGACTCCCGTTTTCGAATCAAAAAGCTTGATGTCTCTCGAAAATGAAATTCGATTAATAAATAGTATAAATTATTATCAAGTAAATCCTGGAAAATTCTCGGTTGTGACACAATGGACCATTGGTATATGGTACTGTGATGGAAGGTGCTGTTCCTCGTCCTCGCACAACTGGTGAACTAACTAGAGATGCTAAGATACAAGACAAGTGTGATAAACAAGCTACAAATATCATTCTCCAAGCCCTTCCTCCAGATGTCTACAAACTCGTCAACAAACATAAAGTTTCCAAAGAGTTATGGGATAGAATTCGTGTTCTAATGCAAGGCACCTCGTTAATTAAACAAGAACGAGAGTGTAAGCTTTATGATTCTTTTGATAAGTTTGCCTATGTGCCAGGGGAGACTCTCAATGATTACTATCTGATATTTACCCTATTGTTGAATGAGCTAAATATTTATGTCATGGCAATTCCTACCTTTCATTTGAACACCAAGTATTTGAACACTCTTCCTTCAGAATGGAAAAAATACGTGACGGATGTTAAATTGGCTAAGGACTTGCATAACACCAATGTGGATCAACTTCAAGCTTTTCTTCAACAACATGAATGCCATGTGATCGAGGCTCGGTTGTCTACACCTCAAGTTCATGATCCACTTGCCATGTATGATTCTCAACAACACATGGCTTATACCTATCAGCAACCATCATACTTGCAGCAGCCACCACCACACAACTATCAGCAACCACAACAACCATCTTATCAACCACTAATGATGCCACAACAAGCATTTCAACAAAGTGTTCATCAACAATCTTTTCCACAGCAACCACCACATCGGACATCACCATCACAAGCCAACAATTCTCCAATGGGCTATACTCCTCAGCAAGGATATTTTCCAATTGAAGCACAACCAACACAAGCCTTCTATTCTAATGAACTTCCACCAATCCAAGCACCGGTCTTTACTCTAAATGATACGCCAACTGATGTTCTAAACCATCTTACTGCCTACTTTTCAAAACTTGTTGCACCCAGAGGATTTCCACCAACAAACAATCAGCTCCGCACTTCTTCAAATCCTCGACAACAAGCCATTATACAAGATGTTCAAGTGACGGTGCAACCTATTCAGGAAGGGCAAACTTCATATGGACCTCCTACAAGGACTGTGAATGCTCAAGCTTTGAATTCTCAAGCTAATGGAAATGGAAGCCCTATTGGTCCTCAAAAGGCTGTGACTTGCTACAATTGTCGAGGACAAGGTCATATGGCTAGGGAATGCACTCAGCCAAAAAGGAGAAGGGATGCAACATGGTTTCGTGAAAAGATGTATTTGGTCGATGCTTAGTCTAAGAGGAAGATTTTGGATTCAGAGGAATTAGCATTTCTTGCAGACCAAGGGGCAACAGATAATGAAGACATAGCAGTCGTCTCTACTTCTAATGCAACATATCAAGCTGATGATCTTGATGCATATGATTCGGATTGTGATGACATTCACTCAGCCTAAGCTGCACTCGTTGCTAACCTCTCTCACTACGGTTCTAATGTCGTTAGTGAGGTACCAACCACATCTAATAATGTTCATGATAATTCACATCATGTTGACCATGAAAATGACAACCTCGAACAACATTCGGGAACTAGTAACTCAAATGATGCGGTATCCAATCCAACACATTTGAGTGACGCTCAACCAAATGCTACGACGGGTATGGAATCTTATGATCAACGTGATTTGGTAATGGTGCCTAAACATATTATTGATAACATGAATGTGGCTGTCTGACAAACCGTAGATATGAATGCCAACCTAACGCTGAGCTTGCGATGTATAAGGAAAAGGTCAAAACTTTTGAAATGGTCCCTCAAGCTGAAAAAATATCTTATTTTGAATCTGACCAATTTCGTTTTGAAAAGATTGAACACTTGAAAGAAATAGAATCATTAAAAGCTAATCTTTCCAATGAATTAAAAGAAAAAAGAGTCGGTTATCAATGATTTTCAGAAACCTAAAATGGATTTTGAAACTCTCGAGTCTAAAAAGTTTGAATCGGAAATTAATGCTACCAAACTTCTTAAATTCAAAGAACAACAGCTTTTAAAACAATACGCTTCCACAGAAAATGTTCCTCTTTTAACTAAATCATTTAAAGAACACGAACTTAATCATCTTCAAGATTTACCACCTAATCCCGGTTATGCAAAACAAGCTCAGGTATATATTCCCGGTCTTTATGATATGACCATAATTGGCAAATCGAAAGAAGCACCTTTTGTTCGTAGTACTGAGGAGAAACAGTCACTTGCGGAAGAAACTTATTCTAAAATGCTTTCAAAATTCCATACGATTGATTATGATCAATATAACAAAGAAAAATTGTCTAAAAAGACCCGCATTCGCTTACAAAAGGAATTAGCTGAATTGACAGTTCTTGTGCCCCAAAGTTTGTCAAATGAAAACCCTCCTAGTACGTCTCCAACACATGTCAAAATGGATTTAACGAAGTTACTTCCACCGGTAAGTAAGGCGTTCGTTAACTTAAAAGCGGTACACCAACACTTAGCCGATTTTGACAAGGTCATTTTGGAACGTACGACGGCTTCGGCCATAACGGAAGGTGAATGGAATTTTGAGCACACTAGAGTTGCGTTTCGGGACGAAATTGTTCCGTTTGTAAAGAATGTTAAAGCTTGTCTTAGTAATCTTGATCAAGATTTGTGTTTGGAAATAGAAGAAGTTAAACGTGTTTTCAATGAAATGGATGATGCTTATGAAAACAGTTTACTTGAAATAGAACGGGTTTCTCGTCAAAATGATCAGCTTCTGAAACAAGTGATGTCTCATGATATAGTTTCCATCTGTGTGAATAAAAGTGTTTATAATGATTCTATTGTGCATAATGTTGAATCTGTGGATAATGTGGTAGATAGTACTTGTCACGAATCTGAAACTGAATTTTTAAAGCTTCAAGATTCATATTCTTCGCTTTCAAAATGTTTTGATGAGATTCAAACACATTGTATTTCTCTTGAATGCAAGCAAAAATTTATTCAAGAAATATTTGAAACGTCATTCGAAGGTGTTAATATCGATGATGCAAAATTTGAAAAGAATTTTCGATTGAATTTACAATCAAAACAACGTCAGCCAAGTGACAAGGTTGCTCAATCTTTGCCGATAGACATAGAGAAATCTAAGGAACATAACTATGTGAATGTACTTGAGGCCGCTGAGAATTTTAAACATGATCTAGATAATCGAGTTTTCAAGATATTTTCCAAAATTGATAACTTAAAACAGAAAGATACACGACTCTTCGATTCAGTACAACTCGCACGTGCTCATACCACTACACAGAATCAATCATTGATTGAACAAATGAATCGAAAGTCAGTGGAAATATCTGATTTGAGGGAACAAACATGTGATAAAAATCTGGCCTTGGCTGAGTTAAAGGAAACACTTCATACTCTAAAAGGTAAGAATGTTGTGGATAACGCAGCCACTGTCTCAACATCGTCCTCTAGTGCAATCAAAAGGAACCTTATAGCCGTCACACCACTTAACAAGGGCCTTAGGACTAAACCATCTCAAACTTCGGTCACTAAAGATAAGGCGGAATCAAAACCAGCTTCTAATATTCCCGTGTTGCCTTCTACAGGAGTAAGAACCACTACTAAGGCTCAAATATCTAAGCTTAAAAGAAACAAGAAGAATGATAGGATCTTGCCTCCATCTAGTAGTCAAGTGAAGAAGAAAGTAGAAGCCCATCCTAGGAATGTTATTTCTGTTTCGAATAAAAAGAATCATGTAGCTAAACCTAAAGGCTCTGCGGTTGTGCAGCGTTCTAAGCCTAGTGTGAATTCTAATTTGAAATGTTGGAATTGCAATGAATGTATGTTTTCTGGTCGTCATGATTCTTGCCTTATTGACCATGTGAATGAGATGTATGCCCGGAAAAACGGACTATAATGGAAACCGACTGGGAAAGTGTTAACCCAAGTTGGTTGGATGTGGCGCCCCACTAGTAGAACTTTCACTATAGTAGGAAATGCGTGCCCTTTAACTAGGATCATTCCCACTACAACGAAGAAAGCGTGCCCTTTAACTAGGAGTACCAAGGCTACCAAAACACCAGTGTGTCCTTTAACTAGGAACACCGACACTACTGTAGGAACCAAGTGCCCTTTAAATAGGTCTACTCCCACTGTAGTGCCCGCGAATAATCCAAAACCTAAGAAAGTTGGAACAGTAAAACCTGTTAGTGCTAAAACTCACACCAGAAAACACAGGAAATCTAAGGGTCACACAAATGTTAGCAATTCTGATAATTTCATACCTGTATCTGCTAACACTACAGAACCAATAGTTTCCAATGCATTGTATACTGTTGTTGTTGAAAACAGGTGGTCCAAATTGTTCTCTGGTATTTGGAATCTGGTTGCTCCAAGCATATGACCGGAGATCGCTCTCGGCTCAGAAATTTCATCAGCAAGTTTGTTGGTACGGTTCGATTTGGAAATGATAATATTGCAAAGATAATGGGTTACGGTGAAGATCATATTGGGAATGTTATAATTTCAAGAGTGTATTATGTGGAAGGTCTCGGTCACAATTTATTTTATATGGGACAATTTTGTGATGCAAACCTAGAAGTTGCTTTTCGAGAGCATACCTGCTTCATACGTAATTTGGAAGGGGTTGATTTATTGAAAGGTACTAGAGGGAATAATTTGTACACTTTGTCTCTACAAGATATGATGGCCGCTTATCCCGTTTGTCTTCTCTCCAAAGCATCGAAGACTAAGTCATGGTTATGGCATCGACGGTTATCTCAACTTAACTTTGACGCTATTAATCACTTGGCGAAAAACGAACTTGTTCGTGGTCTTCCTAAACTATCATTTCACAAGGATCATTTGTGTTCCGCGTGTACAATGGGGAAAAGCACTAAGAAGTCATACAAACCCAAGACTGAAGACACCAACCAAGAGAAACTTTATTTGTTGCATATGGATCTTTGTGGGCCACTGTGTGTTGAAAGTCTTAGTGGTAAAAAGTACATCCTCGTCATTGTCGATGATTACTCTCAATTTACATGGGTGAAATTTCTTAAAACAAAAAATGAGGCACCTAAATTCATCATCGGATTTCTCAAGATGATTCAAGTGCGTCTCAACACTACTGTCCGACGCATTAGTACAGATAATGGAACCGAATGTGTGAATCAAATTTTGCGTGATTATTATGAAGAAGTTGGCATTTCTCATGAAACATCCATTGCTCGCACTCCACAACAAAATGGTGTCGTTGAAAGGTGAAATCGCACACTTATGGAAGTTGCTCGAACGATGTTAATTTACGCAAAGGCTCCATTGTTTTTATGGGCAGAAGCAGTATCTACAGCATTGTACACCCAAAACCGGTCACTAATTCGTAAACGTCATGGTAAAACACCTTATGAGCTTCTCCATGGAAAAGTACCAGATTTATCATATCTTCGTGTATTTGGTTCTCTTTGCTATCCAAATAATGATGGTGACAATTTGGGAAAACTTCAACCAAAGGCTGATATTGGTATTTTCATTGCTTACACACCCGCAAAGAAGGCATACTGAATCTTCAACCGTAACTCTCGCAAGATCCTCGAAACTATGAATGTTGATTTTGATGAGCTGATAGCAATGGCTTCTGAGCAAAGCAGCTCTGAACCCGCACTTCATGAAATGGGACCCAGTAACATTAGTTCTGGTCTTGTCCCAAATAACCCTACTTCATCATCATTTATACCACCTACTTGGACTGAATGGGATACGTTGTTTCAACCGTTCTTTGATGAATTCTTTACTCCTCCAAGTATTGTTGCTCCAGAACCTAAGGTAATAGTTCCGGTAACCAAAGTTGTCGCTCCAGCACCCGAAGCAAAATCAGATACGTCTGCACCTACAATTGGTCAAGCTATACCTTCAACGAGTAATTCTCAACCTACACCTGAATCAACTACCCATGTCATGCCTATTGATGATGAAGAGGATGATGATGATCACTGTAAAACCCGCATGCTTTTACCATGAATAGTACCCTTAAGATCGTACGTACTAGATTTAAACTTTCCTAATATAGCATGATTACGATTACGTGTTAGGATTTTACGTATTACGTACGTGTTAGAACACGATAAGTATTTACTACGCACGATCACGTAATAATTATTTGACGATAATTAATCACGAGCATGCGATCATGAAATCATGAACGTAATTAAAACATGAACTATTATTAATTACGTATATATATTTATCACGAACGTAATTAAAGCACGAGCTATTATTAATTACGTATATATATTTAATACGAGCGTAATTAAATATATAAGAGTATGGTATTTACGTAGCGGGAACATTTAAAACACGAACATAATTAAACATAAACGAGTATTAAATAACAAGAAACAAAACGAGGTACGGGAACCCCACGGGGGGGTCCCTACCCGCGGCTAAACAAGGGTAATGGGCCAAGCCCATTACCAATTTTACTAATAGGGGGTTAAATAGATTTTTACTACTCAAAATCACTTTTACAGAAGATTTCAAGAAAAACCTAAAATCTCTCTTTTCTCCTCTCTTTGTGCCGCCACCTGCAAATCACCAACAAGGTGATTTCTTGATCTTGGATCTTGTTGATTTATTGTTTGTTCGTGTTTGTTCTTCACCCTCTTGATCCACGAATACGGTAAAACCTTTTAAACCTTTTCTTTTTTTTAATTAATCTTTTATTAAATTATGAACACGTGATTTTTTTTATAAAAACACATTAATTAAACATAGATCTAACATGTTTTGATCATTAATTAAATCAGAGGGTCGATTAAGGGGTGTTTGTTTTGGGCCACAGGATGCAACCGACCCCAAGGGGGTTTCGGTTTGTTTTAGCCGACCACCACCAAGACCTTTTGGTCTTGGTTGGTGCGTGTGGGTCCCACGGCAGCAAGGGGGTACCTCGATGTGGTTCGGGGTACGGTGTCGATTCATGTCCGGTTCATGTTTTTAAGCTTAGATCCGGATCATGGTTATGTTAGTTGTTTTTAGGTTATAAACTTATGTTAAAATTAAATTAATAAAAGATGAGATTAATTTAATAACATGACTTAGGTTAATTAATTATTAATAATCATGAAATTATTTTAACCTAAGTATTTATATTATTAAGACTTATAATTAATTAATTATTTTAAAAACCATGGATATAATTAATTAATTAACATGACTTAGGTTATATTATTAATATTTAATGATACATATTTTAACCTAAGTATTTAATATATTTAATTAAAACATGTTATACTTTAATTAAATATTATAACCTATAGTTTAATTAAATTACATGAAATAATTATTAAACTATACAATATATCATATGACTTAGAAAATAATCATGAAACACTTAGGCTTATTTACTTAGCTTATTTAACCAGCTTATTTCTAATTATGGAAACTTTCTATTTTTAGAAACTTAACTAAATAAGGCAGCTATTTTATTTATGGAAACCAGCTATTTTTAGAAACTCAATTATTTAAGGTAGCTAATCTATTTATGGAAACTTATTTAATTAAGACAACTAATCTATTTATGGAAACTTTCTATTTTTAGAAACTTATCTATTTTAAGCAGTAAATCTATTTTTGGAAACTTTCTATTTTTGGAAACTTTCTATTTTTGGTAACTTTCTATTTTTTGAAACTTTCTATTTTAGGAAACCTGCTATTTTTGAAAAGTTACTAATAAATACACAGTAAGTATAATAACACATGAAATACCAGAAATACTTAATCAGATTAAGCATAATACAATATTTAACACAGTTTAAGGCGTTAAACAGTAAAACATAGTAAGAACATATAAAATAAGCTAAGACATGACGTAAAGCCAGCTATGTAATTAGTAAGCAGATACTTATTTCATGTACGTATTTATGTAGCACTAGTGTTTCGGATGTAGGATTCTCGCAGTTCATCGTTCTCGTTCACTGGACATAAGGTACGGATTCCCGTCCTTTCAGTATGGACATTCTTTCCTTATTAGGATTTCCACGTATGCAGCCAACTGTTTTCCCGTAGTATAAGTATGAGTTTGATTGCTTATGTTTAAATATGATTACCTATAGCCATATACATGCATGACCAGTTTCACCTAGTTATGGAGGTACCATAACCATAACATTAGAGGCACTGATATTATGACTTCACCACGGCGGAGTGATTACTCGTGGCATCCCTTCAGCTTTTGGCCATTTATTTATATTTATCATGTGGGGCGTATGGGTGCATCCTAGTTACATGTTTTTATTCAGGATTCATGGTGAATGTGGTGTGTGCCTTGCATCCTTCACAAGGAGCTGATCCCTCCTACCCAAAAACCAGTATATTAAATTAGAGGCAGCCCCTCTAATTTGCATGATGATGTCACCCCTCCAAGTATTCATGCACGGTGGATTTTCATGACCTATATTGGCTAATGGTAAAATATGTTAAACAGTTTTCATAAGATAAATGTAAGGCTTTTCAAACTATAAAACCAGTTTTATGAACATGTTCCAGGTTTTTCCAGGACTTATACATTTCCGCTGCTATTAAGTCTTTATTATGCTTAGTCATTCATACTATGTCTATATCCGTGCACTGAGCGTTTTGCTTAGTCGTTACTTTCCTTTCCATGTCCCAAAACGGCAGGTACCTAGGAAAGATTCGAGCATTTGGAGGACGTGCATAGGATGGAAGCTACTAGAGACTTCTTTTCCTTTTGCCTTCATATATTTATGCTAGTGTAGTCTTTCCTGCATTTCTTTTGCTTTATTATGTTTTGGGCTTATGTTTGGGAACCGATGTTTGATTCCGGTTATCCCTATGGTCATGTAATGTTTTATACATTTATTCTTGTATGCTTTGATGACACGCCATAATTACGCGTGACATTCCATTATCAAAATAGGGTGTTACAATTATGGTATCAGAGCCAAGGCTTCGACCTGTAGGCTCTAAAACTCGACCTGTGACTAGTGGGTAGTCACCAGGAGCTTCCTAAGCCAACGTCTGTTATTCTACGTATTGATGTTTTCAGCGCATTGTTGTTTTAACCATGATGTTTTCAGCACCTTGAGGTTTTAACCTTGATGTTTTCATCGATATTGTTTTGCTAAATGGATGGACAACCGTCATTCATATTTAGTTATCTGTCATTGTTTCATGCATAATGTTCCTCGTGAACTGTGGCTATGTGGACTGAACCCCAGTAGTTCATAATTAGTCACATAAATTTTTTTTTCTGATAAGTTTTGACATATGAGTTTCATTTATTTATGTTTCATGTATCATTGTTGCAGGGATTATGACTAAGTAATGGTTGGTACAGGACTAGCCCTATTTAGTCGCATGTGCTTTTATCGAAACTTTTAATTTTGGGACCGACCCATAGGCGTCCCCTCGCCATGTCTTTTGTTTTGGGACCGACCCATAGGCGTCCCCTCGCACATATAAAAGGTTTTTATGAACTACATTATGCATTCATGCACTGTTTTCATGCATAAAACTTTTCTTATGATTTAAATTGGCATAAAATTTTCTTTTTGATTTTTTTTATGTCCCCTCATAGGTTATTATGTTTTTATGTCAAGTATGTTTTCATACGGTCATGGTTAACTTCAGTTTCATGCTGATTATGTTATACACTTCTTCGTGATAGATGGTTTCATGTTTCTTCATGATAATTACGTCTTCATGTTGATTATTGTTTTACGCCTCTTTTGTTATTTACGTTGTCCTGCAAGACATTGTTGGAGTTCATTAAATTCTGCTTTCATGATAGTCATGGTTGGTTTTCATTGATCATGCTGTCAGGCAAATCATCGTTGAATTTTGTGTAACCACACTTTAACGTTTCCGTTACAACCAGAATGATGTTTATGCTAATACTGCCAGGTTATCATGATGGTTTTTCCTAACCGTTTAACCGATATACTTTCCTTAAATCATGACAAATGATCGACCCGATACCGATCATTTCATGTGCATTCCACGTGTACTCCACGTACCGTATTTCATGTGTATTACACGTACCTAAATCCATGTGTATTTCACTTCCAATACTGCACGAGTATTCGCTAGTCGATTCTGAATCATCTCAGGCATATGTCCACTTGCTAATACTCTACAAACTGCTGATGCTGCTCATAACTTGGAGATGTTACTAAAGGTTGATGTTGCTGAAGTTCGGAGACGCTACGAGATGCGGATGCTGTTCACAACCTGGAGATCCTACAAGACGAAGACAAAGGCTTCGGAGCAAAGCAATTGGACGAGAAGATGCTTCACCATCAGACGATTCCCATCAACCATTGTCCCTAATTCTTAGTTACATGTCACACGTCATTCGGCTGTCATTTCAGCCATATGAGTGCAAACCGGTACTAGCCGGCCACTCAGCTGAATAATTACATGAATCACGATCATGAGAATGACCGTCATGGAACTGACAGACAGGACGATAGTAACCACTACTATGATAGAAACTATCCTAGAAATTTCAACCAAGGCTCCGGTCGCGGACGTGATCAGACATACAAAGGATCAGTAGTCCAACCGATCCGCCAATTCTAGCATAATAACCTTATATTGTGGTTATAATTGTTTCACATCTCGAGACACATGTCAAGACATCCGTCAAGACACATGTCTCACGTATACTTTCTAAAGACACATGTCAAGACATCAGTCAAGACACATGTCTCACGTATACTTTCTGAAGACACATGTCAAGATACCAGTCAATACATATGTCATGCTTATAGTTCCAAGAAACGAGTCAAGACACATGACTCACGTCAAACTATGGAACATTTCTAAGAAATTCAGAGTACCCTCCAAGGGTATATCTATTTTGTTGTGCCATGTATTAATCAGGCCACAAGAATTTCTATACCATTATCAGCGCATCAGTGAGAACTGTCACGTTGTCGATGTCACTTTCATTTCTTTCACCATGGTTCATATATTCATGACCATGAAGGACGCCTTTCGTATTCCCACGTATACGAAGGTTTTCCTTCAGCTTAATGATGAGATCCAAGCTGCTAACGTATTTCCTCGGACAAACACGAGATGAATATTATCCTAATTATGGACTATGGACAGCACACCATGCTACGATTCATAATTATGTAGAGTAATATTCAGGCTCCTGAATGCATTCAGCTTGATTTTCCATCAGGAAAATCTTTACAAATTATCTATGCTTACAAGCATGTGCGTTGTTAGCCATAGTCGCTAAAATTTTCTAGCTGTCAGTAAGACACGACTACTAAAGTCCTTTTACGCATAACTAGTTGATTATTCCAAAATCTTCCCATACATTCCAGAAGAACTTACAAGGAGAAGGACGGTACCATGAGATTATGTTTCGACTACCGTCGACTTAAACAAATCACCATTCATGACCGTTATTCTCCTCCACGTATTGACAACATGTCCAATCGACCTTATAGTGTTAATCACTTTCCGAGATCGAACTCATGATCAGGCTACCAACAGTGACGAGTGAAGGAGTAGGACATGTCCATGACTGCTATTCGTACATGACTTGGCCATGCTAAATTCATGATTCTGTATTAGTCTCATAAATGCTCCAACGGTATTATGAACTTAATAAACTGAGTTCCATGAACTCATAAGAAAATTCATCAGCGTTTTCATTGAGGATAACCTGATTTCCTTTAAGCCTAGAAGAAGAACAGGAAGACCATATCAGCACTATGTTGCAAATTCTATGACAAGAGAAATTTGACCCTGGAAAATTTTCCAATATCAATTCTGTTTGATTATAGTGACACGCTGGATCACATGGATTTGCATGGTTAATCTTACCATGACTCAGCTTATGCGTAAATGAGATAACCTCTCATTACATTAGGTGTTATAAAGAAATCATACGCTAAGAGAAGTTTAGATTCATAGACTCAGAGTGTCGCAAACTCCTATGTATCAGGTTCGATGAAGCAAGATACAGTTACGTTCATATCTTCATACCTGTCATACAAACAGGCTAAGATAGGACACCAACAGACTGGGATGTTTTCATCATCTGAAATTGTAAATTGAAATGAGACAAGATCTCCACGGATTTTGGTTACCAGTTTAACGCAAACTCAGATGAAGCATGATGCTATCTCGGTTATTGCAAACAGTTTGATCAAGTCTACAGAATTCTTACATCCGTAAGGATTTCAGAACAAGCAGATTTATCGGACATGTTCCAGCCAAGGCTCATCCGATCACTTGGTAATCCCTCAGTTATCGGGTCAGACAAATATTCGCAATTGTGCTCCTTGTTTACGTCCACGTCCTTGTTCTAAGTTCACGACTTGCTTTCGCGCTCGCGTTCATGACACTATTCACGTTCATGATCGTATTTTGGTTTACGATTTTACGTTCATTTCTTTTCTCATTATGGGTAGTTTGCAAGAACTTGAGAGACCAGACCCAAGTTTAGTAATAACTCCCTATCTTCAGATAGACGTTTCTCGTCATAATCTATGTCTCACCTTCTAGCGTTTGTCGTTACCGCCATTATATTCTATGATCACGATATGTTTCACATGTCATGTTCATTCCACGTTCCTCATATCATGATCAAGATATGTTACACGTATGAAGGATCACGATATGTTTACTCATACTACACTCGCCATATCTCCACGTAGCACGTTCAAAAATTTTCACGTATCACGTTCAAAATTTTTCACGTACTACGTTTCTATATGTCTCGTGCATCGTTGCTAGTTATCGGTTAAGTTGGATTGTTTTGCACCATAATGTTTCAGTTACTCTTACACGTTAATTCTTATTCCTCGATCGAATTTAAGGGATCTACCTTACGTTGATAACCAAGAACTTCTTCGTATTCTAAGTCAAGGTCAGGAGGACCAAGACTTATCATTCGTGTCAAGATCTTATAAGGAACCGTTCCAAGAGGGAAGACACTTGGAAACGGACAAGTTCATCCGGACTTCTTATCCGTTTTCTCTTATCAATTAGATATGTCCTTTCAGCCACGTCACGTTCCATGTCCTTTTAAGACATGTCACGTTTCGCGTTCTTTCTGCTAGGTCACCTGCACGTTAATTTACCTTACATACCCTCTTAGTTTGATTCGGGTATGTTTCTCGTTCAGTTACGTTATCTATAATTCGGGGACGAATTATTCTTTTTAGGGGGGAAGAGTTGTAAAACCCGCATGCTTTTACCATGAATAGTACCCTTAAGATCGTACGTACTAGATTTAAACTTTCCTAATATAGCATGATTACGATTGCGTGTTAGGATTTTACGTATTACGTACGTGTTAGAACACGATAAGTATTTACTACGCACGATCACGTAATAATTATTTGAAGATAATTAATCACGAGCATGCGATCATGAAATCATGAACGTAATTAAAACACGAACTATTATTAAATACGTATATATATTTATCACGAGCGTAATTAAAGCACGAGCTATTATTAATTACGTTTATATATTTAATACGAGCGTAATTAAATATATAAGAGTATGGTATTTACGTAGCGAGAACATTTAAAACACGAACATAATTAAACATAAACGAGTATTAAATAACAAGACACGAAACGAGGTACGGAACCCCACGGGGGGGGGGGGGGGGGGTCCCTACCCGCGGCTAAACAAGGGTAATGGGCCAATCCCATTACCAATTTTACTAATAGGGGGTTAAATAGATTTTTACTACTCAAAATCACTTTTACAGAAGATTTCAAGAAAAACCTAAAATCTCTCTTTTCTCCTCTCTTTGTGCCGCCACCTGCAAATCACCAACAAGGTGATTTCTTGATCTTGGATCTTGTTGATTTATTGTTTGTTCGTGTTTGTTCTTCACCCTCTTGATCCACGAATACGGTAAAACCTTTTAAACCTTTTTTTTTAATTAATCTTTTATTAAATTATGAACACGTGATGTTTTTATTTATAAAAACACATTAATTAAACATAGATCTAACATGTTTTGATCATTAATTAAATCAGAGGGTCGATTAAGGGGTGTTTGTTTTGGGCCGCAGGATGCAACCGACCCCAAGGGGGGTTTCGGTTTGTTTTAGCCGACCACCACCAAGACCTTTTGGTCTTGGTTGGTGCGTGTGGATCCCACGGCAGCAAGGGGGTACCCCGATGTGGTTCGGGGTACGGTGTCGATTCATGTCCGGTTCATGTTTTTAAGCTTAGATCCGGATCATGGTTATGTTAGTTGTTTTTATGTTATAAACTTATGTTAAAATTAAATTAATAAAAGATGAAATTAATTTAATAACATGACTAAGGTTACTTAATTATTAATAATCATGAAATTATTTTAACCTAAGTATTTATATTATTAAGACTTATAATTAATTAATTATTTTAAAACCATGGATATAATTAATTAATTAACACGACTTAGGTTATATTATTAATATTTAATAATACATATTTTAACCTAAGTATTTAATATATTTAATTAAAACATGTTATACTTTAATTAAATATTATAACCTATAGTTTAATTAAATTACATGAAATAATTATTAAACTATACAATATATCATATGACTTAGAAAATAATCATGAAAACACTTAGGCTTATTTACTTAGCTTATTTAACCAGCTTATTTCTAATTATGGAAACTTTCTATTTTTAGAGACTTAATTAAATAAGGCAGCTATTTTATTTATGGAAACCATCTATTTTTAGAAACTTAATTATTTAAGGCAGCTAATCTATTTATGGAAACTTATTTAATTAAGGCAGCTAATCTATTTATGGAAACTTTCAATTTTTAGAAACTTATCTATTTTAAGCAGTAAATTTGTTTTTGGAAACTTTCTATTTTTGGAAAGTTTCTATTTTTGGTAACTTTCAATTTTTGGAAATTTCTATTTTAGGAAACCTGCTATTTTTGGAAAGATACTAATAAATACACAGTAAGTATAATAACTTATGAAATACCAGAAATACTTAATCAGATTAAGCAGAATATAAGATTTAACACAGTTTAAGGCGTTAAACAGTAAAACATAGTAAGAACATATAAAATAAGCTAAGACATGACGTAAAGCCAGCTATGTAATTAGTAAGCAGATACTTATTTCATGTACGTATTTATGTAGCACTAGTGTTTCGGAAGTAGGATTCTCGCAGTTCATCATTCTCGTTCACTGGACATAAGGTACGGATTCCCGTCCTTTCAGTATGGACATTCTTTCCTTATTAGGATTTCCCCGTATGCAGCCAACTGTTTTCCCGTAGTATAAGTATGAGTTTGATTTCTTATGTTTAAATATGATTACCTATAGCCATATACATGCATGACCAGTTTCACCTAGTTATGGAGGTACCATAACCATAACATTAGAGGCACTGATGTTATGACTTTACCACGACGGAGTGATTGCTCGTGGCGTCCCTTCAGCTTTTGGCCATTTATTTATATTTATCATGTGGGGCGTATGGGTGCATCCTAGTTACATGTTTTTATTCAGGATTCATGGTGAATGTGGTGTGTGCCTTGCATCCTTCACAAGGAGCTGATCCCTTCTACCCAAAAACCAGTATATTAAATTAGAGGCAGCCCCTCTAATTTGCATGATAAGGTCACCCCTCCAAGTATTCATGCACGGTGTATTTTCATGACCTATATTGGCTAATGGTAAAATATGTTAAACAGTTTTCATAAGATAAACGTAAGGCTTTTCAAACTATAAAACCAGTTTTATGAACATGTTCCAGGTTTTTCCAGGACTTATACATTTCCGCTGCTACTAAGTCTTTATTATGCTTAGTAATTCATACTATGTCTATATCCGTGCACTGAGCGTTTTGCTCAGCCGTTACTTTCCTTTCCATGTCCCAACGGCAGGTACCCTAGGAAGGATTCGAGCATTTGGAGGACGTGCATAGGATGGAAGCTGCTAGAGACTTCTTTTCCTTTTGCCTTTATATATTTATGCTTGTGTAGTCTTTCCTTCATTTCTTTTGCTTTATTATTTTTGGGCTTATGTTTGGGAACCGATGTTTTATTCCGGTTATCCCTATGGTCATGTAATGTTTTATACATTTATCCTTGTATGCTTTGATGACACGCCATAATTACGCGTGACATTCCATTATCAAAATGGGGTGTTACAATCACGATTTAGAATTCGCTCAAATGCGTTAACTTCCATTCTTTAGTGTACCAATTCCCGACCATAATCAAGCCGGGTCGTCCACCTCAGAGGAAGCTCCTACTACAATTTACTCCAATCCACGGATTCGTGAACATGATTGCAAGTGGACAAAGGAACATCCTATCGATTCAATTATTGGTGACCCTAATCGTCCGATATCCACACGAAGTCAGTTACAAACAAATGCAATGTTTTGTCATTTTGATGCTTTTCTCACTGAAGTTGAACCTAAGACATGGCAAGAAGCTTTTACTCAATCCTGTTGGATAGAAGCTATGCAAGAAGAACTTAATGAATTCATACATCTTGAAGTATGGGAACTTGTCCCATGCCCGGATCAAGTGCAGTTAATCACTTTGAAATGGGTTTGCAAGGTGAAACTCGACGAGTTAGGCGGAATTTTGAAGAACAAAGCTCGACTTGTATCTCGTGGATACAAGCAATTATTGGGCATCGACTTTATGGAATCCTTTGCACCTGTTGCCCGTTTGGAAGCTATTAGACTATTCCTTGATTATGCAACCCACATGAATATGATCGTCTATCAGATGGATGTGAAGACGACATTTCTCAATGGTGAAATCAAGGAAGAGGTCTATGTTCAACAGCCGGATGGTTTTGTGAACCCTAAATATCCTAATCATGTGTACAAGCTTAAGAAGGATCTCTATAAGTTGAAGCAAGCTCCACGCGCATGGTATGATCTATTGTCACAATTCCTCATTAGGCAAGGCTTCGCTAAAGGCAAGGTGGATCCTACGCTGTTCATTCAAAAACGAGGTAAAGATATGATTATGGTACAAATATATGTTCATGATATTATATTTGCAGCCTCGACCCAAACCTTATCCGACAAGTTTGGGACACTCATGTCTTCCAAGTTTAAGATGTCAATGATGGGCAAGGTATCATTCTTCTTAGGACTTCAGATATCTCAGTGTCCTAGAGGCATCTTTATCAATCAATCCAAGTATGCCATTGAATCGGTAAAGAAGTACAAGATGGAATCTTGCGACTACGTGGATACTCCAATGGTAGATCTAACTAAGCTTGATGCAGATCCACACGGAGTTGCTGTTGATCCGACACTGTATCGTGGAATGATCGGTACTCTTCTGTATATCATAGCTAGTCGACCTGATCTTCAGTTTGCTATCTGTATGTGTGCTAGGTATCAAGCTAAGCCTACTGAGTTACACTTGGCTACTATGAAACGGATCTTTCGATATCTTAAAGTAACCATTAATCGAGGACTTTGGTATTTGAAGGACTCTTCGATTGCGCTAATGGCATATGCAGATGCGGATAACGCGGGTTGTCAAGATACAAGGCGTAGCGCGAGTGGAACTTTGCAACTACTAGGAGATCGATTAATCAGTTGGGCATCGAAAAGGCAGAAAAGCGCTGCAATTTCAAGTACGGAAGCAGAATACATAGAGATGTCCAGTTGATGTGCTCAAATTCTTTTGATGAGATCGCAATTAACCGACTATGGTCTAGGTTTCAACAATATTCCGATGTACTGCGACAACAAGAGTGCAATTTCCTTATGCTGCAACAATGTTCAGTTCTCCCGGTCGAAGCATATTGACATTAGCTACCATTTCATCAAGGAGCAAGTGGAAAATGGAGTGATCGAGCTTTACTTTGTCCGATCTGAGAATCAATTGGTAGACATTTTCACGAAGGCTTTAGATCGCGCTCGAATGGAATTTTTGGCCGACAAGCTAGGAATGAGAACTTTCTCGCCTGAGACTCTAAATGAACTGGCAGATGAAGCGAAAAATTAGTGGTGGTAAACTATTCTCCGTATCCTTGGTGATCATCTGTATATATTGTTTATATTTTTAACCACAAAAGCAAAATACAAAAATATAAAACCATATAAAAACCATAAAAATTGAAAAATTCAGAAAAATCCAAAAATATTTTTACTTTATTTGTCAAATGCATGTCTGTTGGTACGATAATATTTACGGCCTTAGAAATGTTGATTAATATTGACACAGCGCCATAAAATAGAGTTCGTACAAAAGTTGTACATATTTCATAAAACATGCCTATATGGCTTGTAGTTATTTCTGACTGCAACCCGGTTTTCATATTAAAGTCAAGTATTTCTTATGAAAGCTTTGGCTCACAACGGGAATTAATTTTCTCGGGCAAAGTTTACTTTAAAACCTTGTAAGGGATCAAGTTTACTTTATAACTTGGTCTAACACAAATCTATGTACGTTTCAGTGCATTTATTTGTTAAAACAAGAGAAGTCTTGTTTTTATGAAAGTATCATCTCTACAACCATAGCAATCTACAATTGGTATCTAAATACTCGACGATGCGACTACTCAGCCGACGACTACAACTCTTTCAATAGAACACGGGTCAACAATTGAGGGGGAGCAATTGTCAAGCATTCATAATCTTCGATGCCAAACGTGCCAAGTTCACAAATTGGTGTCAAGACAACAATACCAATCGTACATGTAGTGTCAAGAGATGACTTCAGTCGTGACGAGGCGACCAACATTTGCTGATAAGAACCATTTGATCTCATCATATGATGTTCTCATCAATCAGGTCCAACCTTGTCAATTTTTTTTTAATATGGTGAATATGTGATCATGTTACAAGTTGGTAACATATCTCATATATTTGGTATCATGAAGATAAAACGGACTTGCATTTTTCTTCCCAAAACCTTTGTTAAAACTTCATTAAATCAATTGATATTAAAAACATCGATTGGGTTAATATTTTTAATATGGGGGAGAAAATGTGATTTAATATGGGAAATTATCACAAATGGTTTGACTTAACGTGCTGGCTCATCCCGACATGTGCGAAATGTTTTCGAATATCGTGGCATATGTTAAGGGTGAGCAAAGTGGATTTGCTATATCAAAATGGATTTTCATGGTGACATATACTTACCCAAAACCCATTTATTTCACGACGATGAAGATTGTGGTGACATAAGGATGGCAGGATAGGTTAAGTCCAATGATTCTTCTTAAACCGAAGGAATCTTCCCAAGGACATTCCATAGCTAGAAATAGTAGTCCTTAGGAAAGATGGAGAAAGATTGTGAATGTAGCTGAATGCCGACCAAGTACTTAAGTTAGCACTGGAACAATCACAACAAGGTGCTAGTTATGACGTATCGGTAAGCATTGAAGGGGTTGAAGAATGAAAAAGAATTGTAAAGATAAAGGGTGTAAAGAAAGAAGCCCTCCTTAAAACTTTAGGCAGAAACCGGGTCGATACATATGCTATTGAGATGATCCTCGATATTGAAGATAGACATCATGGACCCAGTGATGCAATGCACAACCTATCCCAGCTAACTTAGATATCTCTCAAAAGGTATTTGTTTTAATCACACAGAGACAACACGTTATATATCGATTTATTCACTCTGATTAAATTGGTATTGAAATGGTGGCACTCCTCTCCAGCCTCCGATCACTAAAATCGAAAGTGCACGATCGAGTCTCGAGCCATTTGAGATCATCAAATATCTCATTAGAACACACTATTTCATAATTCCTTGCTTCTTCACACATTGTGAAAAGTAAGAAAGAGCTTAAGAGTCCTACGCAAAATCTTCACGATCTTGCCTGAACATCTGAGTAATACGAAAGTATTTACAATGAAGATGGAAATCCTTCTTTAGCGAATAGCAAAAAGCTCATGGTAGGTGACTTGTGCAATTCTTTATGAATTAAGCTTGTGATAACTGGAAAGCAACAGTGGTTTAATTCTTAACTGAATTTAAACACGTTCCAGGCCTCTATGCAATATCTTAGTAATCTTTCTAGAACACTCAGAGTGATACCTTAGTGTTCACAGTGATGAGTGGAAATCCTTCTAGTGTTAACCTCAAACTTCACTTGGTAGGTAACTTGCATGATTCTATACGAATCAAGCTTGTGACAACTGGAAAGCAACGATGGTGCGATTCTTTAATGAATCAAACTTGTTCCAGGAATCAGAATTGACGGCTTCAATCATGCGGATAATTTTATCCAAATGATTCACTCTTTACGTTCGCAGTCAGCTTTGGACGGTCGAGTAAAGAGAACGGGTTACACGCGAAATCTTGTCAAGGAAATTTTTAATTAAATCTACCTGCCACAAGTACGATATTTTATTTCGTCCAACGGTCTTCACCGACCGGAGGTAAATTGCTACCGAATTAGAATGAAATGTTCAAAGCTATTTTGTTCGTGTCTACTTATGTTGCGGCATTTGAAGACGGTGGCGTCGCGGAATCCAAGAAGAAGTCGTCCCCGCATACTTATACTTTATGCACTTAACACTTCATCTAATTCAAGAAAGTCTAAAAGTCAAAGTCTTCCGCTGTATCGAACTCTGAAGCTTTCAAGAATTATAAAGGTATAAGTATGTGGGATATGGTGTCACGAAGAGGCGAAGATCACAAGTGAAGGATGCACAAGATCAAGGCAAGAGATTAATGCTAAAGATTGATATCAAAGATCACATCAGCATGTTCACCAGAAAAGAAAAAAAAGAAAGACGAAGACTACGAGCTCAAGACAAGCATAGTATGCTAGGTTTATTTTATTATTGTAACTCAGGTAACGCCCTTGTTTGGAGTGACCTCCCTTAGGGGGAGATTGTTGGAAATACGTTTTACGTATTAAGAAGGATCGGTCACTCCAACAATAGTCCATGTAATAGCTCGTAGTTTAGTTATTTATCTTTATTTAATTAAAAAGGCCAAGCCTAGCCTACAACATGTTTAGGCCGGCCCAAGTGTAAGCCCAAGCCCATGACAAGGGCTTGGGTATATAAACCCTCTCCTTTGATGGAGAGGGTAGTGGTTCTTCATAATATTACACATAGTTATCTTCATTTTCTCTCTCTACAATTGTGTGAAATCCACCATCTCTCTATCTCTTTCTCTCTCTAAAACATAAGCAAGATTTACATATCCTACAAGAGTAATGAAGTCTTTGAGAATGGAGTAGGTCTCACTTTTCACAGCCAGAAAGAACACCCATGAGAACCTGCTATACCCATCAGTTACTACAAGAAGATAATGTTTGTGATCAATGCTCCTAATGGAGGTAGGACCAACCAAATCCATATGAATTAGCTGTAATGGTTCAGTGATTAAGCTGAGAGCAGTAATGGCTTTGAAGGATGATTTGTGTTGTTTGCCTTTGCTGAAAGCAAGGCAATTTATGTCATTCCTGAATGTTTTAGGAGGTAAACCCGAGACCAAATTCATATTCGCCAGCTTGTGAATAGTCCTGAAGTTTACATGCCCCATCCTCCTATGCCATTTGGTGGCTTCATCTTCTGATGCTTTGGCAACCAAACAAGCTAGTTGACCAGTAGGATTAACTTCATTCAGCTTGATACTGTAGAGGTTATGTCTTCTTGGGATTTTGAGTAGAACTTTGGATTCATCCGGCAACTTAAAGTCTTTAGACAGCACCATTGCTTCGGTATCCGTAAAGAGGACAAACTGCTTCTTGTCACAAATCTGAGAGACA